>SJYV01025490.1:265883-339119 GCA_006410875.1 Neotragus pygmaeus
GGGATTGGGGGCAGGAGGAGAAGGGGACGACAGAGGATGAGATGGCTGGATGGCATCACTGACTCGATGAACATGAATCTGAGTGAACTCCGGGTGTTGGTGATGGACAGGGAGGCCTGGTGTGCTGCAATTCATGGGGTCGCAAAGAGTCGGACATGACTGAGCGACTGAACTGAACTGTCAACCACAGCCCTTAACAGGTCTGAAGATCATCACCACCAATCCAAGAAGCCCATCAAGTCGAGGAGGAAATTAGGGGAGATAATGAGAAAAACTCGGTATGATTCTCTTTCTGGCACACTTGAGGCCACAATGAAGTGGCCTGATAGGTTTTTGTATCTTAAGGAGGAGGAACTCCAGGTGCCTCTCACTGCTCAGTATTTTATTTCTCTTTCAACTCTCTCCCCCCAGCAACAACACTCTGACCAGGTCTCCCTTTGACCAACAAGTCACCTGTTAAGATAGAAGCTCTGGTAGCAGATCCCCTGAATGGAGAGCCATCCCTGATTTGCAGAGCTACTGACTTTAAAATCTGTGTTCCAGAACTGGAAAGGTCCCTGCTGCTGCTGCTGCTGCTAAGTCGCTTCAGTCATGTCTGACTCTGTGCGACCCCATAGACGGCCTCCTACCAGGCTCCCCCGTCCCTGGGATTCTCTGGGCAAGAACACTGGAGTGGGTTGCCGTTTCCTTCTCCAATGCATGAAAGTGAAAAGTGAAAATGAAGTCGCTCAGTCGTGTCTGACTCTTAGCGACCTAAAGGACTGCAGCCTACTAGGCTCCTCCATCCATGGGATTTTCCACGCAAGAGTACTGGTGTGGGGTGTCATTGTCTTCTCTNTCCTTCTCCAATGCATGAAAGTGAAAAGTGAAAATGAAGTCGCTCAGTCGTGTCTGACTCTTAGCGACCTAAAGGACTGCAGCCTACTAGGCTCCTCCATCCATGGGATTTTCCACGCAAGAGTACTGGTGTGGGGTGTCATTGTCTTCTCTGATGGAAAGGTCCCTAGACTATACCGAAATATTAATTGAAAAAGATTTAGAAAAGCCAGATTTTAGAAAAGCCATTGATGCAAATAAATCGGTAATTTTAACAGCTTGAAAAATACACATGTATAGAATTGCACGTTGTAGATGGATCAGTGGGAAAGAACAGAGTATTCTGTAGAGTGTGAAGACAGACTAGTCCTGGAAATTGTATGTTTTATTTCAAACAGGGTAACAGAGAAAGCACTGTTTCTTTTCTGGCCAATCAGAGAACATGCAGTGAAATGACAGAGACTGAGGTATCATTTCAGAGGTGGAGGACAGAGAGCCTGGCCCATCAGAGGAGTGTACGGGGTAAGAAAACAGAGGAAAAGGGATGCTGTTCTGGCCATAGAGAAGCTTGGGAGAAAGCTCAGAGCAGAGATGGAGTGACTGGATAAACATTTTGCAAATCTGCCAGACGAGAAAGGAGGAGGAATAATGGAAGGGCATCAGAAAGACAAAGAAAAATCATATTCCTCACCTGAACACTAGAGGGGTGAACACTGAGAATGTGATGATTTCATCCATTCATTCACTCTTCGCTCAATAAACATTTTGTGGGAAAACACCCAGGGGTAAATGACATATGGCTGGTGCTCTCAGTCAGAAAAATAATGAAATACATTTTCATTACAGTGGGGCAAGGGTTCTGGCAAATGGAAATTCAAGGACATATAGAGGAAGTGTGACTGCAGACAGAACATGTTGGGGAGAGCTTTCTAGATGAGGTGGCACCCATGAGGCTTGAAGGGAAAGAATGAACAGAGATTTCAACCATAGTGGGAGGGGTGATCGTGAAGTCGAAGACTGAAATTCTCTGCTCATGCCCCCACCATGGAAGTAATGTGTCATATATGTCTTTGCTCTCTTCACCTTGAGTATCCCATTGACACAACCTGCTAGGCTTTGGAATAAAACCAGCAGTTTACATTCAGCCAAAGTTTACCCACAATGCTTTCCGGGAATTTGCAGCTGAAGATATGCCCGTTGCTTTCCAATGTAAACAGAGAAACTAAGCTGGCATCAGAACAGAACATGGTAGCATGTAGCCAAGGAGAACGCCTGCCTGGCTGCTGAATATGCCCTGCAAAATGGCACACAGGTGCTATCATGCAGCTACAGACTTCATCAGCGCGACAAACTGAAGTGTGTTGACAGCTGCAGTAAAACACACTTGAAGTTAAACATAATTAAGCAAAATGATTAGCACTAAATAGAAGCTGCAGTGAAGAACTCTGGTTTCTGAAACTCAGTGGCATGATCACAGCCTGTTACAGCTGGGAAGGGGTCTCACAGATCATACACATTGTATCTATTTCACAGGAGAGAAAATAAGGCCCAGGGAAATGAAGTGAAGGCAGGATGGACTGCAGAATGATCTAAGAAGCTCACCTTAGCTTCTTGGGAATCACCACTTAGGAACTGTGGCTTCCTGGGCCTCAGTTTTCTCATCTGTTAAATGGGGATGAAAATGCTAGTTCCTTCACTAATTACTTGCCAGTGCAAGGCTTGAAAATGAGACCTGTGTACATTTCTAAGCAAACTGTTGCTGTTACTTGTATGGCAAGGTATGTTCTGGGCCAGTCTGCTGGTTAGTGGACAGGAACGCCAGACATATGCCTTGAAAGAGAAAGAACAGGTAAGATTTTTTTCTGAGCAAAAAACTGCTGGATTGCAATGCTTGGTCTCTCCCCATCAGATCAGAGAGTTTGATAGGAGTTCATGTATGAAAAGAGACCTGCAAATATGTGCAATGCAAACAGTTCTCATTTCTGAGAGGAATTCCAGAGTAGGACTGGAGTGAAGCAGATATGGGCATCAGAAAGGAGAGGGAAAATCCTGGGGAAATGATACACTCTGCCTGAGTTTCCCTCTGAATTTTCAGATGAGGATGGAAGGGAGGCAGGCAAGAGGTTAAAAAGAAAGGAAGGAATAAAATACCGCCCCCCCCCTCCAAAAAGCAAAACTTTAGTTCAGTCAATACACACGAAATAACAGCAAGGTTGTAAACAGTGCGAGAATGGGAGTGCAGGACTTTTTCATAGCTTTGGCTGGCTCACAATCCCCTCAGCGTGGTGCTTCTCTGGGTTCCACGTCTCAAATGCTCTAATTATACTGTGCAGCAAAAAGAAGGCCTGGTGCTCCTAGATGTGAGTGATTGCTTACTTGCCACAGGAATGTTCTATGCTTTCATAGGCTTCATTCCCTGGCCCCCTGCCCCTCTTCCCCCACACAGGGCCTGGGAATGAACTGGGCACTATTTTAGATGTCTTCTTTGCAGGAAGACGACAAGCTAGTATTAGGTCTCGCCTCTTACCCAGGCTCTTATTTTGCCTGAGATACTCTCTTCTGGCTTCCCTACCTGTTCGTCTCCTGTTCACCTCCAAGGCCAAGTTGAGAGCCTACCTGGGCTCCATTCAACTCAGCTTCTGCCCTGAGTCCCTGTGGGATGAATACTGTTCACCCGTCAGTCTCCTGGCCACCATGTGGTTGCCTAAAGGTAATAACTTTGTCTTCCTCTTCTATTCACATCTGTATTCTCTACATGTGGCATAGTGCTTCACAGGTGGGGCTTTGCTTCTCAATATGTTTATGGTTCAGCAGAATCAGCATTACCTGGAGCTTGTGAGAAGAGTCTCAGGCTCCACCCAAACCTGCTAAATCAGAATCTTTCATTGAACAAGATAGCTGGGTAATACTAATACATGGCCATGTTCAAGTTTAAGACGCTGGATAGAATGGGGTGGGGAACACTTAATCGGTGATCCTGGAATTTACTTGAGGCAATCAATTATTCCTGATGAAGTTCTCTCTCTTCCAAGAGGATACAACCAACAGTTAAGGAAATGCAAAAGCTCCAGCCCTTTCTCCTAGCCCTACAGCGGCTCCCTGCCGTGAACTCTGCAGAGCTTGGTGGCCAGTTTCCACGTACCTACCACCTACACCTTCTACTTTCAAAGAAACCACAACCTGGACCTGGAACAGAACTGGATGTGCCAAAAGGCCTGAGGACATTTCGCTGAACTGTGGCTGGCCTGATGGGAAGCTGGCATGACCAGAAATGTTAAGAGTCTTTGCTCTTGGGGTTTCGAGCTTTTAGTTGCAAATTCAATGGTCCGGATCGAGATCAGATGAGTCAGAGAACCATCCAAACCTTTAGCTGGGGACTGAAACCAAATCTGTGTTCTCAAACCATTCTAAATGTGTTGATCACCAGTTAGAGTCTGCTGTACAATCCAATCCAAAAGAGTATAGTTATTTCTCTAACAGTGGATGCATTATTTGCTCATCGATGGAAAATCTAATTGTAGCATCAAAGGTCAAAAGTTGCGAGAGAAACGTGACACCTTTGAGACAATGCCAAACCTCAAGCTTTCAATAATATGCGCTTTCAAGTCAAAGTATCTGAGGGAAAATAGAGGCTATTTGACCCAAAGTCTAGCATAAATATGCATGAATTATACTGCCCTTCAAAAACAGTGGAACTGTTTGACAGACTGTTAACAGCCTAAGCAGTTGGCCTTCTGCCCCAGGAGATGATAGCCTACCTGTGGTTCAAGACATGGCAACCCCTAGTTATGGCTCCATGAAATATGGAGATATCGATGAAATCCGAAAAGTAAAGCCAAGGTCTTTAGCTTTATCTCCGATTGTTGTTCAGTCGTTAAGTTGTGTCTGACTCTTGTGGCCCCCATGGATTGCAGCCTGCCGAGCTCCTCTGGCCATGGGGTTTCCCAGGCAAGAGTACTGGAGTGGGTTGCCATTTCCTTCTCCAGGGGATCTTCCCTCTCCCAGAGATTGAACCTGCTTGGCACGTAGATTCTTTACCAATGGAGACACCAGGGAAGCCCTTACTAAGGATTATGTAACTACAAAATTCTAAAATGTCTGCTACATTTCTCAAAGCTATTAATTCAATGTACATTTTGGGGGCACTCCCTGTATTCAAGGGGAAGTTTCGGGAATTTAGGATTCAGTTCAGGACTTCCCACTGTATCAAAAATTGTGCTAGGTTTGGGGAAGGAAATCCTCCTTGAGCCCCTCATGTCCCACCTGGGAGTGAACAGGTTCATCAGCCAATAATGTAGAGGGAAAAATCCTTTAAGAATGATGAGTGCAGTCCTTAGGGATNAAAAAAAACAATGATCCTATTATAAGTTAATAAAGAAATTCATTTATGATGGGTTATTCAGTGCTTGAAGAATGAATTTCTCTCAAATATTCTCTTCAAAATCCATTTATTGCCCAAGATAAATTGAAGGATGGTGTCACATTTTGAAAAATGTTATTTTATTGGCCATAATTTTTCATGGTTCCAATGGGGACCTGGTGACAGCCCAACACAGCAAGTGTCCTTCATGTTGCCAACCTTTCTTTTTCTATAAAGCTGAATTGTCCTGGGACCACTCAAAATGTGATTTATTTGTCCCTGGGCCAGTAGAAGGTTCCATGTAGGTGAAAATGGATGTTTGGATAGTTGGAGAGAAATGGAATTGAGACTCGCAGGTTGATTTACTCAGTGGAAAGAGGTAAGTAACTTAGGAACATCATACCACTCCACATTCTGACTACTTGGAATTCTGAATGATCCATGTGCCTTGGAGATACACATGGACTTATATGTGATCTATCAGGAAGGAAGGAAGCAGGAGCACAATAAGAGCATCCTGGTGCTAGGCCTTGTACTTGTATTTGGTATACATTTACTCACTCAGTAATTGCAACAGTCTAGTGAAGCCTAGGGTTACTGAGGCTAGAACATGTGTTCAAAGTCACAGACCATCAAGTACCGCCAGCACAGGGTTTGTCCCAAATTTGGGCTCATTCAAAACAATCATTATACTAAGTGAAGATAGAAAAAGAACAACAAATATCATATGATATCTCTTAAATGTAGAATCTAAAATAGGACACAAATGAACTTATCTAGGATACAGAAGCAGACTCACAGACATAGAGAACAGATTTGTGGTTGCCAAAGTGGGTAGGAATAGTGGAGGGATGGATTAGGAGTTTGGAATTAGCAGTGCAAACCACTGTATATAGAATGCGTAAACAAAAAGGCCCTGCTTATTCTATGATAAGAACCTCCTTGGTGGCTCAGTGGTAAAGAATCCAGCTGCCAAAGTAGGAGAGATGGGTTTGATCCCTGATCCAGGACGATCCCACATGCCGCCGAGCAACCGAGCCGGTTTACCATATTTATTCAGCCTGTGCTCTAGAGCCTGGGAGCAGCAACCACTGAGCCCACATGCCCTAGAGCCTGTGCTTTGCAACAAAAGAAGCCACTGCAAGGAGAAGCCCACATCCCCTAACTAGAGAGTGGTCCCTGCTCGCCACAGCCAGAGTAAAGCCCTCACAGCAATGAAGACCCAGCACAGCCAAAAATAAATACATAACGGAAGTAGTTTTAAAAAATCCTATGATAAACTACCATGGAAAAGAATATGAAAAATAGAGTATATGTGTATTACTGAGTTGCTTTGCTGTACATCCAAAATTAACACATCATAAATCAACTATACTTCAATAAATAAATTATTTTTAAAAAGGACCACGATGCTACCATTACTGTGGACACACTTAGCCTTATCTCACCTTTCCTTTGGGAACAATATGAGGCATCCGCTTTCACCATGAATTTGCTGTTGTGGGGAGAAAATAAGAGGCTAGAGAAACTGAGGATAAAATGAATGGAGGTATGTTTCAATCTTAGTTTTCCCCACCACACTTTGGTCTCAGAGATGAGGAAGGAAGATGTCAGACAGACCTGATGAACCCTGTACAGGGCTAGTTGTCAGAGAAACTGGGTTCCAGCCAGTCTGTAAAGGTGCAACCTGGCCCTCCACTTCCTCACACCTGTTTCCTCACCTGTCAAGTGAGGAGGTTGAATGAGATGATTTCCAAGGTCTCTTTCAGCTGGAATATCCCATTATTCTATTATCTTTGTGCTCTGATAAATAGAAGCTGGTAGCCCTGGGCTTATGAATATTAACTGGGGCAAACAAGTGAAATTACCTTATGAAAACAGAGCTGTGATTGCTGCTTGGAGCCAAATTTGCCTTAGGAGACTCACTCTAAGCATTGGTAATGGGATTCCTGATGGCTCCTTGGCCACAGCCTACAAATGCCCTGCAGTTTCACTTCCCAGTTGGTGCCAAGGGTGAGTATCCTCCATGGACACATGAAAGTGAAGCACAACACAGTTTAAGTAAAGAAATAAATCAGCCACGTTCAGCCTGACTCATCTTTCATCCATCTTCTTCCCAATGCTTGTTCAGTCCAGCTCAGTGCAAAGGCCAATCCATCGCATCCCTTTAAGGCTCAGTCCTCAGTGATAAGTTGTCTTTCTGAACCTTAAGAGATTCCAGCTCTCTACACTCTAAACATTTATAGTTTAGGACTCAGACATCTCTATATGTTTCAAAATCTGAGATTTATAATGAAGATCCTTTTTGACATAGATAATATTTCATGTTTTTGGAAGGGGACAGGGGGAGGGGTGAGATGAAATGGACTGAAGGCCACAGGCTACACATATGACCTTTATTGCCCTGTTTGCCACATTTATTTTAATATTCTACTCTTGGGTTTCAACAAAGGATGCTGCAAAAATGACCACATGAAATATATTAATGCATATCCTATAGAAATTCTGCTAAGAAGTTAAGTCCGTTCTCTCAGTGCATCCTAGATGAAATCCTAGGAGCTAGATTTCTTTAACTATTTAATTTCAGGAATACAATTAGGATACAATACTATCCCAATTCAATGATTATTTTGTTAATAAAAGTTATGAATTGACAAGAGTGTCTCTCCTTTTGTTTTGGTTGCCAAGAAGTCCAGGTCAAATAGGAAATGAACTGGAATCATCTTTTTTGTTCCATGTGATCTGTATAGTATATTCTTAACTTGGTCATGATAGCTTTCAATTTTATTTGTACTAGCTCTGATTTCTTTTATGTTTTGCCACAGCTGTATATCAGGAGTTTCCTTTTCCTTTAAGTTTTCTCCAATATTCTCTAAAATGAAGTAAAATATAAATAAATAGATAAATAAAACCCACTGCTTCTTTGAGTCTGAAATGAGGGCATCATGCCTGAAATTCAGCAAATATTCAGTAAATACATACTGCTTGATTTACGGGGAGACATAGCTCATAAAAAAGTACTTTCTGAGAGACAGAGCTGCTTAGAGAAGAGATGCATGGTTCCTGTCACTGAAAGTGTCTGTGAAAAAACTGGGTAAGTGCTTCAGCCAGCTTACTGAGCTCCAGTATCTATCTATAAAGTGGGAATAATAGTATCTCCCTTTGAGGTTGTTGTGAATAGCGTATGAGTTAGTGCATGTCAAGCACTCTAGCTCTTAGCACAGTGTCTGACACATACAGCGAGCCCTTGAAAAAAGCAGCAGTTACTATTAAAGAGGACTCATGCACCGAAAGCCGTTTTATTAGCCTACGTTCACTTCCAAACCCAACCGTTCTGTCGGGTTAGCAAGCTTGCAGTCATCAGAAGAAGCTCAGACATGGAGTCATGGACCAACCCTGCCAGTGTGGGTACTGTGAGGATTTCCACAGCAGATGAGGGGCTGGAGGAGGGGCTGGAGGAGGTACTTTTAGGCTTCTTTCCAATCCAAAGTTCATGATACTCAGATTTCAAATCTGTTCATTCAGAGGTAGTGTAAGGGTGTTGGGGAAAAAAAAAAAGGATTCTGGGGTCATTTTATAAGGCATTATTTCTTCTTTCATGTGTAAATTTCATTTGGGACCTTATCAATTGGATACGAAAGCATTTTCCAGGGAAAAATACCCAGGAAGAAAAGAGTGGAGGAAACATCGGACAGTGCTTCATGATTTGCTGTCTAACTGTAAGGGAGGAGCTGTTTTCTCTGTGGCCTGCCACACACAGGCTGGCAGGCTGATTATTTCTGGGAAGGCACAGACCCCACGCTTCAACCTATGAAGCCGTCTGGATGCATGCCGAGCATGATGGACGTTCCAGTTTCATTACTGCCCACCTCACACTGCATCGCCCCATCATGCAACCCCGTTATTGGACAGTCAAAGTTTCCCCCACTATGTGAAAGTAGTGTTCCTATGAAACCTTTAGAAAACTGAAATGATGTAAAGCAAAGAAGCAATCACCTTAGGACGCATCTTGCTAATGGGTAGGGAAAATAAATCAAGGGAAAGCAAGCTGCTCACAGCTAGAAGCTATGGTAGTCTGATGCTAAGATGCTGACTATGCGTGTGTCCCCTGATCCATGTAGTTTTCCAGGCAAGAATACTGGAGCAGGTTGCCATTTCCTTCTCTAGGGGATCTTCCCAACCCTAGGATTGAACCCACATCTCTTGTGTCTCCTGCATTGGCAGGTGGGTTCTTTACCAGTCGAGCCACCAGGGGAAGCCAAGATGCTGAGTATAGCTCCTGGGGAAGGAGCTTAGTGGGGCCACCCTTGGTGCTCAGGGGTACATACTACCTCTGTAAGATCCACTGCAAATCAAACATAGAACATAGTTTTTCACTTTTCACCCTTTTCTCTAATAGTGAAAATCCTCTTTGGATTTCTTCTGGCTAGTGGATACAAGTCTTATGTAAAAATTAACTGGCAGAAGCTGAATTTTTGAAAAGCAGGGGATACCTGGATTTTGATGGTGGTGTCCATCAGAAAATGTACCACATCTAAGAAAAAGAACTCGAATGCTCAGTCCCCAGCATTTTGGCTGAAATGACCATGAAATGGCAGGGTCCCAATGCAACCATGGTAACCATTTCCCACTGACCTTTGTCTAAGAAGTTGTCAGGTAGCTGAACGGAGGAGAATGAATTGATGGGGAATTCTCCAGAGATGCAAAAGCCAGGCACTGATTTCATGATTTTAAAGACAGATTTTTCTTTTCTGTGAAAAGCCCAGAAGGAGTGTCTGTTTTAGAGGTTGGAACTATAGGGGTCACCCCAGTAGTGCACAATGTAGATGGTCCAAGTGTACCTGCATCTAAATGGGCAAGAAATGGCAATCCCAGGCATGAAGGATGGCTTTGAATTTCATACTAATTGCTCAGTCCGTCCTTTGGTTGGAAACAGGACTGGCAATTTCTTGTTGGTAGAGCTTCTTGAAATATGAATGGGCAGGTCTGATGACAAACCTTGTCCAACCACATGATAGGTACTATAAATATTTGTTAAAAGTCTCAAACTACTTCCCCTGATCCAGGTTAGGGCTCTCCAAAAGCTCTTATAAAGGAGATTCTCCAGTCTTCAGATGGAGGTAAGAGAGGCTGGGAATAAATCTCAAAGGATAAGCAGGAAACTCTTAGTTACCCCTCTCTTTGAAAACCCACAAAATGGATAAGAAATCGCATAGGAGACCCTGACCCATGGAGAGCGCTGGTCCTGACAGCATATCATCCTCCTCTGGGCCCCTCTGGCTTTTGAGTGTGTTGTCTTTCCACCCCCTCCTTCCGTGCTCCCCTCTCCACAACCTGGAGAGTGGAGACAACTCAGCTAGGCCACAGTGTTGGACTCAGAGCTCTGAGTCATGGCAAAACAAAATGACTTTAGGACACTCTATTATTCTTCCTCGGCCTATTTATCTTTTCTTATCTGCTGCTGAAAACTCATCATGGTTGATTAGGTCAAAGAAAAGATCTCTCGGAAGTGATTTTTGCAACTATGGCATTAGAATTCAATCAGACCTCTGGCCAGGATTTCTTATTATTCATGATTTCACTCGTAAGGTGGTGAGCAAGCCTAGGGTTATTCTGTTATCAGCAGAACTGGCTACAGAAACCAGGTGCTATTTAGTGAGATATTTATTGAATGGCTGTTATGTGCCAAGCAGTATGCTAAGCTCTGTGGGGATATACAAAGGTGAGTTAAACATAAATCCTGTGCGCAAATTAATTGTACTAAATGAGGAGGAATTAGCTGCCTACTTATATAACTGGAGAGAGAAGTGCATCTAAGAGCCACAGGCAGAGATTTGGGGGATGTTAGAGGAGGCAATGATGAGTTTTTTCTTTACAGGGATCCCCAGCTTGCATAAAAGAGGGAGCTCAGATGCTGGTCCTTGATGAATCAAAAGAACCTGGACACGGAACGTGGGAAGGTGGTGGTAGTGATGCAGGGGCAGCAATCATGGGAGCAGAGGGATCTTCTGCCAGGAAATGCCAGTGTCCCAAAGGCGAAAAATATTCTTTACTGCTGCATGAGGCAGGCAGTTGATGACTGTGTGTGTGGTAATGCTCAAACACTTTTGCTTAGAGACCTGCCTGTTGTCACAAAAGCATAAGACCTGGCAATGACCTGAGCTTACTCCTCCTCACTGAGTGTTCTGGTTCTCAGTGGTTCCCTGCATACTGTGCTCGCTCAGTCCTCATCCTCACTAGTCAGAGATGCATCATCGATACAGCAAATTATCTGTCCCTGGGACAGTAGAACATGCCTGACTCTGACCCTCGTGGGAGACACAGCCTCATGTCACTCTTTTCTAAGACAATCAATGTGCTCTTCTGCCAAGAAGTATTTTTTGAACAACTTCCTAACTCTTTCAGTTACTTCACTAGTCCTGTCATAAGACACACCTGACTTGTTGGTCAGAAAATGTGAGACGCAGAGACTCTACTAGCCTGTGGAAATACAGCCAGCCCCTTTCTACTCCAAAGTGAGAACTTTCGGAAGTGGCACATCAGAAGAAGCCTGGGAAGTGGTAATTAGAAGGGGCTCCAGTGCACAACAGGTCTAGGGAAGAAGACGGTTGGAGAGATTCAGGCAACAGACATTGGGCATATTTTCCCAAATTACATTCCTGCTGCAGATCAAAGATTTTTTTTTTTTTATCAACCACACCAAAGCATACATTTGGAGGCCAAACTCTTCCAGGCGCTTAAGAAGTATTTGGTAACTTTCCTGTTAAATCTGGAGTTCAGCTTACAAGCCCAAGTTGTACTACGTGACCTAGCAAACAAAGCATTGCTTGTGGGACTAGAAGACTGCATCTACATGAGGTTTGAAGTATTTTATGAGCACCACCTGTTTCAAGAGGTCATGGCTAGCCAAACCTATAATACCTGCCATATCACCATGTCAGAATTTGACTCACCCAATTTTTGTCTGCCTTGCTAAAACCATTCAGCCTAGGCAAGTTCATGAAGGGAATGTAGTACCTAAATGCAAAGGTATTACTATGTAAAAAGGAAAACCTCTTCCTTCTATAGAAATGTCTCTTTTCAGTTTCATCAGGTTTAAAGCCTCTTATGCAGAATAGTCAGTTTCCATAAACCACAATCACATATAATTAAAAATATTAAGGATGCAATGAAGTAAATAAATGTTAAGTGCAATGAGATACCCTGTACTGGATCCTGGAATAGAAAAAGGACATTAAAAACCAAAGAAATTCAAATCAAGTCTGGACTTTGGTTAATAGTAATATGCCAGTGTTAATTTCTGAATTTTAACAAGTGAATCATTATTGTGACGTTAGCAATAGAGGAAACTAGGTGAAGGGATACAGGAACTCTCTGCAGCTCTGTGTAAATCTAAAATTATTCTAAAATGAACAGCTTCTTACAAAACTTGAAGGATGAACGTATACTTTGGAGAATAAGTCAGTGGCTCTAAGGGAATCTCTCAAGCAAGTGTGACAGAGCAGAGAGAACCCCAGCTTGGGAGATAGGGACTCTGTGTCAAAGGCTCAGGAATACCTATAATTAGAGTGATGACCCTGGATCAGCCATGTAATCGCCTGTAGCAGTCACCTCTGAGAGGTTCTGCATCTGTCACAGGAGCATTATGAGGACCAAATGCAAAGATGCTTCAGAGAATTCACTGAAAACCTAAAACCACAACAGACTGGAGTCTGAACAAGCCACTGTGCAACATTTAGAGAATCGATGGGAAAACGTATAGAGAGGAAACTGTTTGATCTCAACTCTGGAAGCTGTACAAGAGCAAGTGTTCAAATGGTCCCCAGGAGAAGACACCAGAGCGGCTTCAAGGCGCACAGAGGGGATTCAGTGGCCAAGGGCAAAGCAGGGCAGCGACAGCAGCAAAGGTTTTCTTTACTAGCTCCTAGAAGCTCTGAGAATCCAGAGTGAAATCACCCCACGATCTAGTGATGAAAGAGGTGGCTCCTTCACAGGAAGAGGGACTCCTGCTGCCCCAAACTCTAGCAGCACTGCTTGCTGAATTGTCATTCCAACAAGTCAGTTCTTTCCCTCTGGCAGGACATCCAGTCATTCTTCCAGGGTGCCCCCCACCTAGACTGTCAAGTGCAACTGCTTAGCAAGACCCAAGGTCCTTCTCTCCCGCTCATCTCCTGCTCTCTCCTCCTCACACCCAGCCATTATCTCCCATTTGCTGTTTCTCAAGTGTTCAATGCTATATGCCCTTCACCTGCCATCCTTTTCCCTGGAATGCCCTTCTCCACTTTCTCATAAGAATACCCTTCATCTTTCTTTCTTTTCCATCTTTCATAATCCTTTATTTGTGATCTCATAAGCTTTTTCATTTTTCTTTCTTGGTTTTTCAGGTTTCACATCAAGTGTCAAGTCCTGAAAATTTCTTCTCTGATTTTTCCCCTCCTCTATCGTCTGCTGGTGTCTCCTAATCTTTGATTAGACTATTCATCCAATTTTCTCACTGTCTTCCAACCATCTTTCACACCATTGTGCAATCTTCTATGGGTAAAGAATCTGTGTGTTTCTAGTATCCTAATCATTTAGCCACATATTCAGCACAAACTAGGTTAGAGGGATAGATATATCAGTGAATAAACTGGTTAAGTCACTTAGATCTATTCTCTAGAATAATTGCACACATTTTTAAGGCCAGGAGAACTTAGTATTGAATGTTACATGTTATTTCTACTGGAATAATTTCCAAATATGCTCATGCGACCAGCAATGAGCTGATACAGTTCAGATATACTAACACTGTGTTCAGAGCATTTCGCTGAATGACATGAGAATGACAACATTTTATGACTAAGTACCAGATAATAAAAGCAAATTAATTAATTCACTGCAAAGATAAATGACTGTAAGGACTGGGCGGGGGGCGGGGAAGAAAGCCACCATAGCTATTATGTTTCTAAGTTTGCTCTGGAATGTAAAGTACCTTCCACTGAACAACTCCCACCTCCAATTAGCTGTATTAGCTCTGTTAAACCTACAACTAGAGATAACAACTGCTGTTTGAAACATCCCCAAATAATACATTCTGGAGCAAAACAAACAAACAAACACATTTTGCAGGTAACTGACAAGTGTAAAAAACCAAGGAATTTATCTTTCGCAGTGTAATTCACAAAAGAAGGGATAAATATAAAATGCAAAGAAGTCTGTCTATTCTAGACATATTACTCACCAATTAGCTTTACAGGGATTCAAAACAAACTAGTTTTCAATGTCAGTGGTAATCAATGCTAATTTTAGCAAGCCAAAGCATCAGGTCCTGAAGTAGAGGTGGTAGGAAAACCTAAACCAACTGCTTATTTTACATCTAGAGTTCCCCAGACTTCAGTAAATATCAACAAAATGGATAAAAAATCTCATGAGTTCACTACTTGTAAAATTCATATATTTGAATATTAAATTTCATAGGTTTTAGTCTTTAGGGAATAGCTCATATGAAAATTCTGTTTATTTACAGACTGAAGCTGTGTCTAGGGCAAGTAGAAGAAGTTACAAACAAAAGATTTTACCTTATTTTTTTTCAAAACTATTTATCAAGCACCTACTATGTATCAAGCATTGTTTTAGCTGCTGGGAATACAGCAGTAAACATAATAAAGTCCCCAGCTTTATAGACTTCCATTCCAGCATAAGGTTCAGCCAAATTCTCTGTAAAGGGTCAGAAGAGTAAATATTTTGAATTTGTACCCAGACTCTCTTTTGCAATACTCAAATACATGCCATTGCAGTACGCAAGTGGCCATAGACAATATGTAAATGAGTGAATGTGGATGTGCTCCAAAAAAATTTTATTAATACAGACAGGCAGGGGGCCTGATTTGGCCTGTGGGCTGTAGTTTACAACGTTTATTCCAGTTTGTGAAATTGCTTATAAATCACTGAAACTAAACAGCATTACAGACTCTATGGAATGATTTATAGAAATACAGAAATTTAGACTTCAAAAAGGATATTCACTTATCCTAAGCTTCATTTCCTCTCATTTGGTAGCATCCTGGCTAAGTGTGGGGTCTTTGGGGTCAGCCTGCTAGTGTTCAAATCCTGTCTTTTCCATTTACCAGAGGTGATTTAACTCCTTGGGGCCGCATTTTTTCTCACTGATATAAGGAAAAAGAGAATAACACCTACATCTCAGGAGGCTCTTGAGATGATCCAGGTAAACATTTGTATGAGCACATGACTCATAAGAAACTAACAGAGTCTAGTTATTCAACAGAACAACAATGGCAATAATGGCAACAACAAAAACACTGAGTTCAGGCTGTGACATGACTCGCAAAAGGTCCCACAGTGAGTATCACAGTCCCAGTGGAAATCCAGGCACTATTTCTCCAAAGTTAAGACCCTACCTAAAACCACACGATCCATGAGTAATGAAAACTGGAAATGCTACAAATGGTAGCAGAACTCATTCAGGTCAATTTCCATTTAATTTTAGGGCTTCCCTCTGATATATAGAGAAGGATTTGGGGGAAATAGGCTCAACCCAAACCTCTGTGTTAGAAAATCAATCCTGCCATCAATACATCTAATGGTGACACTAACAGTGGAAATTACCCGTGGTCATTCAGAGGATAAACTCTGCAGTAGAGGCCTAAGGTGGGCAAGAGAACCCAATTCCTCTAATTGCATGAATGAAGCCAGGCCTTCAGTAGATTTACTGTGGACCAGAATGCTGGATGAGGTTAAATGTTTTGGCTTCTTCCGCCTGGTGGCATGTTTCAGGAGACAATCCAAGGAGCCCTTCAAAATATTTCTTTTCATGATAACTGTTTTCAACCTTTTGCTTGTTTCATTTAAGGATCAGATTCTCCAAAAGCTCCTTTGAACACCACAGTTGTTCAGTGTATTTAATGTAAGCTATCCTCAGGGAAAGAAAAAAACCTAGAGCTCTGAGAGCCAAGGTTTTTGTACCACTGTAACCTTCTGAAGGCCCACGTATTTCTACTATTTCAAATAAATCAGCCACAACAGCATAAATATTCTCTCAAGGAACTTTAATTAATTGTGAATGTGACAGTTAGAGTACAGAAAATTCACTTCCTGAGGTTAGTGCACACACCAAAAAAAGGGTGTTTTTTTCTGAGGTTGCTGCTTTCTGGGATCTATCATTTGTGGGTTCTGACAGGAAGTAGAAGGGCTAGAAGACCACCGCACTTTCAGAGTTGGTAGCATGATCCTTTTGACAAATGATTTTGCTGACTTGAGACATCTGGGCCATATTGGGTTTTATTCGATTTTAAAGTCTTTCTTCCAAGGCCAAAGACAATGTTCTCTTTGGAAGTCCTCTACATCACTGCCCTGGTGCCCCTACATACCATCCTCTCACCTATTTTTAAAACATTTGTTATCAGATCGAGGCAATGTGAGAGAGTCACATGATTTCAGTCCACTTGTGACACAATATATTGTACTTGTTGGGATTTTTGTTACTTCCTTTTCTGAGATCACTTGGAAGATCCATAAATTACTATTTCTAGGAAGTTTTTAAAGAGGAACTCCATCTAGCATTTGGGATTCAAATATTCATTTGTTTAATATATACATATGAGACATCTTGAGAATTATCAGGTCAGTGATGTTGTAAAAACATGTTTCTTTCCTCAAGGATGAGTGAGACTGATAGATGCCTTGGTACAATTCTACTTGCTAAGTGATATTAAGGAGGTATTTATAACTCTCAGGATATTGACAAAAAACTTTTAGAAGAAATGGCATCTGAATCAGGGTGAGATGTAGTTCACTAGTGCAAGAAAACAAGCAAGCACCTGCCAGGCTAAGCATGCATAAACACCAATACAGACTCTAGAACCTCTTGGGACCTAAGGTGGTCCTATGAACTTAAACCTTGTGTTTTTCTTCACCTGCTTCATTGTGGTACCCTTATCCATCTTATATATCCAAGTCTCCCCAGGGTCCAGCATAGGGCTCCTATTTTGTAAGAATACAATGAGTGTTATGACTTTTTTGGCAGGCCTTCTCCCCTGGAGATAACAAGGTCTCCAAAGACAGGGAATGAGATTATTTTGATGTGATCTAAGATACCTAGTTGATGAGTAAAAAACAATCAAGGTTTAGACAAGGATTCTAAGCCAATTCAACAAAGAACTGTCTTGTCAACAACAATTCTAAAACAACTGGGTATCTACATATAAAAGAATTAAGCTAGACCTCTACCTCACTCTGTGTATAAAAATTAACTCAAAATGAGTGATAGAACTAACTATAAAAGCTAAAATTATAAAAATCTTAGAAGAAAATATGGGAGAAAATCTTTATGATTTTGTATTAAGCAATGGTCCCTTAAATTTGATACAAAAAGCCCAAATGACAAATGGAAAAAAAAAAAAACCAAAAAAAACACATGCACACAGACAAAATGGGACTCCTTCCAAACTGAAAGTATATGTGCTTCAAAGGACACAGTCAAGAAAGTGAAAGGACAACTCACTGAATGGGAGAAAATTTTGGAAAGTCATATATCAGAAAGGAATTTGTAGCCAAAATATATAAAAAATTCTGACAACTCTACAATGAAAAAACAAAAATTTAAAAATGGGCAAAAGGGTTTCCCATTTTGGCTCAGTGCTAAAAAATCTGCCTGCCAATGCAGGAGACGTGGGTTCGATCCCTGGTCTGGGAAGATCCCATGTGCCATGGGGCAACTAAGCCTGTGTGCCACAACTAAGCCTGTACACCACAACCACTGAGCCTGTTCTCTGGAGCCCAGGAGCCACAACTACTGAGCCCACATGCTGCAGCTATCGAAGTCCGCATGTCGTACAGCCTGTACTTTGCAACAAGAGAGGCCACCGCAGCGAGAAGCTCACTCGCTGCAACTAGAGAAAGCCTACTCGCAGCAATGAAGACCTAGTACAGTCAATAAATTTAAAAAAATTAAAAATATATAAAAAGATTAAAATGGACAAAGGATTTAAACACATTTCTCCAAAAGAGACGCATTTTGACCGAGATAATCATGATGATGTGATCACTAATCTAGAGCCAGACATCTTGGAATGTGAAGTCAAGTGGGCCTTAGAAAGCATCACTACAGATAAAGCTAGTGGAGGTGATGGAATTCCAGTGGAGCTATTTCACATCCTGAAAGATGATGGTGTGAAAGTGCTGCACTCAATATGCCAGCAAATTTGGAAAACTCAGCAGTGGCCACAGGACTGGAAAAGGTCAGTTTTCATTCCAATTCCAAAGAAAGGCAATGCCAAAGAATGCTCAAACTACCGCACAACTGCACTCATCTCACATGCTAGTAAAGTGATGCTCAAAATTCCCCAAGCCAGGCTTCAGCAATACGTGAANGCCTGCCTCCTTTACCCCTCAAACCTGTTCATAAAGCTCAGTTCTCATATGCCTTAAAGAATCCTCTTTGTCTCTTTGTGAAGCTGTGAAGCCCTTCTTGACTATTTCAAGCCTTTGGTTGTCGCCCTCCTAAAGCCTTCTCCAGCCTGGCCTGAGCTGTTGTCTCCTGGGAATGAGCCCGTCTCTGATTATTCGGGGGGTGGAGGGTGGGGTCCCCTGTCATTTCTGCCTCTGTCCTCCACATAATGAGCTCCCTGAAGGCAGGGAACTGATGTTTTCCGCCCCCTCACCTGCACTGAGCCTGGCTGTACGAGGTTAAAGCTGAAGCCTCTCATTCAGTGCAATGGATCCAATCTGATAAAAGCCAATCCAAGCCCATGTGATTCACCTCCCTCCTCGCTCAGCCTCCCCAAGCCTGCTCTCCATCCTTGCCTCCTGTTTTCCTTACCCCTCCCACTCCCTCTAGGAGGCTCCACTGCCCTAGGAACTACATCCACACCCAGCTGTTCACCACCTTCATCCTCAAGGCGGCAGCTGTGTTCCTGAAGGACGCCACCCTCTTTCACCGGGAGAACGTGGACCATTGCATCTTCTCCACTGTAACAGTCATGGGTGGGGGTGCTGGTGTGGGCAAGGAGGTTGGCTTAGAGACGTCAGCCTGTCCAGGCCAGTGGGCTGACCCCGGGGCTCTGGCTTTGCCAAGGACAGAGCGGGAAAGCACCCCTCTCCCTTCCCGTCCCTCGTTGGGGTCAAGTCCTAAATCCTCTTGGGCCCAGCCGCATCATTCCCTTGCTCCACTCTCTGCTCCACATTCTGTGTTCTGGTTTCATTCCCCATCCCATAGCCCAACCAGAGCACATTTCACCCCGCTCATGTTCTCCATCTCACACTCCCTCTGGGCTCGATCTCTGCTGGGTGTGGTATCAGGGGCTGGACAAAGCCAGGCCTCTTCTTCAAGAGGCACCCAGGATGCCTAAGGGGACAGATTGTACCAGATTACAGGACCACCGGGTAGAGGGAGCCGAAAGCTGGGAGAGAACAGGAGAGGGCTTCAGGGAGGAGGTGGCTTTGGAGCTCTGGGGAGCGGGGAACGGGCAGCAATGATGGGGAGGGAGCGGGGAGGACCAAGGTGAAGCAGCTTTCACAGACCGGAGAAGCTGGGGCTGCTCCAGGAAGCAGGGAAGCCATCATAGGAGTGGGGAGGTAGACGAATGAGGGGAGACCAAAACTGAAAGAAGCTGGGCTGAGTGCGGGCAGCTCTCACTAGGTTTCCTGACACTGTCCCGGAAATGAATAGATACATGAATGAACAAACCAACAGATGACCTTCATTCCTTAACCTATTATAACAATAATAGCATATATACTTAGTGCTTAGGTACTAGGCGTTATGCTAAGTGCTTTACATGTATTGTCTTGTTTTCCTTCCTTTGTACATTTTCATTTTAGCTCCATTTGTAGATGAGGGATAATTGGGAGGCCACCCCGGCTGCTGAGTGGTGGGAATGGGGCCAAGCGCTCAGAGCACTCACCTCTGAGCTCAGAGTCAAGTGCTCTGCCACCCAACTGATGAGCAGAGTCACTCACTGAATGCAGCGTGACCTGTGCAGGATGGAGCTCTGCAAGAGTAAATGGTGCTCCATAGCCTCAGCTCTAGCGGTAGACTTGTGCTCGGGAGGGATGGCGAGCTAGTGTCAGTAAAAATAGTAGCAATTTATATACAGGGTTCCAGTTAATCCTTATGATGAGACCATGAGTTAGGGGTTGGAAGTTTTTCATTTTATACGTGAAAAGTTAAGGTGTGGGTGGGTTACCCAGATGATAAACTTGAAGCCAGGCTCTCTGGATCCCAAATCTGTGCTCTTCACCACCACATTATACGGCCCAGCCCCGTGGCAGTAGCCCGAAGTGGAAGAGACCTGGGGGAGGGAGCTTGGTGGGGCTCCGGGGGGTGTCCGGGCTCTGAGGCACCCAGGCCCCGGCCCACAGGTCCTGTGCAAGGCTTCTGTGGCCACTTCCCATTTCGCTACCATGACCAACTTCAGCTGGTTGCTGGCAGAAGCTGTGTACCTGACCTGCCTCTTAGCCTCCACACTGCCCAGCACGAGGAGGCTCTTCTGGTGGCTGGTTCTCGCTGCCTGGGGTGAGCACGGAGGGCTGGCTTGGGCACCATGGTGGGGGGGCTGTGGAGTGGATGGAGATTGGGGGTTACCAGGGAGCTCACACGAAGCTCCTTTCAGCTCACTCATGATGACCCCAAGGCCCAGAAAGGGGAAGAACGGCTGTAGTCGTACAGCGAGTGTTGAGATCAGGACCAGGTCCCCTGCCGCTGGGCTCTCACAGGGTCCTGCCTTCACAGTGCCCCGTGTGACTGGTGGCGGGAGATGGTCACAGGATGCAGGCCCTTACTCATNTTTTTTTTTTTTTTTAAAGGAAAGGAACACCTTATGACTCCATTCATTTACTGAGCACCTACTATGGGCCAGGCCCTGTGCTAGACGCTAAGGAGGAAATAGTAAACAAAATAAATGTGGTTCCAGGACTTCCCTGGTGTTCCAGTGATTAGGAATCCATCTGCCAGTGCAGAGGATATGGGTTTGATCCCTGCTCCTGAAGGGTCCCGTATGCCATGGGGCAGCTAAGCTTGTGCGCCACAACTACTGAAGCCTGCTCACCTAGAGCCCATGCTCTGCAACAAGAAGCCACCACAATGAGAAGTCTGAGCACTGCAAAGAAGAGTAACCCACACTTCCACAGGCAGCAGGGAAGACCCAGCATGGTCAAAAATAAAATAATCTTAAAAAAAAATTCAACTTCCAGTGCAAGGACACGTGTCATACCCTTCTCCTCCTGCCTGGTCAGGCAACTAAGATCCCACATGCCTCACTGCCATCTCTGCAGCAAGAGAAGCCCATGAACCAAAAACCTAGCCAAAAAAAAAAATGTATATATATATATATATGTATATATACAGTCCCTGTCTTCACAGAGCTTACTTCTAACTGGAGAGACAACATTAAGAAGTCTATCACATGGATAATTAATTACTACTTCTGATAAGGGCAATACAGGAAAGTAGATGAGATATATGTATCTCATAGACTAGAATAGAGGTTGGCAAACTACGCCGCCCTACGGGCCAATTCTAGCTCACCCCTGTTTTTCTATGGCCAGAAGCTAGGAATTGTTTTTACATTTCTAAATGGTTAGAAAAATCAAAAGAATACATATTCCATGGCACATGAGAACAATATACAAAACTCAAAGTTCAGCATCAGTAAATTCATTTATGTATTTTCTATAGCTACTATGACCCTGAGATGCTCTGTCACCTGCAAAGCCTTTAATATTACCTGCTCCTTATTGAAAAAGTTTGCAGATTCTTGACATAGAATCTAGAGGTCCTGACCTAGGTTTAACGGTCAGAGGAGGCTTCCCTAACGAACTGACTGATAAACTTATGGTTAACCAGGTAGAGAATGGGGAAGAGCATTCCAGACAGAAGAAACAACACAGGGGAAAGCCCTACGGCCTGAAGGAACTTGGCACATTCTAAAAATTGTTAAGCCTGCCATTGACTCTGGAGCGTAACAGGAACTAAAGCACAGTGAGCCTAATGAGGTCGTCAGGATCCAGATCCTGCTGGGTCTGATAGTCTGGGTTGACAATTTTGGATTTTACTCTGAGAGCAGTGGGAAGCCATTGAAAGGTATATAAGCCTGGGAGGGATTCCGATTTCCTTTTTCAAAGGATTGGATAAAGGACATCCCTGGTGGTCCAGGGGTTTTCCCAGGTGGCCCAGTGGTAAAGAATCTGCCTGATAATGCAGGAGACACAATAGATGTAGGTTCAACCCCTGGGTTGGGAAGATTCCCCTGGAGGAGGACGTGGCAACATATTCCAATATTTTTGCCTGGAAAATCTCATAGGCAGAGGAGCCTGGCAGGCTACAATCCACGGGGTTGCAAAGAGTTAGGCACATTGAGCATGTATAATCTACCTCCCAGTTCAGGGGACACCGGTTTAATTCCTGGTCCGAGAACTATTA
The DNA here is from genome assembly GCA_006410875.1 of Neotragus pygmaeus. Classification (NCBI taxonomy): domain Eukaryota; kingdom Metazoa; phylum Chordata; class Mammalia; order Artiodactyla; family Bovidae; genus Neotragus; species Neotragus pygmaeus. The sequence continues at coordinate 288,476 of SJYV01025490.1, forward strand.
ATAAGATCATACAAGCTACAGAGCAACTGAGCTCTTGTCCACAACTAGAGAGAAGCCTGAGTGCCACAACTAAGACATGATGCAGCTATAAATAAATACTTTTAAATAAAGATTAAATAAATTTCCTAAACAAATAAAATTCCTGTTCTAAAGGATTATTCAGCATGAGAATGGATTAGGGCTAACTAGAATACAAGTGGAGAAACCAATTAGGAAGTTATACCACCATAGTTAAAATGAGAAGACACAGTGGCTTGATCTTGTCTGTTTTCATTGGGGATGAAAAAACAGTAAGCAGATTCAAAAGATACTTAGGAGATTAAATCTACTGATCCTGATGATTAGATGAAAGGAGGAGGAAAGGAGTCAAGGTTGACCCCTGGGTTTCTGACATGAGCAGCTGTGTGGATGAATGTACTATTACTGTCTCACTACTCTACACTGCTTGTACAAATCTCCCCACATTCATCAGGATGTCCTGAAATCATTCATTACATGCCTGTGTCTTCCACAGAGAGCCATCTCCTAGAAGGCAACAATGAGCTTGTTCTGTCTTCTGAGGGCCCTGCAGTGAGCTGGGCATAGAATTGGGAGCAGTACATGTGTGTGAACATTTCTCAGTTTTTATTTCTCTGTTTCTTACAGGAGACTTCTATCCTCCTGACTGTTCAGGTTAAAAATCTCAGAGGAACGCTGGCTTCCTCTTTCTACCTCACCCACCTTATGGCATCAGTCATAAAGTCTAATATATTCTGTCCCTTTTGAACTGTGGTGTTGGAGAAGACTCTTGAGAGTCCCTTGGACTGTAAGGAAATCAAACCAGTCAATCCTAAAGGAAATCAGTCCTGAATATTCACTGGAAGGCCTGATGCTGAAGCTGAAGTTGCAAGAGACACAGGTTCTCCAACATTCATTGGCCACCTGATGCGAACAGATGACTCATTAGAAAATACCCTGATGCTGGGAAAGATTGAAGGCAGGAGGAGAAGTGTATGACAGTGGACAAGATGGTTAGATGGCATCACTGACTCAATGGACATGAGTATGAGCAAGCTCCGGGAGACGGTGGACAGGGAAGCCTGGTGTGCATTGAGTCACAAAGACTCTGACACAACTGAGCGACTGAACAAAACAAAGAACATCTGGTGAATTTCCTAGTGCCCTGTTTCAGGCCTTCACATGTCTTAGTTAAAAAACATTTATTCATTTGGCTGCTCCAGGTCTTAGTTGTGGCACTTGGGATTTTTTTTGTTTTTTCTTAGTTTTGGCAGGTGGGATCTAGTTCCCTGACCAGGGATTGAACCTGGGCCCCCTGCATCAGGACTACCCCACTTCTACTCTGCATTTATTAGATCCTACCTTACATCGTGGTTTCTGCACATCTCATTCCTTCATTCCCTGAGAGCAAATAGATTGGCCATCTATTGCTGTGCCTGCTCAGCATCCTTCCAGTCCTCCTTTCCAGTAACAGCACTCTGACAATCCTCTGAGATGACTTCACTCTCCCACTCTGGCTCCAGGGTGGGCAGGTGACTCTGGCTGATCAGTACATTTCATTCCTTTGGCCACAGTGATCGGCAGGTGACTCAAATCAGGCTAGCGGCTGGGGTGGGGAGTCATCAGGTTGAGACCTATGCTAGAACACTGGGAAAAGGGCCCTCTCTTTCTTCTGGGGTTGCTAAACTACAAGAGTAGCAGAGCCTAGGCTTGTTACCAGTCATCTTTGTCATTATTTCGAGAGAGCCTTCTTGAAAGTGAAGCCAACAGAGTCGAAGAGCAGAGCCAAGAATTGAGAAAGACAGATTCTCAGCCCTTCCGGTTTGAGCTCTTGGATTCCAAAGAACCTGAGATTAGCATCACCTCAAATTTTCCATTCATGAGCCAATAAATGAATTCGTTTGAAATGAGTATCTATCACTGCTTTTATTTATTTATTTGGTGGCATCAGCTCTTAGTTGCAGCAGGTGAAATCTTTGGTTGCAGCTAGCAAACTCTTTAGTACAAAATCTAGTTCCCCGACCAGGGATTGAACCTGGTCCCTCTGCGTTGGCAGCACGGAGTCTTAGCCAGTGGACCACCAGGGAAGTCCTGAGTATCTGTCACTTCTAATGTTGGAGTCCTGAGTAGCAGACTGAAGCTGACGGGGATATCTGTTGTGTTCAAGAGATTGTCAGAGAAGGAAGATGGGAAGGGAAATCAGAAGAGATTGGGACCAGTACCAATGTGTGACCCTTTAAGTTTGAAGGTCTACCTGTGGAAAACAGGAGCAGATATCTTTACTGTTGCTCAGACCAACCAAACTGCCTTCACCTCTATCTCTGTTTTGCAGGAGAACCAAACCGAACATTCTGACCGAGGCAGCAATTGCCTGTTTTCCTGATGATCACTGGCAAGAGGCTTTTCATGTATGAGCTTAAGCAGGAGATGGTTACTCCTTAGCCAGTTGGCTTGCATCTACCATCAGAGAGTACTCTAATCCAATGGTTCCCAAACTTGCCTGCACATTGGAATCACCTTGGAATATTTTAAAAATTCCAACACCCAGACCACGTCCCATACCTAGTAAATCACAGTCTCTGGGGGTGGGACACAGACATCACTACTTTCAAAGTTTATACAGGTGATTCCAACATGAGACAAGTTGGGGAACTAAAGGCCCCATCTAACTGTTTCCAAGGCTTACACTTCTCATAGAAAGCAGAGATTCTCCACCAAGTTGACATTAGGTCACCTGGGGATTTTTTTTTTTTAAATGTCCGTGTCTGGGCCCCACCTTTTAGAAATTCTGATTCAGTTGGTTTGGGGTAGGACCTCAATACTGGCTGCTATAGACTAAATGTTTTTCACCACTCCAAATTCATGTATTGATATCTGATTAACCCTCTGATGACTTGGAATCTTTGGGAGGTGATTAGGCCATAAAGATAGTGCCCTCATGAATGGGATTAGTGCCCTTATAAAAGCGATCCCAGAGAACTCCTACCCCCACCCACCACTCCCATTCCCCTTTCTCATTCACATGCTCTTCCCCTAAGGAGAAGAAATGTTTTGTGGGATGGATGAGACTGAGAGAAACTTCAACAAGCAATTAAGACTCTGCTCCCCTCCCTTTTCAGACCTTCCTGTTCCCACCCTTCTTGTGGTGAACACATGGCCAGGGTGCCATCAGATTTCTAAAGGCAAATCTGGAGATCCACCTCCCTGACCCCACTTTCAGGGTTGGTCCAAGGACTGGGTAGCTCTATCTGTCCTGCCCAGACTCTCCCTGGGTGAGGCTTCCTTGGGTGGTCTCCCAAGGTCTAGACATGGGAAGGGAAATTTTCTGAGCTTAGATTCAAATAGCAGCAATTAGCAATAAAACTGATTTGGCTCTCCATCCTGCTGCCTTAATTGGCCTGGTCTGAACTTTGGGTTTAGGGTGTATATGCGTGTGTATCACTCTCCCACCCCAGCACTAGCATTTTGTACCAGCTTCAGTTCTGCCTTTCTCATGGCCCTGGACTGCATTGTGTCCTGTGACCTCTGTATATTCCCCCAGCACAGAGACTGCCATAGTAGTTCTCAATATATTAAATATGTAAAATAGACTCAGGTCTTAACTGAATTCCTACCCCATTTATGAGATAGTAGGAGAAGGCAATGGCAACCCACTCCAGTCCTCTTGCCTGGAAAATCCCATGGACGGAGGAGCCTGGTAGGCTGCAGTCCATGGGGTTGCACAGAGTCGGACACAACTGAAGCGACTTAGCGAAGGATACAAAATATAAAAATAGGACATAGTATGATCCCTGCTCTCAGGAGTCTCCAGTGACCAACAGCCTCTGAGGAGCAAGGAAGACTTCCCAAAAGAGGAGGCATTTGATCTGGTTCTTGAAGGATGGAAGGGTATCATAGGAAAAGTGGGAAGGTGCAGAGATATGAAAGGTTCATTTTAAGGGATTTCCCTGGCAGTCCAGTGATTAAGATTCCAAGTTCCCAGTGCAGGCAGCATTTATTCCCAATCCCTGGTCGGGGAATCCCCGCTGCAAGGCGGAGCCAAAAAAAGAAAGAAAGGATCATTTAAGGGAATATTGAATACTGTTGAAAAGGCTGTTTTCATTGATAGCCCCACCCCATCCCCCCGCCACATGCACACCTTCCATGTAAACAGGCTTCCACTTCGGTCCTCCTCAATCCACTGGTCCTTGAGCAGATCAAGGACTGAGACAGACACATAAAGAAGGAACCAGTACCAGACACAGAAGGAAAAGAGGCTCCTAAATGTTCACCTGGGGACAAANCTTTTTCACTCTCCTCTTTCATTTTCATCAAGAGGCTCTTTAGTTCTTCACTTTCTGCCATAATGGTGGTATCATCTGCATATCCGAGGTTATTGATATTTCTCCTGGCAATCTTGATTGCAGCTTGTGCTTTATCCAGCCCAGAATTTCATATGATATACTCTGCATATAAGTTAAATAAGCAGGGTGACAATATACAGCCTTGCCATACTTCTTTCCCAATTTAGAACCAGTCTGTTGTTCCATGTCCAGTTCTAACTGTTGCTTCTTGACCTGCATACAGATTTCTCAGGAGGCAGGTAAGGTGGTCTGGGATTCCCAACACTTTAAAATTTTTCCACAGTTTGCTGTGATCCACACAGTCAAAGGCTTTGGAGTAATCAATAAAGCAGAAGTAGATGTTTCTCTGGAACTCTCTTGCTTTTTTGCTGATCCAGCTGATGTTGGCAATTTGATCTCTGGTTCCTCTGCCTTTTCTAAATCCAGCTTGAACATCTGGAAGTTCATGGTTCACGTACTGTTGAAGCCTGGCTTGGAGAATTTTGAGCATTACTTTGCTAGGGTCTGAGATGAGTGCAATTGTGTGGTAGTTTGAACATTCTTCGGTGTTGTCTTTCTTTGGGATTGGAATGAAAACAGATCTTTTCCAGTCCTGTGGCCACTCCTGAGTTTTCCAAAATTGCTGGCATATTGAGTGCAGCACTTTCACAGCATCACCTTNGGTCTGAGATGAGTGCAATTGTGTGGTAGTTTGAACATTCTTCGGTGTTGTCTTTCTTTGGGATTGGAATGAAAACAGATCTTTTCCAGTCCTGTGGCCACTCCTGAGTTTTCCAAAATTGCTGGCATATTGAGTGCAGCACTTTCACAGCATCACCTTTTAGAGTTCCTTCCTAAAGCTCACTTGACTTTGCACTCCAGGATGTCGGGCTGTAGGTGAGTGATCACACCATTGTGGTTATCTGGGTCATGAAGATCCTATCCAGACATTGGATAAAGTGAAAATTACTTTTACCACTTAACAGAAGCATCCTTAGCATCAAAATGAAGTTGATTCAACCTATTCATATCAAAGCAAGTTAAGTTTTTTAATGCAAAAATGCTGATAAAAATGGGATATGATTGGAAAATAAGTAACTTTTAATGATTTCATTAGGCACAAGATTTATAATCCATAGATTTATTGGAGTTTAGTATCTGTAGCTTTGATACTGTGATTTGCCTCCCTTAAAAGGAAGCCTTGGTTTATTTAGTGGGAAAATATAACTCTGCCAAAACACAATGACATTGGTGAATGGCGAGTATGTATTTTTAAATTTCATTATGTTCATAGTAGCTTAGAACTAAGCTTTTTATATATGAAAGCACTGTCTTCATCACACAGCACTAAATCAATGAACATTTTTAAACAGAATTGGAACGGTCTTCAGGTGAGCTTATTTTTGCTGGTGTCATCTTTGGGAAAAATCAGTTAAATGGAAAAATCAGTTAATGCATATGGAAAATCAGTTAAGCAAATGGAAAAAATCAGTTAAAGTCAGATCATCTGTGTATTCCCTACTATGTCTTTTTCCTCATGAAAATGAGGTTGGGGAAAAAAGACTCACTAGAAACATTTTTAATAAAGAATATCATATTCTGTTTTCTAAAAAAAAAAAAAAAAACTAATGTAAAACCAATGTAAATGCCCCAGAGCATCAGATCCTTATTCCAGAAGCACAGCTAGCGGCTAGCCACATGGATGCCAAAGCATCGGCAGGTCTGCAGAGACGTGTCCCATTCGTGAGTGTTTCACAGCTACAGTAGTTACAGTCAGAAAGGAGTCCCCTGGTAAGAGTATATGCACTGTGAATACTACATAAAACCCACAGGGCCCTAGCACTGCAGATTACCCGACCATTGGCCAGATCCCTAAATCTGCACCCCATTTTTCGTATGCACAGTGGTTAGACAGTGCATGCCAACCTGAATTCCACAAAAATGGTCACTCCAGCTAATGGCCTCTGTAAAGCAAACAAAGGCTGCTTAATCCATGTTACCATAGTCATTTGTTGGTTTATTTTAATCCACAATTTACAACAAAATGGGATTCTTTTTTTTCTCCTGTCAGAGAAAATTCTATTAAAAGTGGACTTCTTCTCTAAAATGAAGCCATTACAGCAGATTTAAATTCATGTGTTTTGGTGATTTAATAAACATCCTATTTGGGGACATTAGTGGTTTAAAGAAATAAATCACAAACATTTCGTTTCGCGCAAGCACTGAGTATTTCAAATCCATTTTCTCAGCACAATGATGTGTTTAAATGAATTGTTCTGTCGACTGAATTTTGATCACACTACTGGATATCTGAGATATAAATGTGTGAACGGATGTCAGGAGTCATTGCGTCTAGGCCTGGCTCTGCCGTCAACAAGAAGTGAGACCTCAGGCAAGACATTTAGTACTTGGGTACTTAGTTTTTCTCAGTCACAGGGGGTGTTCAACTGCAGCGTGACCTGAATTGATTAAAGGAATTTTTTTGCAGCTTGAGTGCTGCCCCACCGCCAGCCCCACATTCAGATTCAGCAGGTTCACTGTGGGTCCAGAGACCCTGACAGGAAGCCCTGGGTGGTTCTGGCTTGGGTGCCCAGGGATCTACATGACGGAACCCCAGTTGTGGATAAAGCCAGAAGCCCCATTCCTCTTGAAGCCTCTCTGACCACATTTTGGATGGCAGTACTTGGCATGTATGCTTTTTTTTCTTCAGTAAAGCAAAAACATCCTACAGTTACATCACCAATAAAATAAACTTAAAAGGAATCTTTCATCTGGCTGGTTCCGTGAGCCCACACTGGGAGATATCAAGGAAGGTTGAGTCTAGCTTATTGTTGAAAAGAGGGAGGGGAAATATGAGGGCGACCAGGAGCCAGTGAGGTTTGTGGAACAGAAGCTCTTAAGCTGGTGTGTCTGACCCTTGATCCATGGATGGATCTGAACAGCTGAAATCATGGGCCCTGTGTGTGTGTGTGTTTATCTTGAGAGAGAAGGATCACAACATGCACAGATTCCCTAAGGAGATATTGACCACAGAATAGTTAGAATTGTCCATCGTGACTGTGTGATGACTTGGATCACAGCCTTCAGGCATAGACACCCGAATTCGGGGACATCTGTTCTGATCATTAGCTCGAAAAGAGCTGAATCACTCTACAGGCACAGGTCACCAACTTCACAGTGCCGTTTGTGGCTCTGCATGAGAACGTGTGAGAAGTATATGGTACCTGGTACTTAGAAATGTCTCAATAAATATTAGCTATATCCTAATTAATATTTTATGGAGGCCCATAAACGGAGAAAAAGCAATTTATGTGTGATGCATCGAGAAAGGAAGTGATGACTAACTAATTTCCTCCCGACCTCCTGCTAGTCATGCCTTATGTCACTTTATAATCTCTTTCTCCTGACCTGGAGCTTTCACTAAAGAATAACAAATAAAGCTTGCTTTATCCTCATGCCTCTGGATACTGAAGCCATAAACTCTGTATTGTCGAGGTTGCAGGAGAACCTGAAAATATCGCCAGTTTTAGGCCTCTAGGTCTTCTCTCTGCCATGGGTTTGCTGTGCTCTGCTGGGAAAATAACTCATCTTTTGAACCCCTCTGGGATGTTTCTGTGATCTCTGCATGAAAGGTCCAGAAGAGCGAGACTGCTGCTCCTCTCCACAGTTTGTCAAAGTCTGCGGACACCTGAAAGCCTGTGTTAGTACTGCCCCACTGTGACCAGGAGGGTTTCATTTGAGAATTTATACTATAGACACTAATTGAGACAGCTAACATTTGTATAGCTCTTTGAGGTTCATAAAGTACTTTTCTAATGTTTTCCCATTTAATCCTCACATAGGACTAAAAAAAAAAAAGTTAATGGCAATAATGGGAACAAGCAGGAATTGATTTCAGAGAGTGTTAAATACACAAAATTATAAAGTAAAATGAGACTGACTTCCTCTAGTCACAAGGAAACACTTGCCTCTGCGATCTTTCTTCATATATGTTAAGGTGTTTGCCTTCTCATGTTTCTGAATGCTCTACTTTGAGTTTGCCCTCCTGTCTCAGTTTCTCAGTGTAACTGGCCAGGTTCATCCCGATTCAAGACAAAAAAATCTTTCACCTGGAGAGTCCACGTGGTTAAAATTAGCTTGGATTTTTTAGATAATGTTCCCATTTTTATTACAAACACATCTTTTATCTTACTTGAGCAGGAAGAAGCATCTAAGGAAACTTCCATTCTTATTTGTACTCAACTTTAAAAAAGGAAGAGATACAGTGAAGATTTTCAATCGTTTAAGTGGGAAGTGCTTTATATTAAATAAACACAAAAGGTTTTTTAAGTATCGCTGATACTCGTCAAACACAGCAGCTCTTGGCTATTGTCTGAAGAGCTCTCATCTGCTGAGTTGCAGACCTGTGACCTCTAGATAAAGTTTCAAAATGCAGGAAATGTTTATCTTCTTGCTGTGACCTTCCATGCACAAGACATGAGCCATGGATTTGTTTCCTAGGGAACTAGTGACTGAGGAAGATCTATAATTAAATCTATGAGTTATATGCTACACATGGGAATTGGGTACACACCAAGTCCTTTAGAAAAATCCAGTAATACTACTACAGCTTCAGCTGGAAGAATTAATGTCAGCTTTTCTTGGGATGTTTTTAGCAGCATCATTTAGAATCTAAATACTAGAAAGCTGTGTGCTTCTTTCCAACGTCAGTGTGCATTCAAGCTGGCCCCCATGTCCCTCCCCCATAGAACAGCAACGGTCACTGCTGTCCAAGAGGGCACCTCTTGTGGAATGGCTAGGGCATGTCAGAAACCAGCCTCTGATCTTAGAGCATCTCGGTTTTGAAGCTGGAAGGGATCTAAGTCAGTGGTTGTCAGAATTTTTCTGAGCTTCAACATTTGTTGCTCAAATGAAATCCCATTCGAAAATCCAGTAGAGGAAGCAGATACAGGATTAGTTTTGTCTGGAAGTAAGGGAAGAAGAAGGGTGGAGGAAAAGACCAATTCTTTTAGGCCTTTTAGCTACTTCACCCCACCCTACCCCACCAGCTGGAAGTCAGGGAAGATGTACGTCTGATTTGGAGCATCAGCCATCTAAGCCAAGTCTCTAATTAGAAATATTTGCAGTCTCATTGGTCAGGCACCTCACAACTTCTGGAGTTAAACACTCAGAAAAAAAATGTAAAAGGTCAGCAACATGAGTAGTTGTTTCCAAACCTGGCTTGAATATCTTTGCACATTGAATTTCTCTATGTGGAGGCTCATGACAGCCAAGCTTCAACTGTAGTGCTCCCCGCCCCACCTCATCTGTTATATCCAATAATAGGCCTTTTACTTTAACTCTTAAAAAATAAAACTGTTGACTCCTTTTTTCAGTGGAATTGTGGTCCCTATATCACCCACAACCAAAAGAACGATCTTATAAAAGTGAAGACAGGACTGTGGAAGAGGAGATGTTTATAGTTATCAAGGATTGAGTATAAATGTAAAGACACCACGGAGTGGACGTTGATAATCATATACCTGCTGTGTGGTATACATTTATTAACTCATTTAGTATCTGGTCTAAGCACTATATATATATATATATATAGTATTTAGATATGTACATATATCTAAGCTGTATTGTGAGTTGTTTATATGGTTGCTGTTCCATTGCTAAGGTGTGTCTGACCTTTTGCAACCCCACAGACAGCAGCATGCCAGGCTTCCCTGAATTTCACCACCTCCCAGAATTTGCTTAAACTCATGTCCATTGAATCAGTGATGTCATCCAACCATCTCATTCTCTATCACTTCCTTCTCTTCCTCCTCCCCTCAATCTTCCCCAGCGTCAGGGTCTTTTTCAATGAGTAGGCCCTTTGCATCAGGTCAGCAGAGTATTGGAGCTTCAGCTTCACTATCATTCCTTCCAACGAATATTCAGGATTGATTCCTTTTAAGATTGACCAGTCGCAGTCCGAGGGATTCTCAAAAGTCTTCTCCAGCACCACAGTTCAAAGGCATCAATTTTTCAGCATTTAGCCTTCTTTATGGTCCAACTCTCACATCTGTACATGACTGGAGAAGGGAATGGCAAAGCACTTCAGTATTCTTGCCTTAAGAGCTCCATGAACAGTATGAAAAGGCAAAGGGTTGTATATATAATATCAATCAATATGTACATCTATAGTCAAGGCTATGGTTTTTCCAGTGATCATTTACTGATGTGAGAGTTGGACTGTGAAGAAAGCTGAGCACCGAAGAACTGATGCTTTTGAAACGTGGTGTTGAAGAAGACTCTTGAGAGTACAAGGAGATTCAACCAGTCCATTCTAAAGGAGATCAGTCCTGGGTGTTCATTGGAAGGACTGATGCTAAAGCTGAAACTCCAATACTTTAGCCACCTCATGCGAAGAATTGACTCATTAGAAAAGACCCTGATGCTGGGAGGGATTGGGGGCAGGAGGAGAAGGGGATGACAGAGGATGAGATGGCTGGATGGCATCACCGACTCGATGGACATAAGTTTGAGTGAACTCTGGGAGTTGGTGATGGACAGGGAGGCCTGGCGTGCTGCAATTCATGGGGTCGCAAAGAGTCGGAAGCGACTGAACGACTGAACTGAACTGAACTGAACTGTGTCTTCCAAATTACCTCATGAGGTAGGTAGTATTATTGTACCCATTTTACAAATAAGACACTGAGGCACAGACTCCTAAAGATTCTCCAACTAGTGGTGGCAGAGCTGAGGCCTGTATTCAAGCAGCTGGCTCCTGAATTTGTACTCCTTGCTGTGCTACACTAACTCCTTTTTCTTGGAGTACAAGCTGTGTGACCTTGGGAAAATCACTAAGTCTCCATCAGATTCCTCCCGGGAAAGTGAAATAAAAATAATAGCTCAGAAGCTCACTCTCAGAATAAAGGGAGCAAATGGAAAACACCTAACCCATTGCCAAACACAGCAAATTCTCAATAAATTGCTGTGTTGCTGTAGAAATCATCAACCGTGTGCCTGAGTAGATCTTCTAAAAAATTCCAAGTAACTTAAAATGCTAGACTTTAGGACCAGCTTATGAAACCTGATGCTCAACACAGTATTTTCTCTTGGAATTTAAAATTCTACAGATAGTTTAATTTCTCTCAATGGTAAATTATGATTTTTCATATTTGGACAATATCACTTCATCTGAGAAATATTCCTTACTACATTGCACTCAGACAGATATCCTGTAGATGTTTAGTTAAATCTATTTCTACCACTTCATGGTGGCATAAGGAATCTGCCTTCAATGCAGGAGACCCAGTTTCAGTCCCTGGGTCTGGAAGATCTCCTAGAGAAGGGAAGGGCAACCCACTCCAGTATCCTTGTCTGGAGAATTCCAAGGACAGAGAATTCTGGTGGGCTATAGTCCATGGAGAAGACTCTTGAGAGTCCCTTGGACTGCAAAGAGATCCAACCAGTCCATTCTGAAGGAGATCAGCCCTGGGACTTCTTTGGAAGGAATGATGCTGAAGCTGAAACTCCNGATGCTTTTGAACTGTGGTGTTGGAGAAGACTCTTGAGAGTCCCGTGGACTGGAAGGAGATCCAACCAGTCCATTCTGAAGGAGATCAGCCCTGGGATTTCTTTGGAAGGAATGATGCTGAAGCTGAAACTCCAGTACTTTGGCCACCTCATGCGAAGAGTTGACTCATTGGAAAAGACTCTGATGCTGGGATGGATTGGGGGCAGGAGGAGAAGGGGACGACCGAGGATGAGATGGCTGGATGGCATCACGGACTCGATGGACATGAGTCTGAGTGAACTCCGAGAGATGGTGATGAACAGGAAAGCCTGGCGTGCTGCGATTCATGGGGTCGCAGAGAGTCGGACACGACTGAGCGACTGAACTGAACTGAACTGAAAGGCCAGTAAGCACATGAAAAGACACTCAGCTTCATTAATGATTATGTGAATCAGAACCACAATGAGATACATCTTTTGCATTCACTAAGAGTGACTAAAATCAAAATGACAGATAGTAATAACTGTTGCAGGGGATATGGAGAAACTGAAACTCTCAAAGATTTCTGGCAAGATTATAAAACAGTGCATCTACTTTGGAAACCAGTGTGGCAGTTTCTCAAAATGCTAGTTACTATGTGATCCAGGCATTTCCACTCCTAGGTGTCAAAACAAGAGAACTAAAAACACATGTCCATACAAAAATCTTTACATCCACATTTATAGAAATTTTATTCATAATAGTAAAAAAAAAATGGAAATAAAACCCAAATGCCCATTAACTGATGAATGGATAAACAAAATGTAGCATATCCATCCAATGGAATATTATTAGGCAATAAAAAAGAGTGCACATGTATTACAGATAAAACTTATAAACAGGCTACTGAGAGAAAAGGGTCAAGGTTCCCCCTTGAGCCTCTCCCGCTCCCATTCGCATCCCTCTAGGGTGGAATGTCCTATCAACTCACTTATGTGAAATGTTTAGAATAGGTAAACCCATTCAGGTCGAAAGCAGATGAGAGTGGTTGCTAGGGGCTAGAGAGAGAGCATGGGGAGTGACTGCTAGTGGATACTGGGCTTCTTTTGGGGGGTGATGTAAGCATTTTGAACTCATCTGATAGGATAATTGCAGTCTGACTATACCACTGAATTGCAGAATTTGTTAGGGTAAAAATTTATGATATGTGATTTATCTCTCAATAAAGCTGTTAGTTTTAAAAAATCATGGTAGATGTTATCCTTCATCATTAACCATCACTGTTACCATTACTGTATCAAATGTCACTGGACAGTGACTTCCTGCTAGCAGATGACTTCACAAAATAACTACTGATTAAATTTCTCTTTTGAAACTTGAGCCCACAGGAACTTTGTTTTAGAGCAGCCCATGTATTCTATCTCTTTGGTATCTTTCCACAGTGCCTTGTCCAGGACTAGGCTCAGAGTAGAATTCAGTAAATATTTTCTGACAATATATTATCAAAAAGCCAGTGTCTCTTCTGAATCCAAGAAACAACCGAGAATTTTTAAAATAAAAATACCAAAGTTCACATTTAAAATCATTTATTCATTCCAAGGTATAATTCATTAACAATTTGGGGTTCTACTGCCTGGTTCCTGATGCTTACTATTTCAGAAGTGCGAGTAAGATAAATAAAATCCAGCAGTCAAATTGCTAAAAGAGAGACTCCACATTTACGCTACAGAATTATGCCCGAGTGTACCCACAATTTCTTCTCTTTGTGGAAAATGGTAAACTGCCTAAATCATATGCAAGTCATGCTCTAATGAGACCTGATTGAGATTCATTTCTAGTCAATACAAACTAAATGTCTAAAATGGTAGAAATATCTAATAGCTCACCACAGTACACAAACTTTCAAAGCAGAATCCGCTAAAGTAAGTTTGAGCTGGTGAAGAATCTAGTGTGGAGCATAAAGTAAGCTAAAAAAAATTTCCCATTTTAAGGAGGACAAAGTGACTTTCTAGCACTCACCCTCTCGGGACATGGCTAGAGCTGTAGATTCAGCATGTCCGTGCTGGTGGCTGGTGTGACTCAGAAGGGAGGAAATTCAGAGCCTGGAAACTTGAGATGTGTTAAGACTGCCTTGCTCCTTCATGGGTCTGCCTGCTTGGCCTCTGGCGTCTGAGTCCCGGCCACTCACTGGGGCCAGTCCTGATTCCTGGAAGCCCTGGCTTTGGTAGGCAGCTGTGTTCTTCCTTTCATGTGTATTCTGTCCATTTAGCTTTGTGGCTAAACCCAGAGTTCCTCTGCCTGAAATCCTGGCCCCAAAGAAGCATCAGCTATTACAGGCAGCACTACAGTGACCTAAGTTACTGCAGTGGGTTGGTTAAAGGAAAATTTCCACTCTACAGTTCTCCCTCTAGGCATCCAGAACTGGGGCCTTGTCCTACCATCATTAATCTTCCTTTCCTTCATTTGAGCTCCTGGGATTCCAGACTCCCCAGACCTCCACCATGGACCCACTTGCTCTTCAAGCCCCAACTCAGCCACTCATCAGCTGGAGTTGGTTTCACAGACATATAGAACGGACTTTTGGCCAATTATTTGGAATATAGAAACAAATTGTAAGGAGACAACATGAAGTGACATAAGTGATTGGTTACCAGACATAAGGGGACATCAAAAAATGTTTCTCTAACAGACTGATACAAGTAGGACTTGGGGTCAGGGTTATTGAAATCCCTCATAATTAAGAGGAAATGCTCTGAAATGTTGTTAAACAGAAGCAAAAAAATTTTCCTTTTTCACCACTTGCTAAAAAAGACACAAGCATAAACCTTCCACCTCTATGTGCCATTCTAAAATCCTACTTTCTTTAAAAACAAATATGATCCAGAGAGACGTTGTGGGGTGGGAGGTGGGAGGGGGATTCAGGATTGGGAGCTTGTGTGCACCTGTGGTAGATTCATGTCGATGTATGGCAAACCCAATAGAGTATTGTAAAGTTAAATTTAAAAATAAATAAATAAATAAATTAAAAAAAAAATGAAGCTAGCATCATGAATGTGGTGTTATCTGAGTCATTAGAAGAAGGAGATTTATGAAAAGTGCATTTGTATTTCCTGTTAGCATGCTTTGAAGAAACAATCTACTCCATTAAGTCATGAGTCCCCTAAGAGGGCCTGTACATAAAATTTCTTTCACATGAAAGTATAAGGAGCAGGTCTGCCACCCTCTGAGACTGAAATACTTTCACCTAACCAACTACATCTCATTTTACTCCTTGGTTTCCAGGAACATTTAAGCCTCAATGACTAGCAAGCTTGCAGGTCTGTCTCCCTTTCCCTCCTCTCCTTGGCATCGGTTTGGTATCCTTCTCTTCACATTTCCTTGACCCCCATCTCTCAACAATTACTTCTATTAGGTTAAAGCTACCATCACTTTTGTAGGTCAAAAGTCAATGAATTTAGCAATTTCATTTGATTCAACCCACTTTTACCATTTTTAGTTTATAGATACGTGGTAGACTAGCTCAAAGCCTCTGTAAAAGGGGATAAGGTATAAATGAACGGTTTGGTTTTTAAAGACATTAAAATTCTGGAATAAAATGATTAACTTAATATGTGTCTACTTTGAGAAAACCAGAAATATAAAAATCTGCCAATGAGTTTAACTTTTTAACCTTAATTATGGGATTTCTTTCTTTAAATGAAAATTGAGGCAAAGTACTAATACACAAAACATACTGCCATTCCCCTGACCATTCAATGGCTGTGCCACCATCTTCCAATTGTGTTTTAACCTTGAGGTTTGTTCTGTGAACCCCCTAAAGTTTTTTCAGAGCACAGTCTGAATAGTGATCTAAACAAATAATCACAACAGATAACATTAATTATGAGACCGAGTCGTGAACCTTGTCCTCCTTGTATCCTGCTTTTCTCACAATGAGTCTTACAGACTCTTCATCGTGACCTTCAGACTTGTGGCGCAACTTTATCACTGTCAACCTGGCCTCTGCCTTTTTGGCTGCACTTGCCTCTCGCCCACCTGAGATCCTGAACTCCTGGGGTCTCCTACACCGTGCCCCTCCTGATCATACCAACTGGGGCTATCTATCTCTGCTGGAGAGAGGTCCCTCACCCGACCAGAGGGTCCAGACAGACATAGGCTGACCAGTCCCGGCAGGACCCACAGCTGCCCCATGATTGCTCTGGAAGGCTGTTCTCAACACATTCCACTCTCCTCAAGTTCCACTCACTGGATGAAACACCACTCTAACATTCAGTAAAGCTCAATGCCATTACTTCGAAAAGCAGGATGCTATTTCCACTACTAGGCTGGCCATTACAGCTGAGGCTCAAAGCACATTTCAAAGCCACTGTGCTCCCACCTTTTAATAAACCCCTGGGCTTCCTTTTACCATCAAAATAAAAAAGACAGCTAGTGAAAGAGGAAGTGTTAGAAAACAGGGTGACTCTTCTTTTGAACAATAACAGCATTAAAAGTCGTCCTTGAGGCAGAGAGACCACTGGGGAAGGAAATAACACCTCAAACCAGGGAGCCGTTCACAAAGGGAGGGAACGTTCGAAGCTCTTTGCAAAATGCTTCCCCATTTCTGCCTCCCCTTGTTCACCACAGGATGGATGAAAAAGAAAGATGATAAATATGTTTATAGAAAAAGGACCCATTCAATAATTCATCACCTTGTTGGCGTATAAGGACTCCAAAAGTAATTTGTTTTCCTACCTGCTGACCATGAATGGGCACCGGAGACTTTAAATGTGGCTCAGAGCATTGTCCTCATGTGTACGTGTTCCAGAACTGTCCCCAGCACGCTGCCAGGGCCAGCACCCAGTAATGCTTCCTCCTCCATCAGCCCTGCTGTTCCCATATCTACCATCTTTTCGGTCTCCCACTACAAAGCAGGCTGGCTCCCACTCACACTTGTGCTTTGTAGTAGCCATTAAAATGCAGTAGTTATGGAGTCACAGTATTTTTTAGCTTCTCCATTGGGAGCAGTTTTGTCCCCCAGGGTACACTTGGCATTGTCTGGAGACATTTGATACGGCCGGGGTAGTAGTGGCCACTGGCGTCTAGTGAGGAGAGGCAGAATGGTGCTTAACATCCCAAAAGGCACAGGGCGGCCCCTACAACAAAGGATTATCCTGCCTAAAATGTCGACATCACTGAAGTTGAGAATCCCTGGCCTAAAAGAAACATAGCAATAAAAATCTGTGAGGCCAATCTCTCATTTCACAGATGAAGATGCTGAAGCTCAAGGAAGGGGAGGTGTGTTAGGATCTTCCCAGGAATCAGCCAGCTAAGAATCACAGTCGAGTGTGGTACCCAGGTCAGGGATTCTCTGTTTTCCCTAGAGTATGTTTATTCTAAAAGGACTGACTCATAAAACGGCCGGTAATCTCAGGAAAATAAAAAAAGAAAATCTGGAAGGATGCATACCAAAATACAATCTGGGATTACCTCTGATTAGGACTGTACTGATTTTTCTTCTTTGTTCTGATATGTCCAGCTTGGATTTATTTTTTTCCATTTTGTTATTTTTGCTTTTACAACAAGTATTGACTGCTTTTATAAGTCAAGAGAATGAGACACTGTTTTCATTTTGAAAAACTATATGAAATGCAGATTTCACTCCATTGCTTAATGTTTATTGCTGGCAAGGAGATGGCAAGACCAACAGTACAAGGTGGTAGGGTGGGGATTGTTAAGTGGTGACTCTTCTGGAAGACACACTGATAACATGTGTTCAGAGTCTTTAAAAATGTCAGTCTTTCACCTAGTAATCATCTCTTAAGAAATGTATGCCAAGGAAAGAAAGAGTTTCAAATATTTTATGTACAAGAATGTGAAATGAAGTTTTATTTATAATATTAATAACAAAACCCTGGTGAGAAAATACCTAACACGATTAATAATTTCTACTTGGGCTTTACAAAATATATAAATCACGAAAAAAGTGTTAATCTGACCCTAAAGATACAAGTAAACTCTGGGGGTTGGTGTTGGACAGGGAGGCCTGGCATGCTGCAGTCCACAGGGTCATAGAATCGGACACGATTGAGTGACTGAACTAACTAAAGATATGAAAATTATGAAATGTCACACAGTTGCTAAAAGTCCGTTATTACTTCAGTGTTCGTATTTCTGTTAAAGTCTGGGGGCTTCCCTGATAGTAAAGTGGTAAATAAACTGCCTAACAACGCAGGAGACACGGGTTTGATTCCTGGTCCGAGACCCACATGCTGTAGAGCAACCAAGCCCATGCATCACAACAAATGAGCCTGTGCTCTAGAGCCTGGGAACTGCAGCTCCTGAAGCCTGCACGTCCCAGAGCCTCTGCTCTGCAGCAAGAGAAGCCACCACAAAGAGAAGCTTGTGCAATGCAACTGGAGGGGCCCCCGCTCACCGCACCTAGAGAAAAGGCCGTGCAGCAACGAAGATCCAGCACAGCCAAAAATAAAGAAAGAAACTCAAAAAAACTAATGTCTGTGAGCCCAAGGATCCTGCCCTTTTGACTCCTTCTGCATTCTCAGTATCGAAAGCAATTCACACAATAGGTAAGTAATCATTACTGTGAAATGATTGCAATACATCAGTGAATATGATTACCAGTCAGTGACAGTATTAAAGATAATCTGCATATTTTCATTTTTTTTCTATTTTTCAAAGATTCTCCAATGAGCCTGTGTTATTTTTACAAACAGAAAAAAAATATATATATATATATATATATGTATGCTGTTTTGTAAAATACAAAAATATTGTCTTATTTTACTTTTTCTCTTTTCCCCCCAGTTTTATTGGGATATGATTGAATATAGTACTGTACAAGTTGAAGGTGTACAGCATAATGATTTGACTTATATACATCAGGAAGTGATTCTCACAATATATCATCTCATTATAGATATATTAAAGAAATAGAAATGTTTATTTCCTTGTGATGAGAACTCTGAGGATTTATTCTCTTAACAACTTTCACATATAATGTACAGAAATCTTAATTATCTTTATCTCATTGGATAGTACATCCCCATAGTATTAAGATTGTTTTTTTTTATGCACAAAGTAAAAGAATGTAGTAAAACTTAAGGACAAAAGGGGGAAAAAAGAAGGCAGTAGAAAAGGTCATTGGAAAGACCATTTGGCACTTGGGAAGCTGATTCCGTGACGCACCTGTGGACATCATGATACAGCCACCATGGATTCAGAATATGGGGACTGTGTATACCCGACTAGATGGGTAGCACCCCTTGGTCAGCACTGGTTTACTCTTCCAGCATCCCTCCTTCATTTGAGCTTTTCTCCCACTGGTAACACCAAGAACTAAAACAACAGAGAAGCCACAAATCAACAGACTCATGTGGTCAGAGGCTCCAGTGGGCCACAGGATCAGAGGCATTGTGGCCGTGGAGGCCGGGAATGCTTTTCAACTGGATGTGCGTCTGTGGCTGACAAATGTAATAAAAGAGCTGTGCTGTGGGGCTCAAAATAGAACAGAAAAAAGTATCCCAAAGAGAGAGAGGGAAGAAGAAGAAAATGACACAGACATGAGAGGCTAGCTTCTGGGACAACCTAAAAAGACCAACATTAACCCAGACCCATGAATATAATTCTCACATCTTCTGTAGAACTTTTTTTTTCCTTTTCACAAATGCCTCATTGGGACTGCAACCCTGAAAAATGTCATCTGCCCCTTTATTGGAATGGCTAGATCCTTATGTCACCTAGGTAGAAAAAATAATGGTGATGTTATGTATTTGACTACTTGTGATTCTCCTGGTGGGGTGACTGAAGAAAATAAACAATCTAAATATATAGACCCATATATGTGTGTGGTGATGGAGTAAAAGAGTAAGAATGAAGAGAGAGGGATACAGAGAGAAAGAGAGNCAGCTTTAGCATCATTCCTTCCAAAGAAATCCCAGGGCTGATCTCCTTTAGGACGGACTGGTTGGATCTCCTTGCAGTCCAAGGGACTCTCAAGAGTCTTCTCCAACACCACAGTTCAAAAGCATCAATTCTTCAGTGCTCAGCCTTCTTCACAGTCCAACTCTCACATCCATACATGACCACAGGAAAAACCATAGCCTTGACTAGACAGACCTTAGTCGGCAAAGTAATATCTCTGCTTTTCAATATGCTATCTAGGTTGGTCATAACTTTTCTTCCAAGGAGTAAGCATCTTTGAATTTCATGGGTGCAGTCACCAGTGAGAACCAAAACAAAGATAGACTGAAAACTGGCCATACTCAGCCAACAAAAGGTATCCTGAGATAACCCAGCCTGTGGATGGGAAGGGACCCGGGATCTCTTCTCTCTAGCCCTGCTGTTCCTCTCAGCCTCACGCTCATCCCTCCCCATGGCTGCCTCACTGCCTGGATTCACAGTCCTTCATCTGAGCATGCAGGCCTGGTTTTGCTGTTGCTGTTTCATGTGACTCCTATTCCATTCACTCGAGGTGGGCATTTCAGCTCCAGGGATGCCCCCCAGGGCACTGGACTGAGCTGACACAGGCCAGCAGGACAGTGGATCTCGTCCCGGAGGGCACTGACCTCTGGAGTAGGTTTACTAGCAAGTTCTTTCAGTGTTGAGGAGAGAATATCATGTAAGTTACATGAGGAGGGAGCCAGGACAGGCAGGCAGAGGAAGGCGTGTGGCCAGGTGTACATGTGTGTACATGGGCACACACAAACATGATAATCTTCTTGGGGTCAGCAGCTTCTGGTCAATTTTCATCTACTGAAGAAAATCAGACCAGCCCCCCAGGTAACAGAAACTGTCAGCCCCACCTACACATGGCATTTCTAGGCACAGGGTGGCCGGCGGCATCCTTTGCCTGCAGCTCCATCGTCCAGCACTGCTGTTTCTGGCTCCCCACAGACTCTCTTCCTCTTTAAGATACCAGGCGGGTGCCTGTCAGTTCCAGGGGCAGAGAGACAAAAGCTGTCCTAGCTCTCTGTGATATGAGTATGCCACTTTACAAGTCCTTCCTGACTTGGCACCAGGCTTCCTGCCCTGAGGGGATGGGCAGAGAGACCGGATCGGACCATCACATGCTTTCTGCTCCAAGAGGCAGGTAGGTGGGAGCAGAGAATGGGCCTTCACTACAGGAAGAAAGTGTGTCTCCAATGTACTGAGAATCCCTGGAGCCTAGAAGATGCTGACACCGTGAGGGATGTGTAACATGAAGGCCGCCGCCTCTGAGGCACCTTTCTGACTCTTCATTGCCATGCCCCCAGCACCTGGCTTGGAGTTAGGTCTGCTCCCAGAACCCCACAGGCATCCTGTGTTTCCCGGACTATCATCCTGGCCCTATTTCCCACCAGACTAGCAACTCCTGATGGTAGGACTAGGTCCTCCATGGCTGTGTTGCCAGCATTCTGCATGGTTCCAACAGAGAGAGATGCTCCCTAAATGTTTGTTGAAAGGCTGTTAAAAAAAAGATAGATAGTTTTTTAGAGCATCCTTTTGCTGAGAAGGAAGCTGGTGCTTAGAGAGAGAGAAAAGGAAGGGAGGAGGAAGGGAAAGAAGCCAACCTTTCTGAAAAACCCACAGGACAGAAAGCAGCTTAGGCATCTGACATTCCTTGGTTCAATTTCTCCCAGAATCCCAGTGAACTAGGTCTCCTTGCTCTGCAGACTTGCTTCTGGGCGCTGGGACACACATTTACTTGGGAGCGAACAATATGCAAGGTTGCATAAAGGGACAGGCTGAACAGTTAGGGACAGTGACCACAGGAGAGACCTGAGTCACAAGCCTCACGGTGAGCCGGAACGAGAGCAGGGCTTTATAGGGGAGGAAGTTTGAGAGATACTAAGCCCTCCCTGGAATTTACATTTGGCCTGCCTCGCAGGCAAAGATGCAGAATCCTTGGATTTAAAATGTTAAAGGGCAACAGACCCAAACTGGGGAACGCCCAGCTTCTACCTTGCCCCCCTTCACCTTTGCCCATCGGCAGAGTTAAATTTATACCAGGTGGAACTCATATGTTGAAACCGAAATGCTTTACTGCTGGAAATGGGAAACTTGACAACCTTGTGCATGGCAACAGATGTAAGAATGCCTTCAAAATGTCAGATTACTTCTGAAAACTGGGGGCAAGTTACAAAGAGATTCTAAAAGAGCATTAAGTATTTCCCAATCTTGAAAAGAGAGGGAAGAGTATTGTACATATGTGCATATACTCCAGAAGGCTCACTGCTCACAGCAGCCTCTATTATAATTCTCAGGTTCCATATTTCTATAATAAGAAATTCAGAGATCGTTGTCTTATTTTCCAGTTGTCTGTGCCATACGTGTTAGTGTTGTGGTATCAGATCGATACTCGTTTCTTTTGAAATACGTGTTTATTTATTTGGCTGTGTTGGGTCTTAGTCGTGGCACACAAGGTCTTTGTTGTGTCGTATGGGGTCTTTCATTAATGTGCACAAATTCTAGTTGCAGCACACAGGCTCAGTAGTTGCAGCGATGGGCTTAGCTGCTTCATGGCATGTGGGATCGTAGTTCCCTGACCAGGGAAGGAACCTGCATTCCCTGCAATGCAAGGTGGATTTTTAATCACTGGACCACCAGGGAAGTCCCTCAGCACTTGTTTTAAGTCATCTGATGTTAGAGTGAAAGCCCTTTTGTGATGATTTATCTTAACCCCCTTAGTTTATATTTGGGAAAATTGGGAACTCAAGGAGTTTTCTCCAAGTTTTAGGAGAGGCCAGCTTAGAACACAAAATGTTTCTAAAATATGTCTAATCTAATGTCACTCCTTAACTGTCGATCATCCTAACTCTTCTCAGAAGGACACAGGGTACAGATCTTAAACAAGGAAGAAATTACACTTGGAATATTGCTTGTCCATGCCATTTCAGCTTTTTCTTTGTCCCAGAGGCCTCAGCTGCAGAATCCTGAGCCTGTGAGCCACGGAAGGTAACGTTCAAACAACATGTGTTTCCGAGGCCACCCTCGCATGCTCTGGGCCCCCTTCCTGGGGACTGCAGAGAGCAGCTGTCATAAGGTGGGGCCAAGGGCTGTTCTGCTCGTGCCAGTTTAGTGGAGCCGTGATGTTATGCACAGAAATCTTGGGTATTGCAATAATCCTGGATTATAAATAATTTAGCATATTTCTTTGTAAACTGCAGTCCAGAATCCTTGCAAATAAGAAAAGGATTAACTTTTTTAGAAGGACTTGCTCTTGAGACTTTAAGTTCAAGGCAGAACAATGCTTGCCGTGGTAATTCCATCTATTTTAAGATCACAAAACCATACCAAGTTGAAACCAGAGCAGAAGATATTAATGCAGTGCTCTCTCTGAAGTGCCCAATAGTGGGACGAGAAAGCTTTCAAAGGGAATTAAGTAGACAGAGAAAGCTCCCTGTTCGTGTCCAAATCATAAGGAGCCAGCTGAATAGGATTCACAGTTCTCCGTGGGAAGAACCCACACCACCGCTAATGTTCAAAACAGGGGGGCGATGTCTTGGGAAGATCAAGGACCCAGAATTCTGCTGTCAGAATCAGCCACCTGCCCATTAGAGCCTCAAAAGACCCTTTTCCATGGGTGAGCTGATACGATCCTGCAAATGAGCCCATTTTTTCCTTTTCTAACCAGCCCAAACTCTATCTGAAGGAAGCGGTCATTATGTAATATTTCCCAAGCACCCTTGATGTAAGCTTCAGATCTGGGGTCTGTGTGTGTGTGTGTGTGTGTGTGCGCGTGCGTGCGCATGTGTGTGCACAGCGGGAAAGTGTAAGGGGGCAGCAGAAAATAAGATGTACATACAAAGCAGAGAAACTGGACCAGGAGCTACCCAGGGTGTGGAAGAACAAACAAGCATCCGGAGCACGCCTCGGGTCAAGAGGTCAGCACCTGGTTGGGACACATGGGTGGAGGTCATAAGAGGAACAAAGTTAGCTACAGAGAGTCATAGTCAGGGATAAACGAAGGGCAACAAGAGACAGATGCCGACAGATACAGGCTCAGAAAGTAGCAGCTGCCAAGTGGGGGGCAAGGCAGGAGGGTGAAGGACTAGAGGAGCAGGTCAGTGAAAGCACACCACCAAAGCCTGGCCTCCAAGAGCCCCCATGAACCACTATCTGCCTGTGTTTCCAGCCTCATCTCTCCCTGTCCCCTGTGTGACATCCTATATGCCACCACATTAAAAATGCAGCAGTCTCTGTGCGCATCTCCATTCTTGCCTGTGTTCTTTCCGTACTCTGCACCTAGGCAGCTCTTGCTCCCTTCTCCTATTAATAACTCTCATTCTTGAAGATTTAGCCATAGAGTTACCTCCTCCTGGAAGCCTTCCTTGGTCCCCCAAATTTAGGATGGGTTAAGTACCACACCCTCATGCTCTGATGACATCATGCCAATTTCCCAGCTTCTGCCTAAGGAAGACGGCAAAGAGTTTTCATCTGAAAATTGTGAATTCTGAAAGGGTCATGGCTGACTTGAGCACTGTGCTCAGAAGGACTGTGGGGCTTCATCTGAACTCATTTGGAAAGAATACTGCCCTTCCTTAAGGATACCTTCCACTTAGGAGCATGGGCCACAATTTGTCATTCCTGATCTACAGCAGTATCTCATTTGCCAGATGAAGGCTCCTGAGACTGAAAGATGTGAAATATCTGCTTAGTTAACACAAAATCTTGTGATTCCTTACTAAGGGCTTCTTTTCAGTGATAGTGAAGTGAAGTCGCTCAGTCGTGTCCGACTCTTTGCGACCCCATGGACACTAGGCTCCTCTGTCCATGGGATTTTCTAGGCAAGAGTACTGGAGTGGGTTGCCTTTTCCTTCTCCAGTTTAAGTGATAAGATTCCCCCAAATTCTAAAGCTGGGATATTGAAACTCTTAACAGATTCTTAGCTATTCCCAGAGGATGAGGATTACATAGTGATGGAGCCATGAGGCAAAGCTTAGAGGTTTGGCAGTTTTGCTTAGACACCCCTCACCTGAACCTCTGTGTCTTGCGATGTTTTTCTCCTGCCTAATCCTCCGCGAGTCCCTGTCTTCATGCTCTTCTCTAATCAGTGCTGTTGGCACTGCCAGTGCCTGTTACCCAAGTTAAAATGAAGACTTCTGAGCTGACTCTCCCAATAACACAAATACGCCATCAAAATGATGCAGTCCCCGGTGTCAGGCAAGAAAGTGGAGAAAGCTGAAGTCACCTTTTCAACTTCATCTTTCAGTCCTCACTCTGGAACCTGAAACTTTCCTGAGAAAGAAATATACTTGGAATGGTTTCATTTGATAAACTCCTTCCCTGTCTTACCATGGAAGGAATTTTCCAGCGGGTTCCAGTTTCAGGAGGTTACAAGGCACAAGGGAAGGAAAGTTGGCGCAGTCTCAGTCTGACAAGCGGTTTTCACGTTACCACTGTACTTAAATTTAGCTGGACCAGCTTATGATTCAATAGTTCACTTTCCTGAGATGTTAAATGGTGAGAAACGCTAGTCACCCACCTGCCCATCCCCTCTCCCACCGTCCCTGCTTCCGTGAGGGTCTGTGATTAGAGATGAACTCTCCCAGCATGACTCAACTTGGCAAAAGATCATCTAACCTTTCAACTTCATTTTGACAAACTAGGCTAGAGAGAAATCACCAGGATGTCCTCCCGCGACACGCTTTAACATCAACGACCTGCTTCACCAGGTTACCTGAGGACACGGCTCTGAGCAAAGATGGGTGAATTCCCAGCACTGAAAGCAAGTGAGAGATGATGGCAGGTGAGAGATGGTGGCAGGACATCCTCCTTGACTCCCTATCCTGGGATGCTCACCAGCAATCAGAAACTATGTCCTCTGTCTCACTTTGCTGTGTTTTTAGCAGCTGTTTCCTCAGAGGACAGGGCAAGAGGGAATGGGATTAAGCTGGGACCCCTGATTTTTCAGAGGGAAGAGGGTATTACACATTCTCATTTCAAGGTTCTCTGAAGGGTTTCTGGACAACCAATCCCCTACCCTGATCCAGGCGCTGTTATCTCTGGGTGCCCACCTTACTTCTGCACAAGAAATCAAAGCACCTAGTTTGCAGTTAAATTTCCAAGTGGCTGAAAAGAGAAGATGCTGTTGAATCTGTGTATTTTTTTCAAGTCCTGTAATAAAGAGGGTCAGAAGGGAAGAGGGGCTTGGAAGAAGGAGAAGAGAGCAAGAGAACTTCTGAATGATCAATATATTCAACTGTAACTGTGCCTCAGTGGAAGGATGGCACAAGGAGGCAGGTGGGAGATGAGATCCCCAGATCATAAATATTAAGGATGAAAGGACCTCAGAGGTCACCTGCTATCAGTTCAGTTCAGTTCAGTCGCTCAGTCGTATCCAACTCTTTGTGACTCCATTCATTGCAGCATGCCAGGCCTCCCTGTCCATCACCAACTCCCAGAGTTCACTCAGACTCATGTCCATCGAGTCCGTGATGCCATCCAGCCATCTCGTCCTCTGTCTTCCCCTTCTCCTCTTGCCCCTAGTCCCTCCCAGCATCAGAGTCTTTTCCAATGAGTCAATTCTTCACATGAGGTGGCCAAAGTACTGAAGTTTCAGCTTTAGCGTCATTCCCTCCTAAGAAATCCCAGGGCTGATCTCCTTCAGAATGGACTGGTTGGATCTCCTTGCAGTCCAAGGGACTCTCAAGAGTCTTCTCCAACCACCGTTCAAAAGCATCAATTCTTCAGCGCTCAGCCTTCTTCACAGTCCAACTCTCACATCCATACATGACCACTGGAAACAAATGGGGCTTCCCGGGTGGTGCTAGTGGTAAAGAACCTGCCTGCCAATGCAGGAGACATAAGAGACATGGATTTGACCCCTGAGTGGGGAAGATCCCCTGGAGGAGGGCACGGTAATTCCAGTATTTTTGCCTAGAAAAGCCCATGGACGGAGGAACCTGCTGGGCTACAGTTTATAGGGTCACAAAGAATTGGACACGGCTAAAGTGACTTAGCACACAAGCATTTTACAAAAGAGAAAATTAAAAGTCAGACATGCCAAGGGATTTGCCCAAGGTTACACAACTTGTGAAGAGAGAAGCAGAATCCGGATCTAGCTCTCCCAGGTCCCCCATCCAGAGCTTTCCCCATTATCCACCCAAATGGCCAAGGGGACACCTGGGTCCTATAGGAGGACTCTATGTCTAACTCCAAGAGGTGGCCCACCATGCTCTTCTCCTCAAAACACAATGTCACGGCTGCCCACTTTCTGTAAAAACTCTCTGTCTGTCTGTCGACCACATGGACATAGAGACAGCTCTCCCTATAAAGAGCTCTCATGGCTGACTTTTACTGTAAAGCTGGCAAAGCCATTTTGGCGATCATTTTTTTCTAGCACAGAAGCTTCTTGACAAGAGGATTAAAGCAGGCAGCTTTCCAAAAAGTCTCAAGAGTAATTTAAACTCTGTATGTTAATCCTTGTCTGGAGTTTTGTACACTTGCATGAAAACATAAATCTCGCCTGCCACACCCATTCAGCAATCCCATCACTGGTGTGGTTTACAGAAATTAAGGAAAAAAAAAATCAGAGCGAACCCAGTCATAACTTAAGACTAGGAACCTAACTGTGCAAGAGGAAGTTTTGGACGTTATAAGCCAAAATGGAGTGTGAGGTCATAAATCTGGGGATTTCTGAGGCAGAAGGTGGTAGTTCTTTTGGAGCATGGTTCCTTAGTGCAGGTGTCCCCAACCTCCAGGATCTACTATCTGATGAGCTGAGGTATAGCTGATATAATAATAATACAAATAAAGTGAAAGTTGCTCAGTCACGTCCGACTCTTGGTGACCCCATGGACCATACAGTCCATGGAATTCCCTAGGCCAGAATACTGGAGTGAGTAGCGTTTCCCTTCTCCAGGGGATCTTCCCAGCCCAGGGATCGAACCCAGGTCTCCCACACTGCAGGCGAATTTCTTACCAACTGAGCCACAAGGGATGCCCAGTGCACAATAAATGTGCTATACCCGGATCATCCCAGAGCCATCCCTTCTCCCCGGTCCATGGAAAACCTGTCTACTACAGATTGGTCCCAGGTGCCAAAAAGGTTGGGGACCTCTGTTTTAGTAGTTTTTCCCCGAAAAATAAGATGGGAATGGGACTGGAAAATATTGCCTCTCAATGTCAATCTACATCAGAATCACCAAGGGAGTGTGTTAAAAGTCAGATTGCCAGGCCCCTCGCCCCTTGACTTTCTGATTCAGGTCTGGGGTGGTGCCTGAGAATATGCATTGCTAACAAGTTCCTAGGATACCCTGCTGCTGTTGGTCTGAGACCACACTCTGAGAACCTCTGGGCTGGAAAGACCCCCTCAGGCCTCCATTGGGGTGGGACTTCATTACAAAGTGGAAGACGGGATTCGAGGTGGAATTTAAAAATCCATTCACAGGTGCAGCAGGCAGGTGAGACACTCCAGCACATGGGTGCAAGGGTCCTACTGTCATAGCATAGGCATCCACCAGTCCCTTTTACAGGAGGTGAGCACTCCAGCTTTTTGAGTAACCTCTAAAAAGATAATGCCCCTCTGAGCAAAAGCAAACACCAGGAGGCTTAAAAACCTGAGGTCCCTGTGTCCGCTCCTCAAGCCAGCAGAAAATACATTTATGTCAAGAAAGTGCAGTGTAAATAGAAAGCAGGGCTTGATTTCCACCAGCCCGAGTCAAAGAATCTGCTGAGGAGGCCACATGACACTCGAAATGAAACCCAGGTCCTTGATACCCAGAGGCCAGAAAGGGAATGGAAGATCCAAGAAAATCCAAACATTCCTGAATCTCTACAGTAAACATTTCTGATCGGATCCTCTTGCTATTTTGGAACATACATGAAGTTCATTAACTGGCACACATTAAACAGGAAAAGGTAGGAAAAAAAAAAAAAAAAAAAGATGGTGCTGGAGGACAAATCAGTAATTGCTCCTTCAGAGCAAACCAAAGTTACTGAGAAAATCTCCTATAAAGGCTCTGTCAAAACAAGTCACTGAAGGATTAGTGAGANGGTAGGAAAAAAAAAAAAAAAAAAAGATGGTGCTGGAGGACAAATCAGTAATTGCTCCTTCAGAGCAAACCAAAGTTACTGAGAAAATCTCCTATAAAGGCTCTGTCAAAACAAGTCACTGAAGGATTAGTGAGAGCTAAATCCTCCGTCAGAGAGATTTTTCTCAACAGTCATAAATGGGTTTTAGTATCGGAAAATCTTAGAAAATATACTTCCCCTGCCCCTACCCTCCTCTCAGAACGGCTCTTTCAATAGTTTGATATCTTCTGGAAGCACAGTGTTTCCTTAGGCTGAGACTTCTTTAAAAAATAAAATAAAATAAACTCTGTCATTTGCAGCAGAGTCAGTGGCTGGAAATAAATTGTTACAGACACTGTATTTCAAAGGCTTGCCCATACAACACAAATGTTCAAGTACAGTCCTTTCTTTTCTTGGTAATTTCCCTGAGAAAAATTAATATAGGACTGTTAGAAGCTAATAGTCCTGCTGTAGCTTTTTTATCCTTTTTTTTTTTTTTTTTTTCATTTTGGACTTCTTCCTTAAGGCTTAACTGTTCAGTTTGTTTGTTTGGTAACGGCAAAAGCTGAAATTTAAATTTCATTTTTGAACATGGGTAGCTGATTACTTATTTTTTTAATNTTTTTTTTTTTTTTTTTTCATTTTGGACTTCTTCCTTAAGGCTTAACTGTTCAGTTTGTTTGTTTGGTAACGGCAAAAGCTGAAATTTAAATTTCATTTTTGAACATGGGTAGCTGATTACTTATTTTTTTAATTAGAAAAAGGCAAACCCTGATAACACTATTCGTTTTCCAATGGTAGTCAATGAAGAGCACACATTTTAATTCTATCAGTAAAGGGTCACCTTATTTACTCTCTCTAAACTATCACTAGGACTTGTGTTCTATTTCTGAACAGTCTGCTCTGGAACTCCTATCTCTGGATGATGGAGGTCTGTCTCTTTCATTAAGCTAGTGTGTAGAAAAGACGTACTTACACCATAAGCTCTTAGAAACACAGGCATTTATCTCCACAAGAGGGAGACCAGGCAAAGCCATTTTCCTATCTGCCTCTTAGATGGTTACACTCCATTTTTTTCTGACCAAATCTTTGTTCTCATATCAGTTCTCAGAGCTAATGCATCGAGATGTCACTGGTGCCAATCAATGGAAAGCTAACACACTTGCAAAATGCTCCCTGTGTGAGTCAGGACTGATTTCACTTCTTTGGATACAGACGATGTTTCAAATTTCTCATTTCTACCATTAGATCCCTTAAAAACATCCATCTCCAAGCAAAAATATTTTTCCTGACATCCAAATGGCAAATCTTAGTTACAAACCTGTTTTGAGGCATTAATATACTTGGCCATCCCTCAGCATAGTGGATGTGAGGAGGTGACCAAAAGAAGTCCCCAAATTTTCCCATCCCAACACACCTTATGCCTAAAATTCTGCTGCTGAAATCCTTTATCATTTTTAATGTCCAGGACTCTCCTTTTCCTATTAAATTATTCCAAGAGAACCTATTTAATCTATCGAATCAGTAAGACTATAGAGAATTTAGCAAGTCTTTTATTTTGGTGGTAAAGCCAAGAGAATTTAGGCTTGGGATTATACAGACCTGAGATGGCATCCAGGAGCCATGGTTTTCTAGCTCTGGGAACTTGGGCAAGTCACTTCATCTCTAAGAGGCTCAGTTTTATCACTTATAAAAGGGGAATAATAATACCTACCACCAGGAATAAAGAAACAGGAAGAGCACTCTGCGTGGGGTCTGCCCCCTAGACAGTGCTCACTAATGTGAATTCCAGGGCCCAGTTGGGTGAGGAGAGTGAGGTCAGGGTAGATTATCCTCCTAAGGTTGACCAGAGGTAATAGAATCAGGGTATATTCTGGAAAGGAAGCTCCAGGAGGGGGCCACTCCAGTGTGTGTGTGTTGTTTAACTAACCAACAGCAGTAGACACGAGTCCACTTGAGAGAGCATACTGCAGAGCTGAGGAAACAGCCACAGAGAAGAGAGGATAGCGTTCTGCCTACCCCATTCTCAGCTGATGGCCAGCACTACCCAGAGTTTTACAAGTTTCACTCCAGTTCTGCCCTAACTTGATTACATACAAGGGTTTTGCATACATTATCTCAAAAATGACATCGTGAGATCTTTGCCTTTGGGATTAATGAGTAATCAGGATGTACACATCCATCTCCGTTTCACTAACGATCAAGCTAGAGTTGCCGCAGATCTTTCTCTTGTGTGGAGGGGGCATGACTGCTAGCTGGATATGTACAGGAAAGCCTGACCCAGTAATCTTGATCACATGTCCAGAGACCAGGAATGCCTATTTTGGCCGGGGTGGGTGGGGGTGGATAGGTGGATGAGGGTGAGTTTCCAACAGCCTGATATACCATTCTTCAGGGAAGAATCTGTTTTTGTGCTCCTCACCCAGTGGGTAGATCTGCTGTAGTTAAATACATATTTCTGAGGCCTGAACTGAAGCACTTGTTTTCCAGATGACTTAAGAATTTTATTTACACGGTTGTTTTCATTATGTTGCTATGAAATTGCACGTTTATTGAAAAGACAAAGCTTAAATGATAGAGATGAACCTGGAAATATCACCATGCCCATCTACAGATAATGTGTATGTACATAGAAAATGCATGTTCAGTCACTCAGTCATGTTCGACTCTCTGCAATCCTATGGATTATAGCCCACCAGGCTCCTCTGTCCATGGAATTCTCCAGGTAAGAAGGCTGGAGTGGATTGTCATTTTCTCCTCCAGGGCATCTCCCCAGCCCAGGGGTCAAAACCACACGTCCTGAGGCTCCTGCATTGGCAGGAGGATTCTTTACCACCGAACCACCTCCACCCTATAAGATCTGACAATTGTTAGTCTCACATCTTCGTTCATGCACCTCAATATTCTTGAGTCTCATCTTAATCACAAAGTCATGCAACTGGGAAAGCAAAACTGCCCATAAGAGAGAGATGAAAACCTCTCTGTGAAAAGAACAGACAAGGCCCATACTAAGTTCAGTTCAGTAGTTCAGTCATGTCCANCTTCGTTCATGCACCTCAATATTCTTGAGTCTCATCTTAATCACAAAGTCATGCAACTGGGAAAGCAAAACTGCCCATAAGAGAGAGATGAAAACCTCTCTGTGAAAAGAACAGACAAGGCCCATACTAAGTTCAGTTCAGTAGTTCAGTCATGTCCACCTCTTTGTGACCCCATGGACTGCAGCACGCCAGGCCTCCCTGTCCATCACCAACTCCCAGAGTTTACTCAAATTCATGTCCTTTGAGTCGGCGATGCCATCCAACCATCTCATCCTCTGCCATCCCCTTCTCCTCCCACCTTCAATCTTTCCCAGCATCAGGGTCTTTTCAAATGAGTCAGTTCTTCATATCAGGTGGCTAAGTATCTCTACTAAGTTAGAGAAAGGATTTAATGTTTCCCCTCCACCCCTATATCCTTCTTATCCTGAATGAACAATGTTGAAGATGGATCTTAAGTAGGAGTCAAGAAACTATAAGATTAGAAAAGGAAGCTCTATTTCTTGTTCATATTAGTAAGTGACAGAACACATTCAAATTGAGTTCCAGTGACTCCAAAACATACGTGGGAGAGGGCCAGGATGGTCTTTAGGCTTTTGAGGAGTTCTGTTTCTTGGAAACATGGGCTTAAGGAATAGGAGTAGACAAAACTGGTGAATCTCTGTGTGGCTCAGGTCCTCTATGGTTAAAATGGAAGCAGTCAGGGCAGAATTCTTCAGAAAATAAGGCAATACATTTTGAGAAATATCACATGGGGTTGGATGGGGAAGTGCTACTAAAACAACCATTCAAAATTAATGTTAAGAAGTTTTACGCAGCATATAATTTTCAGGGATCTGATAGGAGGGCACAGGGGATTGGGAGGGGGAGGACAAGCCAGGATCATAGGCTTACTGATGGATGAGACTATGGTAGAAATGCCCTAGAAACATTTAGCAAAGAGTCCCCGTGGGCAGTGACTTACCCTCACACCACTGTTAACAAATACAAGGGTCAGGGGTGATCCACATCCTACTTAGGAGAACAATAAGCAGCATTTCATCTCCAGGCTACCATGGGTTGTCCACAGTACAACAGAAACCCTGCCTGAACTTGAGAGGTCAGCCGAAGGCAAACATGTTTCACAAGCGCTATTTTCCTAGCTCATCTTCATCTATCCAGCTTTAGGATCTCACAGACAAGATCTCGGAGACGTGAATATGAACACATCATACTCAGAAGTCCTCAACACAGAAAACAGAGAACTCTGCATTCAGCCACCTGGGCTGAACTCAAAGCATATGTCCCAATATGGACATAGTACCTTCACAGCTCTTATCTGATTGCAGTGCACAAATGTGGATTAGAAATGACATGATCACTAACTTTCTGAGGGGGAAAAAGGGGAAATCCAGTAGAGTAACTGGGTAAAAAGTTAGTAATGAAAGGTAAGTAACCCAGACAGGGAGTTTCCTGAGCAAGCATACCCTGGCAGTTTTAGCCATGCTCCTCTGACGGCGCCCTGTTCTACTTCAGTTGATAGATATCTGACCCAGTGCTTGACCATCTATTCAAACCACCTCTTGCCATTTCACCAGGTAGGGACGTCAGCAAAAAGTCATTTCAGTGTAAGTAGCAACCCACTTTCCAAAACAACCCTCCACACTTCAAACTAAACAAACGACTAAGTAAACCCAGATTACATACAGCTTTATCAGAAGGAGTTTGTGTAATCTCTGAATCAACAAAGTCTGGGAGATGTGTGTACAGAATATCCATCATACAAATGTCAGGCCACAAAGTTAAGTTCTTTTTTTGAGATGCTAATTAAGGGCTCCCAAATCCAGCCAAGATGGAGAAGGGGATGGTAACCCACTCCGTTTTCTTGCCTGGAGAATCCCATGGATAGAGGAGCCTAGTGGGCTACAGTCCATGGGGTCACAAAGAGTCGGACACCACTGAGTGACTAACACAATAATCCACCCAATAGAGGATAGCAGGGGAGGCCCAGGGTCTGCTAGCCTCCATCTTTTAGCCTGACTCTATGTAAAAGAGCAGGAAAGCAAATTTTCCACAGAGTTATTCTCACTGTTTCCTGGAAAGAGCAAGATGCCCTTTTCCATCGGTCTGAATGGAAATCTTCTCTGAGCTGGTTTAGTTGATGTGGGTTAAGCTTGAACATCACACAACTTCACAACCACAACACAACTGGGATCATTTGGTGCTTTTTAACTTTGTTGGGTCTAACTTACAAAGTCCAAAATTAAAAGGGTCATTTATGGTCTGCCAAATAGAAAGTTTCAAAGTGAAATCATTGAGTCACATCATTAGGGGAAGAAGAAAGAATTAAAATATATACTCACATACAGAATTAAGTATGCTCATAAAATGATCAATACAGGAAAATATAGACAATAGCAGTTCAGAAGTACAGAGTCAGTTGGATTGTCATGGAAGTCTTAAAAATGGACATGTACGTGTATAACTGAATCATGCTGTACACCAGAAACATAACATTGTTAATCAACCAAGCTGTAATATAAAATTAAAATTACTAAAAATGTCATGTTTTTGATCTATGTGGAAACACATGGACTATTTCATTATTGCCATCATATAGTCCAGAACACTTGTACAACAGGCTGGATACTCTTCAAAATCAAATAGACCTAAGTCAGATACTAGCTGACACATTCACTACCAACATTTGATTTGGGAAAAGAATTTTATTCTTGAAAGTATCTCACAAGCCAAAAAATGCAGACCATATGGCCTTCCTCATGGGTTTTTATACAAATACGATAGGATTACATGTATAATACCTGGCCATGGCACACAGTACAACTATAATATTATCCCTGTCCCTCCAAATCCTTGGAGCAGAGAGATCTCACGTGTGTGTGTATACATTTAGCTTTGAAGTCATGCATTTAGCTTTGAGGTCACATAATGGACATATATTAAATACTTCTTATCATTTATTCAATAACAAACATTGATTATTTACCTTTTGTACTGCCTGACCCAGAAGTCCCCCAAAACATTCTTGTTTCATGATTAATGGATCAGAATTTTTTATAACACCCCAAGTTAAAAAAAATGCCCAACAGTTGAGTTTATTAACTAATTAGATCCAAATAAATTAATTATGTTCTAACAATTTAGTAGTTTTTCAGAAAAATAATAAATCCAATAAATGTAAAGAAAATAATATTTCATTTCATTGTGAAATAATCACAAATATTTATTAAGACTAAGGAGACACATGTGCCTGGTGGGCACTTCACAAATTCTCAAACCTGGGCACTAGCCTGGAAACCCCCACCCTCATTTCCTGCTCCACATTGTACCATGTGGTGCTGCTTTACATGACAGCAACTGCCCAAACCCTAGCTGTGCAAAGGTATGACATCACTGAGAAGAATGCCATGCATCCCAATAGTGAAACTATGAACCACCTTGAGCTAGTAGTTCACACGCTGTCTGACAGATGTCAGGAATTGATATATTTTCCTCAACTATTTAAAGTATTTCCCAGCACTCTTTCAAGTTTGCTGCAATGTCTGGGGGGCCTTGGCTCATTGTCTGGGAACCAAAAAAGTAATCAATTACATCAAATCAGATTCTTCTCGTCTGCTGTTGTACCATAAGAAACACAAATTAGACAACATTATAAATAAACTTAAACAGTAACAAGACTTGTAACAATGGAGTTCTGTATTTCTATTGCACATTTTAGCCTCTAATATTTCACCTATTCGAAGATATCTGACTTGTGTCATATGGTCACCAGATTGACTGTGCAGTGAAGGTTCTGGGCATTTGAACAGGAAAAACATCCACTAATCTTGGGGCTTCCCTGGTGGCTCAGTGGTAAAGAATCCACCTGCCAATACAAGAGATGCCAGTTTGATCCTTGGGTCAGGAAGATTCCCTGGAGAAGGAATGGCAACCTACTCCAGTATTCTTGGCTGGAAAATCCCATGGACAGAGGAGCCTGGCAGGCTACAGTCCATGGGGTCACAAAGAATTGGGCATGACTTAGTGACTAAATGACAACAGCAAAATCTTGATCTCAGTGTTGACTTCCTTTAAAAAACATAGAGCCATGCAATTTTTACCAGATGATCCTCCTCACTAGTGGGAATTTGTGAGCTCTGTGGATCAGCTTCCCATAAGGTCGTTCAAGGTGAAGGAAGGGACTCTCCTTTCACACGTGAAAATATTTCAGTACCCAAGAACTCTGCTGGCATCTACATTCTTCAGCATCTAGAATCCAGGCCTCAGGAAGCAACAGGGCTAGCCCTGCTTCCATTTAGATTCTACCCAATATTGTATTGTAGGCATGTCTACAGAGCTGAATGATGGCTTAAAAACATGTTCAGGGAGACAGTGGTATGGAGAGGTGCAGTGGGGCAGAATGTATATGCTGCATGTGCTTAGTGAAGGCTAAGAGGAAAAACCCTGCTTCATAATGCTGGCTGATGTCCCTGTTACCGAGACCCCACAGGGGAGGAGTGAGGTCCCTGAGTTCAGGGTGGGGAGAATTATCAGCCTACTTCCAGGCAGAGGGGTTTCCTTCCCTTCTATACCTGCCTGCAGAAAGCTCTGAATGGAGGGATGTGCTCTTTGCTGAAAGGGAGAGATGCAAATGTCCAAATTTATTAGCTGCTAGTAGAAGATTTCTCTCAGACACATTAAATAAAATTGAAAACCAAAAAAGAGAAAAAAAAAAAAAACCCACAAAAAACCAAAGAGAGCTCTGTGGAGAGGAAGCAGGCTAATCCAAAGCATTTCACAGAGGGGATGAGTCTGGTCTTCCTACGGTTTGTGCGGGGAGCCATCCTGACATTGATGGCTGAACCTGCAGCCCAGGGGAGAGTCAAGGGGACCACTGTTCATGAGGCACCAAGCAGAGGCCAGTGGGTCTCTTCGTTGTTCAGGAGAGCCGCAGGAGAAGACAGCAGAGACTCTTTTCTGAGGAGTGGACCAGGTCACTGGAAGCGGAGGCTTATTACACAAGTAGCAAGAAAAACCCACCTCCAGACTCTCCTCCCTGCAACTTTAAAGTAAATTAAGTAACGCTGTCTTCTTGGGGGTATCCTTGGCAGAGACGAGCAGGACCCACTCCTCCTAGTGAGGAATACATATATGGGGCCCTATTGGCCTATTTGCCCATAAGATATATATATATGTAAATGCCTTCTGGAATCATCCTGCCCAGTGAGCATCAGGGGCCTCAGGGGCCTCAGAGTCCTAGCTCTGTCCACTAGAGCTAGGACCAAGGCCTCCTCAGGTGCCTGAGGCCCAAGGCATAGGACCTGGTACCCACTGTCAAAGCTCTGTTTCATTTTGAAATTCAACCGGCAAAAACTATTCTATGCTACCAACTCCTTCTCCAAGCACTGTGCAGCTCAAGGTGGAAAATTCAGAGACTCACTGTTCAGAATGCACCATGTTATCCCAATGTGAATTCATAGACGAGGACACACAGAAAGAAAGAGAAATGCAACTGTTATTACAGGGATGATGATCTTCCCAGGGACCTTGAATTTGGAAGTAGGAAAAATAGAAGAGGACCAGCCTCCAAGTTCATCTAAGGTGATTTATATGAGGCAGAAATGAGTACACTACCTTGTAACACATTAGCATTTCCAGAGCGAACTCCTGCTATAAAATGCTTTCCTGATTCAATAAGCCTGCAGAGGTGCATTTGGCAATTCACATATAGTGTTAATCAAGTATCTTGTTTGTTTTGAAAAACAAGAGGCCAATAATGACAACCCTTGGGTTGCCATGACGTTCCTGGCATTCTCAGATTGTGCCAAGTCTGGACTTGGGGCCTACTGTCAGGAATAGCATTTGTTTGGCTCTTGAGGAATTTTCAGACCAGTTACTTGGTGTCCATGTCCTTGTTGCCTACGTAACTTGTAGTAACATATTTGAAATGAGTCAGTCATCATGCCATCTGCACATTTATCCATCCCAAGATTCACTCTGGATTTTCCCAACAGCGTCCTCTCTTACAAGGATTACCTTTATGATCTGGAGGTCCTCGCTGGGACAGGATGGAGCTGCAGATACATGGTATGTATCATGGTATGTGGTGTCAGACAAGTCTTTCCTATAAGTATTAATCTGCATGAGGGTTAAGGAGCTTCCTCAAGAAGGGAGGTGATCTTTAGGAACACTGGAGATTCAGATGTGTACCTACAAACATGATGGCTTGAAGAAGAGAGCGGGGAAGCAGGTCAGGAGATGGGGATGAAAAATAAGGATCATCATGGGAAAACCTGAGAGGGCCAATCAGACTCAGCCACAGCTCTGAGAGTCAGATGGGAAGATGCTCCCCCGCTCCATGATGGTGAAAAGTGAAAGTGAAAGTCATTCAGTCATGTCCAACTCTGCGATAGCCTTTCCCTTCTCCAGGGGATCTTCCCAACCCAAGGATCAAACCCAGGTCTCCTGCATTGCCGGGGGATTCTTTACTAGCTGAGCCACGTGGGAAGCCTAAGAATACTGGAATGGGTAGCCTATCCCTTCTCAAGCAGATCTTCCTGACCCAGGAATCGAATTGGGGTCTCCTGCATCGCAGGCAGATTCTTTATCAACTGAGCTA
Organism: Neotragus pygmaeus; assembly: GCA_006410875.1. Lineage (NCBI taxonomy): Eukaryota > Metazoa > Chordata > Mammalia > Artiodactyla > Bovidae > Neotragus > Neotragus pygmaeus. The sequence continues at coordinate 326,888 of SJYV01025490.1, forward strand.
TCAGGGAAGCCCTCCATGACGGTGGCTGGTGTTTAAACCCACCCAGACCTACTTCCCAGGAGCTGTATATACTTTGAAGAGAAAAGGGCTATGTGTACAAACTGAAAGAATTTTCTCATCAATTTCCAGAATACTCAGGGCTCAAACTACTTTACTATGTTGATGTGCTCCTATGAGCCCAGAGACAGAAATATTCCTCACTTCAACACAGACTGCTGTTCAATTGTCACGGTAATGAAAGATCTGAACAGGTTGGTAGCCTGGGCCAGGAGTTAATCATGAGAAGAAACGGAAGCATATAAGTAACACTCAAGAAAAATAAGAGTGGTGTGGTTTGGGGTCAGCCAAGACCATGGTGACGACACTTTGGAGGTGGAATAGCAAGCAATCTATCATGGAAGCCGAGGCAAACTCCTCAACAGACAGAAAACACTCCTTTGGGAACTCAAAGAAATGCTGAGGTTGGGATGAGTTTTGTAAGGGATTGTATTACCTGCGCTAACAGGTGAGGGCTTGAGGCTCTGATCTTGATGTTAATAAGATTCATTCACACCCCGGGGCTGGAAAGGCTTGGAAACACTGTAGTTACATAAGTTTACATCAGTCCCTCCTCTTTTTTTAACTGACACAAAATCTTGGCCCTGTTATCATCTCTGATCTTGGACCACTTCCCTGAGCCACTGCAACGTGATCTTTCTCTGAAAGGCGGGGAGGAAAGTAAATTCACAGGTTTCTTTCGGAGTGGCCTGAGATTCCCTAATTTGCATTGCTCTGTGAGTGCAAAGCATGATGATAAAAAATGTAATTCTTCACGCACGTCAAAGACAGCTCAGTAGATCAACTTCCTCCCCCATCCCCCATATGTGTGTGTGTGTGTGTGTGTGTGTGTATGTTTAAACAGGAACCACTGTGCTTTCTTTCAAGTGACAAGAGTTGTGACAGCTGCTCTGGAAGGTGTTCAATGGTTAATTAAGACACCGGTGTCATCGCTGAGCTCTTTTGTATTTCGTAGAAAGCAACTGCTAAACAGATGAAAGTAGGTCTGAGGCAAGGGGTAGCATAACTATTATTTCAATTAATAAATAGCTCTAAAAGTGAAGGAAGTGATAAAGGCCTCCAGAGCGTCTGTATCTGCCCCGGTTCTGTCAGGAAAATTAAACAGTGCTCGTGATTGTCACTGCTTCTGTTTAAGAGATCCAAGCGAGTGGGTCACCTGTGCTGAGCCGGTTAGGCTGCTGGTTCCTGGGGCACCCCCTAGTGACACATTTGTATACCCTGGCGCATCCATTGCTACAGAAAGGAGCTGGGCCAAATCACCTCTCTTTCTTCCACCTACATCCTCTCCTCTCTTCTCCCCCTCCCCCTGCCTTCCACCAAAAGAAGCCCTAAAACGTATTTTCAGACAAATATCAGGAAAGCATTTATAAATATTTCAGAGGCGTTTCATAAATAAATAAGCAAATCTACAAAAAGACTTCCCTCTTTTAATGAGATCTTGGCTGTGGTATATGCCTTTTATTTGTGCATCATTAACACCAGTTGGGGAAATTTTTATACTGGACTCTTTTGGAGTTGGGGGAGGGCTCATAATATATGAAAGAGCCTGTGAATGCAAGTCTGAAATGTGTAGCTTCGTCCCTGACAGATTAGGCAGCTCTGGCGTGAGGGAATAGCTTTTACTCTTTTAAAAGTAAATACTAATCAATAGCAACTGTGCTGACAAAAACCTTCTGGCTGCCTAATTGCACCACAGCTACTCATAGACCCCAACAGAATTTTCCCCTGGATGTAACAAAATTAACTACCAGGGGCTGAGCTAGTGAGTTATCACCAGCTTGCTGTTCAAATGTAATTAACACAACCCCCCGACTGCCACATGTACCATTAAAGTACCATTTGTACCTGTAATTTCCAAACAGGGTCTGAAGGTCATGCCCACATCAATCTTTTCAACATACTCATCTGCACAGGAAATCAAACTGGCAGGGAGGTGGTCCCGACCATTATAGGAAATCTCTTCCTCTTGGAAATCTTGTTTGTAGTTTCTCTTCTGCAGCTTAATGCCCTCTGCGGTCTCTTTGGCCATGTCAGAAATAACCAGACTGGGTCAGAGGCAAACAAGTGGTTTAAGCTGTCTTAGCTTTGGGCTGATCTAGATGCTCAATATGCAGAAATCTTACTTGACAGGAGCTTGGGATGGATGCTATGGTCACTATTATTAGTTAATAATAATAATATTTTACCACTCATTAGGGTTTTTTAAGGACTTCTACCTACATCTTCTGAATGTATTATTATTACTAGTGATTATAATAAGAACAGTCGCCATTTATTGAGCACGGGCTAAAAGCTTTACATATATATTTTATCATTTAATTCTCACAACTACTTTATGAATTAGGAATTATTACCCCTATTTTAAAATCAAGGAAGTTGAGGCTCAGAGAGCATGACTCCAGATGCTCCAAGCATCTGGAATAATGAAGTGCCAGAATTTGAACCCAAGTTTCTGACTGTAAAGGTCCTTCTTTAGCCACTATGGAAGGGACTGATAATCATCACCATCACCAGCAACATCAACATTTTACACACATGGTAAATTCCTGGGTCGGGAAGATCCCCTGGAGAAGGAAATGGCAATCCACTCCAGTATTCTTGCCTGGAGAATCCCATGGACGGAGGAACCTGGTGGGCTATGGTCCACAGGGTCACAAAGAGTCGGACACGACTGAGTGACTTCACAAATGAAGCACAGAGAGGTAAAGCAACTTACTCAGGGATACTCAGCATGTAAGAGTTTCAAAGGAGAGGGAAGAACCAGTCATGGGGGTTAGTGGAATCTCTGACTCTCTAAATGCACAGCACAGCAGCCTTTCTGTCTTTGAACCAGTGGAGGTGTTGCCGGAGTTCCTTCAGATCTTTGCTCAAAAACCATCAACTCTTCTCCCACCCCTACATTTAGCAGGAGTGTCCTTGCTCAAAACTTGCCACCTCATTCAACTTCAAGTAAGTTAACATCGGTCTTCAAGTTAAAGGGTCCAGAGATAATATATGAAGCTATAAACAACAACAAAAGCCTAGATAGAACCAGCTGGGACCAAGATGGCAAGGAACTTCCACAAACCCTCAGTCTCATTATATGTTGATTTGAGTACATTAGCATATTAAATATGACACACCTACCAGTGGCCAGGATAAGACATTAAGGACCAAAGAAGTATTGAAAGAGGGTAGCACTCCACCCCCTCAGAAAAAACGCTGCCCCTTCCCGGTAGACTAAGGCAGACACCTCCCCATCATTGGCCTCACTCCTCTCCCTTTGTCTTTACTCTTTAAAATTAAATCCCTCTAGCTGGGTGGGTGAGGAGTTGATCTGTGAACTTATTTCAGCTTCTCACTTCTTTGGCCACCAAAAAAAAGCTTGTGCTATGTCAATATTAGCTTTGGTTTCATTATTTCCTACTCCAACCCTAACAGAAAAGGGAACTTCCCACCCCAAGGCAGAGAGCCTTGTTGAGCTAGGGCCTCAACAGGATCCAATATGACTTATTACTCAATTAAGTAATAGAAGAGTCCAAAAACATAGCCTATTAACCCATGCAGGACATCTGTACAAGACTTTCAGCCAGAGGTCCTCTCTCTGGGCTCAGGGACACCAACTACATAATATGCTTAGTCATACAGTCATGTTTGACGCTTTGCAACCCCATGAACTACAGCCTGCCAAGCTCCTCTATCCATGGGATTTCCCAGGCAAGAATACCGGAGTGGGTTGCCATTTTCTTCCCCAGGGAATCTTCCCGACCCAGGAATCCAACCTTCCTCTCTTGCATTGGCAGGCAGATTCTTTACCACTGAGCCACTTGGGAAGCTCATAACAATGAGCTAAAAGCTCATTAGATAAAAGCTCTCTTGGTCCCTTCCAGATCTATCATTCTAGGCTATTGGTGAATTCCTTGAGCTAGGAGAGGCCATCGGAGAAGGCGATGGCACCCCACTCCAGTACTCTTGCCTGGAAAATCCCATGGACAGGGGAGCCTGGTAGGCTGCGGTCCATGGGGTCACGAAGAGTCAGACACGACTGAGTGACTTCCCTTTCACTTTTCAGTTTCTTGCATTGGAGAAGGAAATGGTGACCCACTCCAGTGTTCTTGCCTGGAGAATCCCAGGGACAGGGGAGCCTGGTGGGCTGCCGTCTATGGGGTCACACAGAGTCGGACACGACTGAAGTGACTTAGCAGCAGTAGCAGCAGCAGGAGAGGCCATACACAGAAATCTAACAGCATTATTTTCTCAAAACTTGCCCTGTACTGTCCCTGTAAGAACCCAGATAACCATGTGGTCACAAAACCATTGCTTTATAAAAGGAGGCATGTTGAGCTGAGGATGCACAATGTTAGGTAACTTTGAGAAATAATCAGCCACTCCAGGAGCCAACAAGGAGAGAGAATATAGGCTGCTCTCCCTCTAGTTCCCATGTGTAACTGGGCAAAGCCACCCAGTTCATGAAGAGGTCTTCGCAAAGCCACTGAGGTCTACAACTATGACTGGAAGTCTTGTAATTTTTCAGCTGCAGACTCTATTGTCAGAATCCTGTTCCCGGGAGCACAATCTGTACCGAGGGTGCTGCTATGATAGCGGTTTCTTGACTTCTATTTAGAAATGCCTGGTGCTGGCCTCTAAGCCTGGTGTCTGCCTGATGGCTCAGAACTCCTCGTTTCCACCCAGAAGCACACAGGCCACATGCTCATGTGGTTTCTTTCTGGCCCAAAGCTCACCCTGTTCCATCTCAGTGAAGCCCCTGCATCAGAGACACCATCAGCCCAGCTCTGAGGGGACACTCATGCCTGAGTTAACTGTGTTGTTTGTGTGTCAGGCGTAGAGGGGACTTTGGTGTCCAGAGATCCTTGGCATCAATTTATCTCCATTTAAATATGCTTTCCCTTGATTCAGAATGAACTGTGAGAAGCAAAAATACTCATCAAAATGGAATGCAAATATCCAAGGCTCCTTTTTCTCAGAAATGCCCTATTTTCCCCCCTCCATGGCACTAATGTTTTAGAAATAGAAGGCACCTCTAGAGAGACAGGATAATACCAAATTTTTAAATCTGTAGAAAATGAGTACAGGGGTAGGCGGCACTATTAGTGCTACTAAAAATAAGCCTGGGGAAGCGACAATAAATGGAAAAACCAGAAGTCATTCCTTTTTTAAACTGTATTGAAAACTCTGTATATTCAGAAGCCGTTTTCTCCAGAGATTCCAACAATAATACTTTGGATTAAACATTGATTTCCAGAGTGGTCTCTCTCCCATTCTATCCCCCTCTCGACCCTCCCCTATCACTGCCCCAGCAATGCAGACTGATTATCAGGCTTATTACCCACATAAGACCATGTAGTTCTGCCAAATGCCACAGTACTGGGGCCATTATGCTGTGCTTGGTGTTGGAGATGAGTTATTTTCCTTTATGTTTTATAGAGAGTTCCAAGGTTGCTGTAGACAAACAACCCAGTGCAGGGGAGAAAGGATGTCCCCCTTGGACTGGATGTCCTTTCCAGTCTGTTCTGCCCGTGGTGGATGAGGTGTCTGACATCCTGACCTCCGGGAGGGGTGGGGGAGGGGTCCACTCACATCACTGTTCTCAGAGCAGGTCGAAACATGTCCCGAGAAGTCATGCCAGCCATCGACAGTTCTACTGGGCTGGAAAACTGACTGCAAATATTATCACTGCAAGGACACTGGTTCCCAGAATTCCACCTGATCTGTCTGTTCCACACACCATACTGGATGCATCTGCTAACCTCAGCCATGGACTCTCTCAGCTGAGCTGTACTCAGGCATCTGGGCATTTCTGGGATTTGAATAATTAAAACAAAACAAAACAAAACAGAAAGAGAAGAAGAGTCTCTCACCAAGCATGAAGTCTCAGGTGTCAATGCACTGGAGACCAGCTCCTTCATACCTATAGTGAGCTAGTAGACAAGGTCCCCACGAGCAGTAATCCCAGGGCCAAAATTTATTCCTGCTTTTCCATCTTCTCAAAAACTTTATCACAATATTTAATCCTCTCACACATAAATAAATGGAGGTACTCTTAGAAAATCTGTAGAAAATTGAGTCACAGGATATTTATCAAGGGGTATGTATAAAGCAACTGGTCCACTTCCTACATTTCATAGAGGTGGAAACTGAGGGACAGAACTTGCAGGTTCTGAATTCAGCATGTGCTGAAGCTGGGAGAGTGCTCTGGCCAGGGCGCTGACTCCTAATTCAGAGTTCTTACTACCATCCCGGGCCCTGGGCAGGGTTTCTGGTTTCGTTCATGGAACCTCAGGAAAGAAAACGGCCTCAGGTCCAACAGGAGTGAAAGGCCAAGGTTTAGAATACCTCCCTCTTTTTCACAAGGCGAACTGGAACATATCACTATTTTTCCCTTCTTTGTTTCAGTCCGGGCATTTCTGTCTCTTAAAAGCAGCTAACCCTTCACCATGGAGGTGATGCAGAAATCTACCAATAAAGTAAGCCTGAAAGCCCTTTGCTTCCCACAGAAAAATCTATATGTGCCCTTCAGCCTTATAATTGAGTTGCAAAGGGGAAAATAAAATTGTTTCCTAGCTGTGTGGAGCCATTCCACCCAACATGCCAATAAAAAGCAACTGATGTTTTTGTCCATGGGATGTCCAGGTTCAAAGTTAGATCTATGAAGCTAAACAAGCGCTAGGTTATTACCAACAAACGATTACACTCCAGGTTGTATTGAACAGAGTGCTATTTGAACTCTTGAGACTAATTGGAAGGGTTCTGAAATGTCAGTGTTGACGTTCCTCGTCTAGATTCCCTGAATCACAGTGGAAACTAACCCTGAATCTTAAAAATGTTGCCATCCAGAAAGGCTCATGTTTCTAGCAAGAGATGTGAATATTAATCCTGGGTAGACAAATCACTTAGCTATGAATGTCCTGCTTTGCCATCAAAGATAGATAGGTAATAACCATCTACATTATCTTTTTCTGAAATTGATCGGGAAGACTTGAGTAAACAATAATATTCTCTATTTGTAGAGTGTTTTAACTTGTAGAAATGCTTTTATTTGACTTCAATTACTCCTCGTAATATCTGTAAACAGGTGAATACCATCTGCCTCAAAACAGCCCTGTGTATTTGGGGGTATAGCCACATTTTAGATGAGCGTACTTAGAGGGATTAGGTGGCCCATCTAAGTCACACAGCTAGAGAACAACAAAGGCGGGACAAACCTAGATTGGCTAGTTCCACAACCAATTTTCTCTGCAAGGAATCACAGCACTTTTATCTTGGTACACAGGTGATGCTTTTAAAGGTTTAAAAGTGTGACACCATAATAACTAATTAAAGGCATCCCTATCCTGTTAGTCATGTCACTATTTAGCAGTCCAAGCCCCTCTCCATCAACATAAATCACCCTGGTATGACTACAGCTAGCTCTGGCAGCACCTGGCTGTTTCTGCTTCACTGATGGATGGATGAAATGGCTGGACCAGTCCTGCAGCATACCCTCTGCTCCCAAGGCCACTTACATGGCCAAGTCCAAGAACATCGGACCAACCCAATCTTTCATCACACTTGGTCTGTTGATTTTCTTTGTAGACAAAACACAAGGCTGCCTTCCTGGTGTAATTTCCAGGTTCTTATGAAAAACAACCTTTTCTTGAACTCTCTTCTAGCCCTTCCCTTAAGGCTTTAAATCCCTCAAATGGGGATCTAAAAATAATCATTCTACAATGAGAGACAGGCATAAAGTACAAATATATTAAAGAATCAATTCAGGGCAATGGACTCATTCACTAATGAATAAGTAAAATACTTAGCAATTTGGCGGGGGCAGGAGAGAGGGCGTGGAAACAAGAGGGGCGGAGACCCAAGAAGAAGGTCTCAGTCAGCTGATGCGGGGAGAGGTCACAGGGGTGGGAATGGGGCAGAACAAGGGTCCTAGGAACACTGAAGACAGTCCACTGACTGCATTGCTTTGCTTAAGGCAATGCCTATTGAATGTTCTAGGCAGTAGAGAATTGGTTGGAGGATCTATTAACAGGTTGGGTTTATTAAAATTTGTTAGATTAAAAAAAAATTAAGCAGCTTTACTGAGATAAAAGTACATACCATAAATTCCACATACTGCAAGTGTCCAATTCAATGATTTTTAGTAAATTTATCCAGTAGTATAACCATCACCAGAATCTAATTTTAGAAACAAGTTTGAAGAAATCGTGCTTTGAAAATGTCTACTTCTTCCCCATAACAAAGAGTATGTCCTTTTGTCCTGTGAACTCAAGGATTTATTCTTACGAACAACTGCTTCAGTTAGGTTTCACTGGAGCACTGCATCAAGGCTTTAAAAAAGTCTGCCCTCTTTTTGTGGTTTCTGTGGTTTGGGATTTGAGGTGAGCTCAGGGCCCAGCCACTCAGTACTCAGACTCAAGGAGGTATCCCTGGCCCACCATCACTTCCACAGCCTCCACATCCACTCCTTGGAAAGTTCCAGGGAGCTCTTGGTCACATCTCCAGTTCCCAGAAGCAGGAGAACAAGCACGTGACCAGCCCCTCCACCCCAGCTTCCCACACCCAGCCCTCCTGGGAAGGCATGGGGGAAACTGGCCGCCATCAGGGCATTCCCTTCTGTTTGCCAGGTCCCCCTGTTGTTCCTCCACTTCTTAGAGACTGTCAGCCCAACTACACACCACCTCCCCCTGCCCACCATGGGACAGGTCACACTGTCCTTTTTCTCAGGAGACCAAATCAATGACCTACCTCACTCCAGGTCTTTCTGTTTCACTGTGAGTCAGTTGCAAGACAGAAAGGTAGCGCTGTTTTAAGGCAAATGCTAGGACGAAGATGCTGCTCTGTTCTGCTGCCATTGGTTAGCAGCAGACATGGGTAAAGAATGAGTGTGAGTAAATGTTTGGTTAAGTATAGAACCTACTTAAACCCTTTAGATGGACTGTTTAGGTTCAAAGTTACAGTTTGTGGAGTGGGAGTCTATTTAAGAGAGTCCAAACAAAAGGTATATACACCCTTTATACATGCTCTTCTCTCTTTAGAGAGTCTTTCTTCCTCTTGCCTGTCCTTCCAGCTCACTGTTCTGCAAGCCCTAGCAACTGACCATCCTTTCCCCAGTGTCAACCCTTCCTGTGGAACTTAGGCTGATGGATCAAGTATTTCTGTTTGGCGTCTGTCATCCTTCCACACGGTGAATCTTCCAGAAGGAGGACCATGTCCTTTCCAACCCTGGTGTCTAATATTATATCTGGTACATAAAAGACACTCCAAAGATGCTCTGCACTCAACTGATGAGGAAAAGATCATGAAAACGAACAGGGGCTCACATGCCAAGTAATTATTTCCTTCTTCAGGCAGCTGTGCTAATCTGTCAGACTTTACATGACCAGGGAACATTGTGTGATAATTTTGTGAATTAAGAAATTGTTTTGGACTTAAGTAGCATCAGACATAAACGGCAGTGTTAGATTCCAAGAAAAAGGGCTGCAGGCTCTGGGAAAGGAGCTTTCCAGAAGTACTTGTCCATTGGGAAAGTCATGGTGTGCAGACTCCTAGTGAAAGAGAAGACATTCACAGTCTTCCCAGATTTGGAAGAACAAGGCAAACACTCCTCCTTACAAACATCTACAGTCAGAGTTATATCCATAACAAACAGTATAAAGGTGTGCTTTTCATCTGTGTCTTATGAAATTACCTTCTCGATTTTAATTTTGTCTCTCATGTCCAGTTATCGCACGCCCCATGCTTAGCACAGTATCCAAAACACAGAAAGCACTTAGTAGATACTGGAGGTATGAATGAATATTTTATAGTCTGGCTGGCCTCTTTCCCCACAAAATGTGTATATTTTGCTCCTCTGTGCTCTAAAAACATAAAAGTGATGAAATGAATTTTCCATTGACCATCTCACTTGTCTAGGAAGCAATCCACAAACATGTTAACAAATGAGAAATTAGCAAATCCATGCAAACCAAGGCCTGGGAGTACCACCGTTTAGAAAAATAATGCAGTAAAGACTCAAAATCTCTGACAGCCTAAAGTGAGTATCCATCTTTTGATGAAGAAATGTCAGAGGATTCTGGGGGCTGGTGGGACAGCCAGAAGGAAGCAGGAATGAAGGGGAAGGAAGGGAATGAAGGCTTCTTTGGCACCTACTTTGAGACAGGTATCTGGCCACAGACCCCGTTTCTCATGTCCGTTCTAATAATAGAAACTACCACTTGGTTATGGCCATCGTGACTATATCCTTGAGGAGGGAAAGATCAAAGAGACTGTGTATCCTACCCAAGGTCATCCACTAGAAAGTGGCCGGTTAGAACTGCACACAGATTTGTTAACTCTAAAGCTGAGGCTCTCTCCAGTTCACCATGCATCCAGGCCCTAAAGTTCCTCTAAATCTGGAATCCCACAGGACAGGGACATGTCCTACTCATAACTGGAGCCTGTCCTTCTCAGTTCGGACCATGAGAAGCACTACCACATGATTCCTGAGCTGCATCGCAGATCACAAGCATTAATACTCTTCTTTTTAGATTCTTATTCATTTTTAAAAAAATATGAGTGATGTATGATGCTCTTTTATTTATTTTTTGCCATGTAGCATATAGGATCTTAATTCCCCACGCAGGGATTGAACCTATGTCCCTGGCATTGGAAGTTTGGAGTCTTAACCACTGTATCTCCAGGGAAGTCCCAGCATTGACACTTGACAGAGACGTTGTCTGACTACAGCCCAGATATCCGAGGGAAGACACATACCTACCCAGCACTGGCCCTGGAGGAAGTGCTTAGGCAGCACTGGTTTCACTGGTGGATCATGGAGGGCAGAGATGTTTCCTGGCTATTACACAGACCCTGTGATTCAACCTTAGCAGCAATAACATTGGGGGCTTCAGGAGTTCCTTCTCCACTTTCGAAAGGCAGTGTGCAAAATCTTGTCCCTATGGTTACCCTGGCCACCCAGTACAGCCAATGCACAGCCTCCCAGGTTGTGTTGATTTCCTCTGTTCAACATTTGAACATGACCAGTTTTGAGTAGCATATTTAGTCTAGTGTGGAGACTACGAGGGGTGAACACCAGGCAGCTAGGTTCTAGCCCCTGCTTGACCACTGGTAGGAGCAGGGGTGAGGCAAGGGAGGGCTGAGGCAAGTCACTTTTACTTCCTGGCCCTTAGTTCCTCATCTGTCAATTGAAAAGACTTGACAGGTAATTCCTAAGCATTGTAGAATTTTCTATGGTGACACAAATACTCTGCTTTCTGCACTCTTCAATGTAGTAGTCACTGGTTATCTATATCCATTTATCTATCTGTACATACATACTAAGTACTTGAAGTGTGGTTAGTGTGATTCAGGAACTGACATTTTATTTATTTTTAATTGGAGGATAATTGCTTTATAGTAGTGTGTTAGTTTCTTCCATACATCAACATGAATCACCCACAGATATACATATGTCTCCTCCCTCTTTAACCTCCTTCCCATCTCCCACCCCAACCCACTCCTCTAGGTTATCACAGAGTCCCTGGTTTGAGCTTCCTGTGTTACACAGCAAATCCCCACTGGCTATTTGTTTTACAAAAGTTAAAGTATATGTTTCAATGGTACTGTCTTAATTTGCCACACCTTCTCCTTCCCCAACTGTGTCCACAAGTCTGGGAGCTGACATTTTAATTTTATAAAATTTATATAATTTTAACTGATATACAATTTATATAATCTTAACTAATTTAGATTTAAATTTAAATAGCCACACATGGCTAGTGGCTCCCTATTGGACAGAGAAGCAAGAAGAAACCTCCAGCTCTGAGAAGCAGAGAAGGAAGCAGCTTAAGGTAGGATTAAACGTTCCAGCTCACACAGATGTGGATTCAAGTCCCATTATAACACTTGCTAGCTACGGGACCAAGTCCAAGGTATTTAACCCCTTTAAGCCTTGGTTTCTCCTTTTATAAAATGGAGCTAATACTGGCTTCTACACACCTGTGTAAAAACTGAATAAGATAGAGCTCTAAGTGTGCCGTCTATCAAACAACCAGGGCTCTACACATGAAGGGGTGGGGGAGTTTCTTTCTCTGATTAATCCATTATTTCACTCACCAAAAGGTCACATTGAAAATTGAGTGAAAAGAGAGAAGGTTCAAAATCCTCTGGGTGGGGTCCTAGGGGCGGGCAGGCAGTGGGGGGGGGCGGG
>SJYV01025490.1:339253-392787 GCA_006410875.1 Neotragus pygmaeus
GGGGAAGCAATAGGGGAGGGAGGGGCCAGAGAAGAAAAGGCAGTTTTGCCTATTTCACATTTTTTCCCAGGGCTGTCCTGTATGTGTTGTGTGACGTACTGGGTCCAGTTACACAAGATCTAGCTAGATATTTAGATTCCCTGAGATGTACCTGCATTGTGTAATCTTTCCACTCCTATAAAGGAATAGCTTTGACTGGCCAGGGTTTCACAGGAGGCATCTTCACTGAGATTTCTGGCAAACAAGGGAAGGGTCCTTGACAGTCTACAATAAACGTGCAAACAGTCTGATACATCAGGATGACACTTTCTGTACTCTTTAACTGGTGTTTTCTAGCAAGAATAATCAAACAGAGGCCGAAATAAAGTTATGACCAACTTAGACAGCATATTAAAAAGCAGAGACATTACTTTGCCAACAAAGGTTCGTCTAGTCAAGGCTATGGTTTTTCCTGTGGTCATGTATGGATGTAAGAGTTGGACTGTGAAGAAAGCTGAGTGCCGAAGAATTGATGCTTTTGAACCGTGGTGTTGGACAAGACTCTTGAAGGTCCCTTGGACTGCAAGGAGATCCCTTTGGACTGATCCTAAAGGAGATTAGTCCTGGGTGTTCATTGGAAGGACTGATGCTAAAGCTGAAACTCCAATACTTTGGCCACCTGATGCGAAGAGCTGACTCGTTGGAAAAGACCCTGATGCTGGGAAAGATTGAGGGCAGGAGGAGAAGGGGACGACAGAGGATGAGACGGCTGGATGGCATCACCGACTCGATGGACATGGGTTTGGGTGAACTCTTAGAGCTGGTGATGGATAGGGAGGCCTGGCGTGCTGCAGTTCATGGGGTTGCAAAGAGTCTGACACGACTGACGACTGAACTGAACTGAACTACCCACTTGGCTAAAGTGAAAGCAGTTCATGAGCAAGTTTCCGACTTCTTTTGCTCCCAAAGTGCCAACTGTGACTAGTTAGCATCACCTCCAACTTAATAAACAGCTTCCCATCCATGTGACTCTTACAAACCTCATTTAAATCAGTTGGAGGACTTTTAAAAATCCCAATGCCCAGGATATACCACAAACAATGAAATTAGAAAGGGTGAGGGTGGGACCCAGGTACCAGTCCTTTTTAAAGTGTCCTGAATGATTCTAATACACAGCTTCGTTTGAGCACCAGGCATTTAGAGGGAGTGATCTGGGTAGAAACTGAGGAGTTAAGTCCATGGGGAGCCCTGATCTATATCACAGACTCTAGGCCTCATCAGATCATGCTGATATTCTATTTAGCTCACATTGCTTACTGCAACTAGCATATTTCTCAACCAACATGCTCTTTAATAAAGTCTAATTTGGGCCATTTCCACATTGTTAGCGTTGACAGGGAAATCCCCCACGGAATTGGTGATGGGAGGGGTTGGTGCTTTAAAATCAAGCCTTGCACAAGTATTAAGCTGGCTTCCGGAGCCCAAAAACCATCAACAGAAGGGATGCTTCAACAACTTCTGCATGCTGCCACCTGGTGGGGCCTGCTCCCAACTTGATCATGGCTCCTCATTTTTGGGCTCCTGCCCCCTCTCCCAAAGAGATGTAATTTAGGAAAATGTCATGCATTTTCAATCCAATTTACTGGTGCCTTCCACATCGATCAGACTTCCTTCTCCTTTTTCCTCCCATCTGGTTAATATAATTATTGCTTTCACATGGTGAAGCCATTTAATGTAATAGCTTTGTTTGTTACTATGGTTACAAGTTAGGCAGTACTTTGGAGTACAAATCTATCATCTCCCAAAAGCAGCTTTCTGTTTGTCAAGGTGCAGCCCTCACACGCATCAGAGAGCAAGCCAAGCAATGGCATTCGTTTTCTGTCTTAAGGAAAACTGGCCTTTCTTGGCCAAAGTGTATTTGAAAGTCCTCTGAGTCTCGTGTGGACACTCCTTGGAAATTGCTGGGTGCCGTCATCACCCTTTCTCCCCCAGGGGATTTTCCTGCCTGAGTGAGGCACCCATAAGAAGAAGGAGCTGAGAGAGATTCAGAAAAGTTGGTAACAGGGCAGCTCCGGCTGCTAGGCAGGAGCCCTTCTATTGCACAGCCAGCCAGAGTTGTTATTAGATTGTTCACTCTTGGCTGGTTTCTCAGCTAAAGGCAAGGCTGAGAACGTAATCTCTCCAGAGTTAAATTTCTTTAGGTGTAATCCGCTCCTCTCACGCATCTCAAGACACGCCCCTTATTTCCTGATGGGGATGGAGTTACAATCTCCCTTCGGAAAATGGCAAAAGTTCAGAGTTGGGTTCGATCTGCCACCCTCAAGTGATGAAGCGTGACCGAGCCTCTGCTGTGACAACGCTTCACACCCAGCTGAATCAGACTCGAACCTAGGAGGACAGAATACGTATGGCCTGTGAAGCGGGGCTCTCCTTTCTCTTGGGCAGGGACAGCAGCTAACCCTGGACAGGTTTCTGGGCTTATGGCACCCTCTGTATGTGTAATCATCTAATCCTCATGACAGCCGCACGAGGTCCCCATCATCTGGCCTCCCTCTCATTTTATAGAGGAGGAAATTGAGGCTCAGAGGGATTAAGCACTGTCCCCAGATCACAAAGGCCACGACAAAGCCTGCCCTCATCACCTTTAGGGTCAGAGTTCTGCTTTAGAAAAGTCTAAGGAATCCTTGCTGCCAACTCAGCAGAGGTTCACTTTCCCAATTCAAAGAGCGGGGACCAGGAGAAAAGAAGGAGCAGGGACAATCCACGTCTGCATGAAGGCCTTCATTAAACCAAACGGAACAAACTCCAAGTATCTTCTTCCCCACCTTGAGGAGAAATTTATTGTTTTGGTAGGCCATCAGTGAATTTCCAATGGCTAATTAATAGCATGTCATTCAAATTTATTATTGCAGAGCAGGAACATACTTATTTACACCACTCACATGGCAGGATAATTTGTAGTTATATAATTTCAATGTAATTATGATCAGAATTGCCAGGTAGAAACTAGGCACTTTGGAGGTGTGTGTTTATCAATAGCTCGCTACCTTGGAATTACCCACTCATAACATGAGTAGTTGAGGCCTCATAAGAAAGGTTGTTAATTGGGGACTTTATGTTTACATTCCCAAATGACAGAAAAAGCAGGAACCTCAGAGCTACTAGAACTATTTTCTTCTTCTTCTTCTGGTAGACTTCTGCAGTTCTGCAGGTTCATCCTGTTTGTGGGCATGTCTGGGGTGCTCTGGTGACAGGGAGGGAGCAGAAAGAGATGTGTGAGCTTCAGTGAAGGGTGCAAGTGCTGAACTGTACCAGGTTCATCTCTGCATCTGTTGAACCTGGGCATGGGAAGGATACCGATTTGTGACTTGTGAAGGAGTGAGTGAGGAAAGTCAGAGAACCTTCGTGTGGGCTAAGGGGTACAGAAGTCCTGGTCATCTGCTCCATGAGCAGAATGAAAGCTGGAGAAAGGAGGCCAGAAGGAGAGATGGTGAATTCCATATACACGCGATGTTACGAGAAAGCATGCAGCTTACATAACCTCTACTGGGCATGCATCACCCCTCTCCTCTCCCACAGAAAACAAAAATGATCCCAGGGCTGGTTTTCTTGACCAGTGTCCCCCTTTCTCTTCCTCTATATTTCCTGGTAGTTCTGAGGCTGTGCTTACTGTTTGTAAGATGGGGGCAAGGGGAGGAGAAACCCATCCAATGTGATGATTCTCAGCTCTTCAGATGGTTCTTGGCTCAGCACATGTAGAATAAGATAAACACTGGCTTTTAGAACTGCAAGGGGAGTTCATTGAATGGTAGAGAAACCTAGGCCCCTGAAGGGGTGAACTTATGGGCCCAACTCACCCAGCAGATGAATGAAAGAGCCAGGCTTGGAATGCACACGTGTCACCAGCGAAGTGATCTTCCATAAGGCAACTCTGTTGTGAGGGAGGAGCTGTGGATGTTGTCGAATATTATTAGACTAATATAAATAATGGCCGGATGGGGTGTGTCTCTGCAGCCATCCTAAAAGCTGCTCTGAGATCTTTTTTTTTTTTCCCCTTGCCTTTTAAAATAACCTTACATAAAGACTCCTGTATCAAATCCTTCCAGGGGAGAAGAGCGGAGAGACATTTGTTCTTCCTGATGTGAAATGTCTCCCCCACCACCCCGAGATAACCAAGATAACAGAACTCCACAGTCCACAACAATGCTCCCTTTTCTCTCGGCTGCTAGAAGGCTGAAGGCTACACTTTGGGCTCATTTGCTCAAATTTTCCTCAGGAAGGAGTTTTCATGATCCTTTTTTTCCCTTTTCCTTCTCTTTCACTTGATACCTGCTTTTACATCAGGTAAATTGTTTTGATCTTTCTGTACCTGTGTTTTCGTTATAAAATTTCCAGATGGAGGTGCAGCTATTAAAGTCATAAATATAAATAAACAAGTAATAATCTTAAACCTTGTAGTTTAATGCTTAAAGAACTAAATCTTACATAATTCACAGCCATGTTGCGAAGGATCCCACCCACTCTAGTGCCACAGTTATACCATGTGCAAGAGGAGGAAAGCTCAGTTTTCATGAAAAGGAACATTAGGCAGAAGAGGCTGGTTCCCTTTCTCAGCCAGAAGCACCATCCTGCCCCACTAACCACTATACTGAGAACCTTAGAGTTGTGCAGTTTGGAGAGAGACCTATAATAACCTGAAACATACTTTACTAACAGCAAAGAAAAGCAGCTGACATTTCCTGGATGGCTGCAGCATGCCTGGTGCTATATGTGGGATCTAGCTATCCAACTATCAATATGCCTCCTTTTATCATCCCCCTCTGTCATCTTTCTAGTTCGTTGTTGTTGTTCAGTTGCTAAGTTGTGTTCGACTCTTTGTGATTCCGTGTATGGCTGCATACGCTAGGTTTCACTGTCCTTTACTATCTCCCAGAGTTTGCTCAAACTCATGTCCACTGAGTTGGTGATACCATCCAACCATCTCATCCTCGGTTGCCCCCTTCTCCTCCTGCCCTCAACCCTTCCCACCAGGGTTTTTCTGGTGAGTTGACTCTTCATATCAGGTGGCCATAGTATTGGAGCTTCATTTTTCTCTAAAACTGATATCATCATCCATACTTTGACAGATAAGGAAGCAGAGATTCGGAACTAATATTTTCAAGGTCAAAGAATAAATAGACAAAGGATCTGAAACCCATCCTCATGTGTATATGACATTCACAATTTCTGCCGTATCACTCATCCTCAGACAATCACCATCACCTAGAATTGTCAATAGTAGGCACCCATTTTAGATCTCTCTCAGGCCTAAGGTCACCAAGCTTTCCCAGTACCCAAACTGGACTCCCAGGAAGAACAGTTTGGGAGCTACAGATGTGAAGGATAAGGATGACCCAGGAAACCAAGGGGAAAAGCCTGTTTCTGGGGGTCATAGTTAACCACGGGCTATTATTAATACAATAGCTATTTTTCATCCTTCCAAATGAAATAGAATATTATTGTTAAAATAATATTCTAATCATTGTTAGAATATTGGCAAATCTTCAAGTATGCACAATGTCAAGATGGATTTTATTAAAATTTTTATCTTATAAAAAATTTGTTTCTTTTGTTGGTGGTTTAGACAGGAGTGTCTATACTTCTGTTATATGATTTTTGGTATCCTATTATAGAATGAGAAGAATTATGTTAAATCACAGATGCAGGACACTTCAGAGCAGTGCTTCTTTTGCATTAAACTTATTTCAAGGAAGATTCATGAAGCCCTGAAGGCCTGAACTGGGACTTGGGATTCAGTGATGCTGGACCAGAATATTTCAGGCTCAAATCTCAATCCTGGTTCTCCTTCAGAGCCTTTCAGGACCTTATGTTAATCTCCAGTCATATGGAATTAATTGTATATATATATATGTATATATATATATATATATATATATATATAATAGCTAATTTCTTTGTCTGTTTAGACAGAAATGGGTGCTAGAAAAAACTGGAGCTCCTTGTTCACATGTGTGCCCCTGTGCCCCTGTCATTCCCCTCNCTGTAGATGCAGGCACAGGCCACTGAGTTTCAGGAGGTGAGCACAGGTGGAAGTGAGCACAGGAAGGGTCAGTCCATTGAAATCTTACCAAGTGAAGAAACCCACTTAGGTACTAACTTTCCTCTCCTGCCATCCATCCCAGACCCTGTATCCCATTCCACAAGATAACTCTGGCTCTTAGCTGGCCAATTAGTCATCTCCTGACAGTGTTAGCCGATAACGTTTCTGAGGCTTAGGGTGTTACCAATATGGGACCTAGGAGAATGAAAGGGAGGGATTCAGTTATCTTTATTCCAGTCTTTTCTACTTGTTGAAAATTAAACATACAACTGTAAGGAATAATCTCCTAATTTTTAACAACTATTATGCACTACGATTAATATAGGCTCATGCTATTAAAATATAAAAAGGCAGATTAGAATAAAGAACACTAAAGCTGCCATACATATGTGCCTCTGTCCACATACAGAGGCCTTTGAAATTAGAGCCTCTATTTTTTACACATTTTTAAGTGTGTATATGTCTTACATGCCCATAATCATATTTTACCTACTGTGTTTTACTGAATTCTATTTTATTTCTAATGGAATATAAATTCTATTCTATTCTGTTTCATTCTAATTCCAATAGAATAGAAGGCATGCAGTTCTATTATATGGTTGCATTTTTAATTTGCTGAAGTGGAGAGTTACATTTTGAAAAGGAATTCTTAATAACAAAAAGCATGTAAGATACAAAGGATTGACAGTTTCATGGTAAGGACGAATTTTGAAGGCAAAAGGTCTTTCCTAGTCCACCTTCAGAACTCCAGGCAGAGAGGCCTCTTTCCCTGCTGACTTTCTCAAATAACTATTCACCTAACTGGTCCATTAACCTAACTAGTCTGTGTACCAACCCAGGAAATACCAAGGGTGGGTCTGGAAAAAGAAAAGAACTGGAAAAAAGAAAACCTAGGCTCCAATCCAACTCTGTCTCTCATTAGCTCTTGGACAAGTCACTCATGGATTCATTCAGAGTCCTAAAAGCACAAATACACAATGAAATAAATTAGTGAATCACGAATACACACGGCGGTGTAAGGAAGTAACCAGCTAATGTGGGGAAAATACTTTGTAAACTAAAGATCACAGGGATATGAGGAGTGATTCTTGGAAAGATGGGTTACTGTTTTCAAGGACTCAAAGGTAATCTAAGCAGTTAGATTAAATCCAACCAGTCCATGCTAAAGGAAATCAGTCCTGAATATTAATTGGAAGGACTGACACTGCAGCTGAAACTACAATACTTTGGCCACCTGATATGAAGAACTGACTCATTTGAAAAGACCCTGATGCTGGGAAAGATTGAAGATGGGAGGAGAAGGAGATGCCAGAGGATGAGATAGTTGGATGGCATCACCCAACTCTATGGACATGAGTTTGAGTAAGCTCCAGGAGTTGGTGATGGACAGGAAAGCCTGGTGTGCTGCAGTCCATGGGGCCACAAAGAGTCAGACACAACTGACTAAACTGAGTGACTAAACTGACCTGGAAGGTAATCTAACCATTGAGAAAGCCCCTCTGCATTGCATCTTGGCAGGTTGATCCTAGCTGCAGCCATAATTGCACAGTGCTCCCTCAACAGCATTCTTTTGAAAGTTGTCATTTGCTCAGTGATGGAGCATCTCCCAGCTAAAATTGAGTCACCTTCAGGCTATCTAGCCTCTCTAAATAGGATCAACTTCAAAGGAGTGTTTTAAATGCTCGCACACTCAAGCCTACAGTAGATGGCTGGTCCAGCAAGGCCAGTGGAGAGAGGTCCAGTGACACGCATTGTCAGGAGCCATAAAGCACTGCTCTGCTGCCCCTGAACCTCCCAGATCCCACAGAATACCACCACCGCGTCTGTAGGGCTTAGTCATAAAGACTCTGGCCCTGTAGGACTGATTACCTCACAGGGGACTTAGGCCATCCCGGCACCAGAGGGGCCCACGCGGAATTTTGGCCCAGCCCCTCCATACTTTAGGAGCAGCCCTTCACACCAACTGGGGCAGTAACTAGCAGACAGGCCACTGGAAGTGGAGCACTTCATTTTTCTGGGCCTCAGTTTCCTCAGGAGGAATGTGAGGAGGGGGTGGGCCTGATAATTGTCGGGATTCCTCCTCACTCAAAACACCACGGACCTGTAAGATCTTGTAGGCTTTTGTGTTCTGCTCAGTGCCTGTAATAACCTGAGTTCTTAGTGATATTTGTTGGATGAGCAAGCCACGAATAAACAGATAGAAACTCCGTGCTTGTCACAAATGGTAACAGTGTTTGGGGAATTCTGCTGTAGCTCATCACATGGAGTCAAGGGATGACCAGACATGTGGAAGCCATATCTGGCCTGCATCCTGTGCCATACACGGGGGCACCCCGAAGGCAGCAAGACGGACTGTATTTAATCAGCACTGCTTTGAGCACCCAGGACAGAAGGCTGTACAATCAGGGACCAGTCAACATTGCATGGGGGCCCGGAAGAGTGAGTATTTCAGACAGGTACACATTTTGCTGTTGGAGGCCTCTCTATGTATGCATCTCTTACAGCTTCTGTGGGTAGCGACGCATGGCTATTCAAAGACCAAATATCCCAAGATCCAGGGTTAGCTACCTTGGAGTAGAATCTAGGAAGCACCCTACCTGGCCTGGTATCAGTTGTTACCCTGACTATCTAGAACTTTCCATGAGCCTTTGGCAACGTCTCAGACTCCCATCAGGCTTATGAATTTGGCAGTGCTCAGAAAACAGTCACTGGGCAAACCACATACTTTTCTCTGACTCCATCCTGCCCCAACCCAACCCTTGGCACCCTGGTTTGCCAGTGACACAAAACACTAAATTACATTTAAAGTGCATTGATAAATCTTTGCAGAGAGCGTGTTTGGCAATACATAGCAAAACTATGTAAAAANAACAGTCACTGGGCAAACCACATACTTTTCCCTGACTCCATCCTGCCCCAACCCAACCCTTGGCACCCTGGTTTGCCAGTGACACAAAACACTAAATTACATTTAAAGTGCATTGATAAATCTTTGCAGAGAGCGTGTTTGGCAATACATAGCAAAACTATGTAAAAACTTCAAAATGTGCATACACTTTGCTTTGTGGCTTCATTTGTAGGAGAGATTTTTACAAGTGCACAAAAGTACATGTACATGGCTGCTCCTTAGTCTTATTTAAAAAAGAAAAATTGAAAGCAACCTAAGTGTCCATTAATACTGATGTGTCAGTTGAATACATTATGATTTACTGATGCAATACTATGCATCCTAGAAGGATGATGCAAAAATATATCATAAAAGATGCATACAAGATACAATGGCTGACTAAAAGAGTTTATGTGATAGAGCTCATACATGTAAAGATATCTAGATTATTACACATGGAGAGATAACTAAGAAGATTCTCTCAGAAATGTTAACTAATCACCTAGATCTTGAGATTTGGGCTAAAGTTTACTCTGTGGGACTTCCCTAGCAGTCTAGTGGTTAAGAATCCATGCTCCCACTGCAGGGGGCATAGGTTAGATTTCTTGTTGGGGAATCAAGATCCCACATGCCCTGTGGCACTGCCAAAAAATAAATAAAAATTGAAGTAAGCATCTTCAAAAAAATCTTACACTGTACTTCTTTTTCCTTTTCTCCTCCCTCCCTTCCTTCCAATTGCTTGAACTCTTTACTATGAGCACGTTCTTTCTTAACACTAGAAAAATAATTATTTTCATTTCGGAATATGAAAGAATTTCACTGACAACCTTGGAAAGGAAAAAGAAAGAGTGGAGCGCTCTCTCCAAGTAATTAACATAGATTTCTAAAGCTGTAGGCACAAGTCACGCTCATCCTTCTCGCTTAACTCCAGTACTGGGCAGGCATGTACCAGTTCTTTCAAGGCCCTTCCCTTCCAGCTGCCCACTTAGCAGTTCCTGAAGCCGAATGCAGGTTTTCCAAACCCTTATTTTGGTACAAGTCCTAAGGAAGCCTTCTGTGTGAATTGTGGAACGGAGGCAAAGAACCTACTCTCCTATCCACTGCAACGTGCATTTATCATGGTCTGTCTACATTCTCAGCAGGATGCAGCTGATCCAACCATTATTATTAAAAGCACTTCTATCAATTGTTAATACTGACACTGCACCTTCTAACATACAGAAAACCCAATCCTTACTGAATGTCAGAGTCCTTTAGTGACCATCCAGTCCAATGTCCTCATTTTACAGAGCAATACACACATTTTGGGGAAAATATCTCAAGGTGGATGCTGGCAGAGACTGGATTAGAACTCAGGTCTTCTAGCTCCCACTCCTATCTATGCTCTCTCACCTCCCTCACAGTCAGGCCTTTGTTTCAAGCCCGTATTTCCTCTTGCTTGCAGTATTGCAACAGTCATCTAGCAGGTTTTTCCTTGCCCAGACTCCTGCGTCCTGGCACCAGAGGATCTCCATAAAATACTGATCTGATCATCTCTCTCCTCTGAATAAATCTCTACAAATGTTCCTCCTGTCCTTCAGGACAAAGTGCAGGCTCCTCAGCATTTCACAGGAGCCTCTTCAAGATTTGGCCCTGTACCAACTTCCCCGTTAACACACCTATATTCCAATTTATATAGAACCATTTATAATTTCTCAAACAGCTAAGGTGCCTATTTGCACTTTTACAGACACTCTTTGCCCAGTCTAAAATAGTCTTCTACAATTTGTTTTTCCAGTACATGTATGGATGTGAAAGCTGGACCATAAAGAAGGCTGAGCACCAAAGAATTGATGCTTTTGGGTTGTGGTGCTGGAAAAGACTCATGGGAGTCCTTTGGACAGCAAGGAGATCAAACCAGTCAATCCCAAAGGAAAGCAACTCTGAATATTCATTGGAAGGACTGATGTTGAAGCTGAAGCTCCAATATTTCGGCCACCTGATACAAAGAGCTGACTCACTGGAAAAGACCCAGATGCTGGGCAAGACTGAAGGCAGGAGGAGAAGAGGATGGCAGAGGATAAGCTGGTTGGATAGCATGACTGATCCAATGGATATGAGTTTGAATAAACTCCAGGAGATAGTGAAGGACAGGGAAGCCTGGCGTGTTGCAGTCCATGGGGTTGCAAAGAGTTGGACACGACTTAGTAACTGAACAGCAACAATTTGTTTGCCCAAAGAACTCCTAGCCTTCCTTTAAAACCCAACTTAAATATACTGGAAGCCTTCCCAAAGCTCCAGGACACAGTCAAACTCCCTCCGTCACGGTCCTGCAGATTCCTGGGGACAACTCTATGACAGCATTCAACGAGTGTGATGTGCCTTTACCTTCCCAGTGGAGTGTAATTTCCTTGAATTCTTGAGTTTTAGCTCAGTCATTCATTCATCTTATGAACACAAAGATGAGAATACATACTCAGTAAGATTCTGTGGAATAAAGGCATGACTCGTTGGATGAATGGATAGAGAAATGAATGAAACAATGCTATCATTCCTTTCATTGACAAGTACTTTCCACAGGATGGAGCCTTCTAGAAAACAACAGGGAATACACCCGGCACTTTAAAAGAGAGGCTTTTACAGCTTACTCATGGACCACAGTGGCCCCCTGGAGAAATAGCTGGGGACACTGCAGGCTCCCTCTTGTCACGTAAATGAGGGTTTCTGACAAGGGACTGTCCAGTAAGGACTTCAGTGTGGTAGCGTAGTGAGTCACTCAGTCGTGTCCGACTCTTTTCGACACGATAGACCACGCAGTCCATGGAATTCTCCAGCCAGAATACTGGAGTGGGTAGCCTTTCCCTTCTCCAGGGGATCTTCCCAACCCAGGGGTCGAACCCAGATCTCTGCATTGCAGGTAGATTCTTTACCGGCTGAGCGACAAGGGAAGCCCAGTAAGTACTTTACTTAGGGATTACATAAGTGTTGATGTGCTAACCAGTTGCTGAAAACACAAACAAAATTCTAGACTGAAAACCCAAGGAGGCTGATAGCAAGACCATGCACACCCAGTATGTCCACAAACCCCTGGAACAAAATACATGGCAGGATCCCAGTAAAAATGATATGCCAAATGAATAAACTAATCAATAACCAGACATGGAGGGGTTAAACCAATACCAAAGGAAGTGAAGGGCACAGTGTTCTTTGTTTTCTTAGAACTGAAAAGAAAAACTCTGAGGTCACACCATCTGACACCCNTCTAAAATAGTCTTCTACAATTTGTTTTTCCAGTACATGTATGGATGTGAAAGCTGGACCATAAAGAAGGCTGAGCACCAAAGAATTGATGCTTTTGGGTTGTGGTGCTGGAAAAGATTCATGGGAGTCCTTTGGACAGCAAGGAGATCAAACCAGTCAATCCCAAAGGAAAGCAACTCTGAATATTCATTGGAAGGACTGATGTTGAAGCTGAAGCTCCAATATTTCGGCCACCTGATACAAAGAGCTGACTCACTGGAAAAGACCCAGATGCTGGGCAAGACTGAAGGCAGGAGGAGAAGAGGATGGCAGAGGATAAGCTGGTTGGATAGCATGACTGATCCAATGGATATGAGTTTGAATAAACTCCAGGAGATAGTGAAGGACAGGGAAGCCTGGCGTGTTGCAGTCCATGGGGTTGCAAAGAGTTGGACACGACTTAGTAACTGAACAGCAACAATTTGTTTGCCCAAAGAACTCCTAGCCTTCCTTTAAAACCCAACTTAAATATACTGGAAGCCTTCCCAAAGCTCCAGGACACAGTCAAACTCCCTCCATCACGGTCCTGCAGATTCCTGGGGACAACTCTATGACAGCATTCAACGAGTGTGATGTGCCTTTACCTTCCCAGTGGAGTGTAATTTCCTTGAATTCTTGAGTTTTAGCTCAGTCATTCATTCATCTTATGAACACAAAGATGAGAATACATACTCAGTAAGATTCTGTGGAATAAAGGCATGACTCGTTGGATGAATGGATAGAGAAATGAATGAAACAATGCTATCATTCCTTTCATTGACAAGTACTTTCCACAGGATGGAGCCTTCTAGAAAACAACAGGGAATACACCCGGCACTTTAAAAGAGAGGCTTTTACAGCTTACTCATGGACCACAGTGGCCCCCTGGAGAAATAGCTGGGGACACTGCAGGCTCCCTCTTGTCACGTAAATGAGGGTTTCTGACAAGGGACTGTCCAGTAAGGACTTCAGTGTGGTAGCGTAGTGAGTCACTCAGTCGTGTCCGACTCTTTTCGACACGATAGACCACGCAGTCCATGGAATTCTCCAGCCAGAATACTGGAGTGGGTAGCCTTTCCCTTCTCCAGGGGATCTTCCCAACCCAGGGGTCGAACCCAGATCTCTGCATTGCAGGTAGATTCTTTACCGGCTGAGCGACAAGGGAAGCCCAGTAAGTACTTAGGGATTACATAAGTGTTGATGTGCTAACCAGTTGTTGAAAACACAAACAAAATTCTAGACTGAAAACCCAAGGAGGCTGATAGCAAGACCATGCACACCCAGTATGTCCACAAACCCCTGGAACAAAATACATGGCAGGATCCCAGTAAAAATGATATGCCAAATGAATAAACTAATCAATAACCAGACATGGAGGGGTTAAACCAATACCAAAGGAAGTGAAGGGCACAGTGTTCTTTGTTTTCTTAGAACTGAAAAGAAAAACTCTGAGGTCACACCATCTGACACCCTCACTTCACAAGGGACCAATCTGAAGCCCAGAGAAACTGCGTGACCTTCCCAAGGTAGCACAGCAAGGTCATGAGTGAGCGAGACCAGTGTCCAAATCCTCCAAGCGCCTCCACTGTACGGTCTTCCCAGACGAGCAAGGCGGGCCACTGCGCACAGAGCTGTCAGCACAGACCTCTTCTCTAGAAGTTGCCAGACAACAGCACAGCCTGGGCATGAAGTACCCAGCTAACTATCCCCAGAGAGGTTCATCCGAGCTCCCCAAAACAAATCTGGAATTCTTTGGTGGAGCATCCCCAGCCAAGGAGCAGAAATATTAGGACAGCCCTCCCCTCTTTTCTCCTTTGTTCTCCGCTTTGAGCTGGGTCCACTGGAGGAGTATTGTAAGGTGCCCCTGCTGGGTCTACAAGGCCCCTTTTCGGTTCAATTAATGAGCCATAAATAACCCAATGAAGGTGTCAACAAAGAGGGTAATTTATCATACCTTGTCAGGAGGGCGAGCCTCGCTTGCAAACGCTCATTCACCCGTCTGGTGCAACATGTTAAGATTTATTCCTGGCCAGGTCCCTCGTCCTCCAGCCCTCCACCTCCCCCCAACCAAAATTTATCTTCCACAGGAATCCTCACAGGTGTGCTGCTTTGACAAATAAGCTATGAAGTCTGGTATTCATCATGGGCTGGTCTTTGTTGGGATGAAGGCAGTAGGAAATAAATTTATTTGAGAGAGAAGGTAATACTTGTGATTCAAACATGCTCAAGGGGAACACCGAGGTTATTTCCATCGTCCTGGTTCTGCAAGAGGAGCGAAGGAGATAATTCTTGGACAGCCTCTTTCTTCATTATTTACTGTTTCGGGGAAGCAGAGCCAGGAGTTTTCTGAGAGGGCACCCTTAGCTGCCAGCCTGGAAGCTCTGGTCACAATCGCTGGGAAGTCTTGGGCAGGGAAATCTGACAAGGGCGTGCAAAGCACTGTGAGACATCTCAGATGCTCAAAATGGCAGCACCAGGAAGCTTCCCACCTTTGCTAGTCAACTTCTGTCTTCCCTCAGAGCACAGAAATGTGAGTTTGCAGAACAGCTGTCTGGGAGTGCTTGTTAAAAATACAGGCTCCCAGCCTCCCCATCTTCTAGAGATCCTGATTCAGGAAGTCTAGGGAGGAATCCAGGAATTTATATTTTGACAAAATTTCCTCTCCTTTTTCCTTCACATAACTCAGATGCACATGTTTGGTGTACACGGTGGATCAGGAAGTGTGGCTCGGCATCTCCAGGGCCATCCATTTGAAAGTTCTGCAGTGGCAGGAGTGTTCACTGTGCTAATACTATAGCCAAGAGTCACCTCGTGGCTACCAAGCACCTGAAACATGGCGAGTGTGAGAGGAGAATTGCTTCATTTGGTTTAATTTTAATTATTTGACGCTTAAGTGGCCACATGTGGCCAGTAGCCCCCATATTGGACAGAATAGCTCCAGTCCATCACTCTGCATATTTGAATTCTGAAGAGCAGGTACAAACTGAAAAATTCACCATTCATACAAGACCTACTATAGCAGTTTCCTCCCACTTCCCCTGATTCTCCAGTGAATAAAATACTGCAAACTGCTGGAGGGTGCCCCATATAGTCACTTAAGCTCCTCCATCCTCTGCTCCCGAGGCCTACACGCATGGAGGGTCAGAGCAATCCAGTCCCTTAGGCACCTGCTATGTGGGGGTGAGGGGGAAGCCTTTTAGATGAGACACAGTTTTGGTCCCTGAGCACCAGGTCCTCCCTTCCCAATACAGGAGAAGATAAATACACATGTGGCCCAACACCAGATGGCACAGTGATCAACGCTCTGAACAAGCCCTGCGGTTGTAACAGAAAACACTGACAGAAGCATGGGGCCAGGAGTCTAGCCCCCCGCTGGTTCGTGTTGTAAGCACTTGGACAGGAGCCTTGCCTTCTCCACGATGGGACGAACCGGACACCTATCAGGCAACTGTGCCCAATGCATGGAGAGAACTCGAACTAAACTCCCTCCTTGAAGTGTCCAAGGCAGACCGCTTACTGTCTCTGCCATGTTGACATGGGTCCCATCTATACAGTCACAGGAGCCTAAGTGACTGTCCTCACCTGCTTCCTGCAAGCCTGTCAAGACTGGGTAACCTATGGAGAGAGAGGGTCCTCTCGAAATCCCAGGGCCTTGCCCAGCAGCTGATGCTGGTGGTGACACAACCAGGATGGACTAAAATGAAAGAGCCTCATACCGACTGAAGTGAAGTTCCCTGCGTCTTCCTTAAGGCTGCCTGTCAGATGGACAAATGGTCCCGGAGACCTGGCTTCGATCCCTTGGTTAGGAAGATTCCTCGAAGAAAGAAATGGCAACCCACTCCAGTATTCTTGCCTGAAGATTTCCATGGACAGAGGAGCCTGGTGGGCTACAGTCTATGGGACTTAAGAGTTGGACACAACTGAGTGACTAACACTTTAACTTTCAGTAAAAGCCATATGGAGGGGAAAGAGGTCAAGGGTGTGAGGAGAAACTGTGAACCCATGGGAGAGTGAAGGGTGCATCTGACTGCTGCTGCAGAAAGGGTTCAGGCCTTACAGTAAGTGGGGCCAGCCAGGTCCCATCAGGGAAGAGGCCTCCAGAGATGGGCTGCCTGCTGGCCAGAGGCACAGGGCTCCCTTTCCACAAGGGGAGGAAAGGGTAACCCATAGAGCATGACTAGACATCCCCTCCCTGCTCAAGCACTTTTCTTAACTCACACCTGTCTTCCTGGGAAGGCAGCACCCAGGCTCATAACTGCAGGGCAAGAGCTGGGGAGGGGCGAAGCCTGGCTTTAGCTGGCTAACGTCTCGCTCTGCCAAGCTCCCAGGCTCCTGGAGTCTTTCAAGTCTCCGGCATTCAATTCTCCTTTCTTTTTATCAAGTGCCTTTACTTTGCCTCCAGAAAACAGGCACTGGTAGCAAGAGTTGTATGCCTGATGCCAAGACTTTGGGCTCCCAAGTAGCTTGTACTCGGTCAAAACTGCCTTTCCCTGCAGGGGAGAGAGAGGGCTTCCTATAGGAGAGCTCCCTAGAAGCCCTAGGCCACCAAATGAAATGTCAGGAAAAGAAGGGGAAACTCTCAGCCTTCTCCCTTGTGAGAGCCCTGCTGCCTTGTGAGAGTAACAGATTAGAGCCCAAACATCTGGCTGAGATCTCCAGCTAAATACTCACTTGATCAACATCAGCTCAGTGTTAAGCCACTGTATTGGCTTGGCACCCCGGCTTAATATCTACTGGCAACTAGGATCAAGAATTAACCCCTGGGACCTGTTCTCATCCTGAATCCTAAAAGCAATCTGTAGAACGATATAGAATCAAGAGATATTTTCCAAAAAAACAAAGATCCAACAGCAGAGGGGCATCTCATCTTTGGAATAAGATAGTAGTACAAATGTCTTTGAAGTCACCCTGAAAAACAAATCATGGTGGCCCTCTGAATGGCAAGGTTTCACAGTACTGGTTTGGCCAAAATGTTTGTTTGGGTTTTTCATAAATTCTTATGGAAAAACCTGAATGAACTTTTTGGTCAACTCAGTATTCGAAACTTTAAGGTTATAACTAAAGGGAAACTGGAAAAGGCAGAGTCACTTGAGAGGCAGTAAATACAGATGTAAGAAACAGAAGGGCCATGAGCAGTCTTGGGCCCAATTCTATCCCTACTGAGATCCTCAGGCATGCGGCATGCAGAGGAAGGCAGATCTTTGTAAAACGCGGAGCATTCCGGATCTCCCTAAAGAGAAACCATTAGGAACCATCAATTCTTTCTGCAGCCGCACCTGTTCATTGAGAATTGTTTAGTCATGGTTGGGAAAACTAAGACCACCTTAAGAACAAACACCTAACAGGTGAATAAGTATGTAAAGAAGTTCCATCTATTTATCTGTCACTGCCAAGTGCCAAGTTTCTCTATGAAGAGCAAGGAACAATTTCCATGCAACAGCTCAAGAGATGCAACGTGTGTTTGCCCAAAGCCGTGGCACAGCGACATGCGGCTCCTTTCTGATCTCACAGGCTACCAGCCATTGGGAGGGGTGTATACCTGGCTGGGAAGCCTCCCAGGAAACCACAGCTCCTGCAAATGACTCAAGAGGTGGTTCGACTCCTCTGAGTCAGGACCAAGCCCATGGTCCCTGTGCCAAGGCTCCCTGTCATGGTTGAGATGCTCTAGGCTTGGCTGACATGAAATACTGAGGACCTCTGGTGTTCACCTACAGAAGGATGGACTCTCTGACAAGTGACCAGACGGCAGCTGACATCATTCAGTGGCCCTACTCTTGGAGAGCTGGGCTTTCTATATCAAGCCCGACTTGAGTTTTGATGGCTTTCTACATCAGGCGACCTTTTAATTTAAGAGCTCACTCTTGGGACTCCCCTGAAAGTCCAGTGGTTAAGACTCTGCACTTCAAAGACAGGTTGAGGGTTTGATCCTTAGTCTGGGAACTAAAATCCCACATGTCGAGTGGTGCAGCCTAAATAAGTAAATAGACAGATAGATAAAAGTTTAATTTTCCATCTTACCAAGGGCTTCCAGGTTGCTTCCTAAAGTCATGAGCTAGTGGACACAAAATACCTAGTTCTAAGTTCCTAGGGTGAGGACCCTGAGCAAGACACTCTTGGAAGCCTCAAGTTCTCCCCATCTGAATTTAATCATCAGTTCAATCGTTCTCTAGCACATGACAATCACACCAATATGCAAATTAAACTTTTCACAGGCTCTTTATGAATGGAATCATGTCCAAACTTCCTGGCTCGGTATTCAAATTCCCATCTATCCTTCACATCTCCTCTTTCTCTATGAGTCTACCTGTAACCTATGTTTTGGGAAAAACTGGAACACTCACCCTTCTCTCAAGCAACTGCCCTTCCCATTCGTCATGCTGTGCAGGTCCCTTAACTTGAAATGCCTTCTCTCTGCCTCTTGAAATTCTGCCCACCCTTCAAGGCTGAGTTCACATGCCACTTCCTCCCCTACACAGCTTTCCCCATCATTTTTTGTGCAGCCCCTTTGATCTCACACCACACCGTGTTGGTACTTTCCTATCTGCCCATAGCACCTAGTCCTGAACGGCCAGCCTTTGTATGAATGACTCGCATCTCCTCCTGGATGGCATATGATCCTTAGGAAACAATGGGCATGAGGAGGGAGGATATTATTGCTGTTGTTGAGTTGCTCAGTTGTGTCCAACTCATTGTGACCCCATAGACTGTAGCCCACCAGGCTCCTGAGTCCATGGGATTTCCCAGGCAAGAATACTGGCATGGGTTGCCATTTCCTCCTCCAGGGGATATCTTCCCAACCATATTTCTTGTCTCCTGCATGGCAGGTGGATTCTTTACCACTGAGCCACATGGAAAGCCCAGGAGAGAGGATACCCTATTCCTAGTTCCCATTCTGCCCACGTTTAATTAGCAAATGAATGAATTTAGAAGATGCAGATGAGGGTTCTAAAATTATCTACAATATGGGACTTTGTTCCATAGGTAGCCATACCCCCATAACAGAAGGCATACCCAGCCACGTGCTTTTCATATGGAGAAAGCAGAAGCCTTGGTGAGATCCATTCTGTTGGCTTTGCAATATCT
Source organism: Neotragus pygmaeus (assembly GCA_006410875.1). NCBI lineage: Eukaryota > Metazoa > Chordata > Mammalia > Artiodactyla > Bovidae > Neotragus > Neotragus pygmaeus. Next base: position 358,561 of record SJYV01025490.1, read on the forward strand.
TTGGGTGTGTGCACACAGACTCCCGGGAGCCAGAAGCCGCATCTGCTCTGAAATGGCCCAGAGCACCTGGACTCCCTCGTTTCTCAATATGATGAGAAGTACACTGGAGTCTTGGAGCTGACAGTCTTCTGGTAAAGACATACCTACCTCGCAGAGCCCCACTCCACCTCCACACCACATGGATCAAGAGGGGTCACTGCCCTCTGGGCAGCGAGCCAGCTGGAGATCAGAGGCTTGGTTTTGCTGTGTTCCTGGGTGACCCTGATCTGCGTTAACAAGGTTCCTGCTTCTGTGTGACCAGTTAACAAGGAGACTGGCCTGCCTAGTGCATGGAGACCCTCTCCAAAGCTTGTGCACTTGGCCCAGGGGCATCCAAATTTGTGCATGTGGTGGAGGCAGGTGGAGGCAGGTGAGTTTCTAAAGCTCTCCTTTCCACTTGCCCTCAAAACACCAATGTTCCAGAGTCACTGGGTGGGTGTTGCTAAAAATAGGCTACTGGACCAAAACTCTAGAACCTCTGATTCAGTAGCTGTGGACTGGTGCCTAGGACTCTGCATTTCTAACCAGTTCCTAGGTGATGCTGACATTCAAGGTACAGGAAGCACACTTTGAGAACCATTCCTCTAGGCCCAGAAAGGCAAGTGACAGCTATCAGAGGTTGGGCTAGAATTATATGACAGTCTGTCTGCCAATGAGGGAGATGTGGGTTTGATCCCTGGGTTGGGAAGATTCCCCTGGAGAAGGAAATGGCAACCCACTCCAGTATTCTTGCCTGGGAAATTCCATGGACAGAGGAGCCTGGTGTGCTACAGAGTGGGGTCGCAAAAGAGTTGGACACAAGTTAGTGACTAAATAACTCTGCTTCCAGGTTCTGGCCCATGACGATGGGATCCCTCCTCTGCCACAGAAACCACCTTTTGGAACCCCACACCTGCTGAGACCATTGGCTTCACTTATAAATAAAACTCCAACATCCCAGCCAAGCTTCTACTGACAAAGCTCTAACTGTGTGCCAGGCACTGTTCTATACCCTTTGCCCATATTAACTCATTTAATCCACATAATTCTATGCAGTAGGTACTATTATTATTCCCATTTTAGAAATAATGAATCCCACAGTGAGCCCTCAGGAAATATTTTCTGAATGAATGGATAAAGGGACATGCATAAGCATTGACACCATGTACTACAGGAGGCTGTTTCTATGCCAAGGGAAGCCAGCAGAAAGTGAAGAACTGGCTTGCCAACCAGTTATTTGTTCCTGCACTCCACCAAATAACCCGTTTGCCTGCCATTGGCTGGATATTCTGGCTTTGTGTAGACATCTCCTGGCTGGGAGGAAAGCCAGAGTTAATCCCTCACAAAGCGTTATTTAATAATAACCAGAAACTGAAGAAGAGCAGAAAGGAACACAATGATCCCACACAATCTGAGGGAAATGGACCGTTCAGGCCCCCAGTGCCCACGCTGTCAGCAAGAGCCCCTGGTGGGGCCTGAGGTTTCTTAATTTTTATTACAAAAATAGAACATGAATGTGTCTCTCCTGATTATCACCACCAAGTGCACCGGCAAAAACATCCACAGATGCATATTACTCTAATGCAGCACTAATGCCTGCATCAGAACAGAAAACCAGGTCATCTTTGAAAGTCTATAAATGGACAGCCCTCTCTGTCTATTACTTATTTATGTTTCCCGCCTTTTGCTTAACCAGCCTTCAGGCCCAAACAGAGAAAAACACCATACATAAAGCTACCAGTATAGATAAATAAAACATCAGACTCACACTGGTAGCTTCAGCCCTCACTGCCTTGGAGGGGGTGGCCTTCAGTAGCTAAATATTATACAAATGACCAGCAAAATGCAATCCTATGAGAGGAGGCAGGTCATTCCTAAGGTATGTCTTCTTCCCCAAGGATATTCAGCTTTGACTTTCTGGACAACATTCTTGTTGGCTGTGGATGGAAGACGATGATTACAAAGTGAGTCTGAATCCAAATCTCCTTGAGCTGAATGAACTGAGCTTGATGTTGAATTCATCACCAGCTGAAGTTTCTGGATCCCCTCCAAAGCTTTCCCCACTGGCCTTCCGTGCAGTCACCCAGCCTCAGAGTTCACCAGGGTTAACACAGCCATGGGGAAATCCATACATGAGAGAAGTCATCAGAGTCTCCATGTGAAGTTCCAGCAGAAAGACGCCTTTTTCAAGCCTAATGGATGTCCCTGTGGGATCTATGGCACTGGAGAAAGGGAAAATGCATCTCTGGGAGCAAAATCACTTGCCTTGTCTCTGGTTTCTCCCAACAGCCCTCCCTGAGCTGGAACAAACTAAGTTTTTACTCTCACCCCATCCTCAGGGTAGCCTGGTGTGTAGAATGGCTTGTCTGCCGAGATCTGGTGTGATGAGCAGCACAGAGGTACGTTTCCAGAGACATCCTGGGTGAAGAAGCAGAGGGCATCCTTATATAGGCATTGAGCCTCCACCGCTTCAGAAGTGAGAACGCTTGCCTCAGCATCCTCCAGGTCACCCTCGCTACCATCAAGCATCTCAAATACAGGTAACAGTTGCTCTATCCAGCCCCAAGAGCAACTGTGTGGAGGAACTGATAAGGACTGCTTTGCCCTTGACCAAGTGGTGGAAGCAGTCAAGAAACAAGCCCTTGTCTTCATTATGTCCTCTTTTCTAGTGCAGAGAATTAACCACCTCTTAGCTAGGCAGAAAAATTGGGCTGGTGAAATGTAAGAGACAGGCATTTTGACGGGGCAGGAGAAGATGGGGGAAATTTCCAGATGCCAAGGACTCGATTTCTGAAACCACTCAAAAGTGACATCACTTTAACAATCAGAAAGCACTGGGTGGAGCTGAGGCATGATTATCAGATACAAGGAGTGTTAGACCTTACATTCTGTGATGGGAGAGGTGTATGTCTTTTACTTTTCTGATTGTAATTGTAAGCATTTACCTACGACTGTGTTCCAGGCAGTGTATGGAGTGTTTTTTATTGAATTATGGATTTGGAAACTGAGGCACACCCATGGCAAGTGGCCAAGCTAGGATGAAAACCCAAGATCTGACACCAAAACCGGCTGCCCCCTTCTGCTGCAAAGCCTTCGGCTGAGCTCAGAAGCGCACCAGGCCCAGCGTAGGTACCCTCTGATGGTCAGCACGGAGCTTGAACACGGGAGATGTTCAAGAGCATTTTCTCTCCAGGTGATTCTCACTGTTCATTTCATAAAGCTTTTATCTTGGGGAGAAAGGACTCACCCTCATCGAGTTGGAGAGCCAAGTTCTTCCAAGCTAGAGGAAATCCTGCCTCATTAAAGCCATGTGTTACCAGGCAGTACAGGAAAAGCTTATCACAGATTTCCTGAAGTTGGGTGTGACCAGTTGGTTCAAAGCCTTAATAATAGTTTTCTACACTTAAAAATGCATGACGGGTCCTTAGAGCCTCTTCTTAGGGGTGATTCCTTCAATTACCTGAACTTCAACCTGGGTCTTCATAACACAATCGAGTCTGGTAGCACCACAGACAGCAAGGAGCAGCAGAGAGATTCCTGAACCACAGAAGTGTGAACTAGGACACCCGGGCTCAAGTCTCAGCCTCCCCCACCACTCCCAACCAGTATCACTATCTTCATGACCTTGAGCTAGTCAGGAAACCACTCTGACCATCCATCTGTGCTATTTATTATCAGCAAAGTAGAGATGATAGCTAAAATGGATATAAATCCACAAATCTCAAGAAGTTTACAATCAGAGTCAATGAAGATACTATATGTGAAAACATAAGAGCAAAAATAATAATAGCAGTGATGACAACTAACATTCCCTGATCTCCTCTTATGTGCCAAAAACTCCAGTTAGGTAGACACTGATACCTCCATTGCTGGTGAGGAAGAAGGTAAGGCTCAGAGGAAAAGAACTGGCCAAAGTGAAATAAGAACCCAGGTTTTTCTAACCCATGCATTTTCAGCAGGGTTGAAAAATTGGTTCTTAAGGGCAAAAAAAAAAAAAAATCTTATTTTTCAAGGTATTCAGCACAGATATACATACAACATGTAAAGAAAAATACTGTGTATCTGTAGTATTAACATTCCATGGGGAAGGCAATTAGGAAAAACAATCTCTAAAGAGGCTCCTTGGGAGGCAATAATGAAGAAAAATTTGAGAAATACTTGTCTAATTTAACTACATCATGCCTTCTCCCATAACTAATAAAGATTATTATTACTATGCTATTAGGCTCCTACAATGGAAGCTCAGATGCTAGGTTCAAACATGGTCCTAGAGAAGGCGGTGGCCATTGTGGATGGTCCAGCTTAGAGGTCACGTGCAAAGAATTAAAAAAACTTTCATATTTAAATTCCAAAGGGTAAATCTTCTGCCATTCAAAAGAGAAAGTTAATGTATCCCATCTTTCCTCATCAACAGTACCTATTTAGATCAATTTACACAGACCAAAAGAGGGAATAATTCACTGTAACACTTTAGATATTTGGATTGGCTAAAAACTTCCTTTGGTTTTTAAGTTTTTAAAAAAAATTGTTTTCATTTTTACCGAGAACTTTATTGAACAACATATTCACCATTTTGTTCCACAACCTTCCATCATTTTTGAAGCAATTTCACAAATCCACCTTCCCAAAACTTTTTATCTTTCTGAGTAAAGAATTGTTTCAGGTGCCTTTTACAGATTTCCAGGAAACTGAAGTATATTTTCCACTAAGAGAATTTTATAAAGACTGAAATAAATGGAAATCCGAAGGGACAGTGTCTGGTGAATATGGCCGAGGAATCAGAACTTCCCAGCCAAGGTGTAATAGTTTTTTCCTGGGCATCAGAGAAACATGCAGTCTCATATTACCTTGATGGAAGATAATGTGTGGTCTGTTGATTAATTTCAGACACTTTTTGTCAAGTGCTGCCTTCAGTTGGTCTAACTGGGAGGAGTACTTGTTGGAATTAATCATCTGGTTTTCTGGAAGGAGCTCATAATAAAGAACTACTTTCCAATGCCACCATATGCACATCACTTTCTTTGGATGAAGACTGGCTTTGGTGTGGTTGGTGGAGGCTCATTTCACTTACCCCACAGTCTCTTCTGTTCCACATTATTGTACAATATCCACTTTTCATTACCTGCACAATTAATTTTAAAACGGGAACTTTTCCTTATGCTTAGCTTAACTTATGCGGAATCCAAACATCAAAGCGATTAACGTAACCAAGCTGGTGCAAATGATTCTCAAAGCTTATTTAGGATACTTTGAGTATGTCAGCTAACTCCTGCATGGTATAACACTGATTGATTTCAATTAATGTGTAAACTTAATCAGTATCAACTCCAACTGGTCTACTTGACCATGGAACACCATCCAGCAAGAAATTTCCAGCATGAAACTCTGCAAACCACTTCTGTCACATTGAGTCAGTCACAGCACCTTCTCCATACACCACACACATTTTTTTTTTTTCATTCAGTTGCATTTTTACCTTTCTGGCAATAATAAAGTATAGTATACCCAATATGTTGCTTTTATCTTCCACCTTCAATATTTAAATGGCTACACAAAAATTTACCAGTTGTGATGTTTTCTTTAAAATGCATGCTGATATGACAACTATCAGATTACAACTTAACAAATTTGTTTTGAATGACAATAAAGACTTAAATTGAAGAAAGTAGGGAAAACCACTGACCATTCAGGTATGACCTAAATCAAATCCCTTATGATAATACAATGGAAGTGAGAAATAGATTTAAGGGCCTAGATCTGATAGATAGAGTGCCTGATGAACTATGGAATGAGATTCGTGACATTGTACAGGAGACAGGGATCAAGACCATCCCCATGGAAAAGAAATGCAAAAAAGCAAAATGGCTGTCTGGGGAGGCCTTACAAACAGCTGTGAAAAGAAGAGAGGTGAAAAGCAAAGGAGAAAAGGAAAGATATAAGCATCTGAATGCAGAGTTCCAAACAATAGCAAGAAGAGATAAGAAAGCCTTCTTCAGTGATCAATGCAAAGAAATAGAGGAAAACAACAGAATGGGAAAGACTAGAGATCTCTTCAAGAAAATTAGAGATACCAAGGGAACATCTTGGAATGTGAAGTCAAGTGGGCCTTAGGAAGCATCACTATGAACAAATTTAGTGGAGGTGANAAAGGAGGGAGCTACTTGCACAGTGTAACTGATGGCCCTGACCCTCCCACAGCCCTGAGGTGCCTGAGTGTGGGTCCAGGCCGTCCCTGTGCTGGGAGGAGAAAGCGGAGGTTACTGCAGACGGGCCCAAGGTGCAGGACCCAGCTCTCCCTGCTCACACATCTCCTCTGAGCGGGCAGTCCAGGCAGTCCACTGAGGCGACAGCATCCCCCCTCCATGCACCTGCCCAAGTGGAGTCCGGGGTCTGAGGGTGACCATCCCTTCCCCACCCTGCCTCTCTCCATACCGTCCCTAAAGCTTCCGTATCTTGACCCCAGCCTGTACCTGCCCCTTGCCGGGTCTGACTCGCCCGTGCTTCACCCTGGGGCCCCGCCTGCTCTGAGCCCTGTGGGCCACTGACCGCAGCAGGGTCTCTTGCGTGCCCCTTCCATGTCTCAGCCCCACCCCTGGCCTCTCTGAGGTGTAACTGGACGCTGGCACTTCCTGGACCCTCTGCCAGGGTCCTGTGTGTGAGCCTTTCCCCACCAACCATGCATCTCTCCAAGTGAGAGCTTGCCAGCCCCTGCACTGGGGCTTGGAATGTCACGTTTCTCTTGATGCCGCCCCTCTGGTGCCAGCTCACTCCCTGCCCCCTCCTCACAAGACCCCCAGCAGGACACTAAGGGTCTACCAAGGTTGCAGCACCCCAACCTTTAAGTTTCCCCCTACTTTCTCTGGGCTCCCCACCCACCAAACCACCAGCTGCTCCATCAATTCCCTCGTTTCTCACTATCTCCTTTCTGCTGCCTTCCTCTGTTCCCCTCTTCCTAGCAGTTTCTTATTCAATCTTCAAGACCCAGCTGAATGCCACCTCCTCTGTGAGGCCTTCCCTGATAGCTCCAGGCTGAGCTGACCTCTCTCCCTCCGGAAGACCCGGCCAGGTTGCCCACACCCCTATGAGAACCCTGTTGCCATGGCTGGTAACAGTCAGGTAATTGTTCTTCCAGCAGCCCAGTAGGGAGATTTGTCTCAGCCACTCAGTGTCTGTGACCTTGGCATATTATTCAACCTCTCCATGCCTCTGTTTCCCTGACCATAATATGGGACTTTTGTAGTATCTCCCTCATAGATGCATTTAAGTGAGCTAATGTATGCAGAGGGCTTAAAATACTACCTGGAAGATACTATGTGTTCAAAAAATGTTCATTACTGTTGCTATCAGCAGCATCACCACCATCACCACCACCATCACCATTATCATACCCTCTACTGGACGTTCAGTCTCCTTGCAGGCAGACAAGTATAGATCACTGCTTCCCTGGGTACTTGACCTGATGCGTAGGAGATGCTTACTAAACCTTGTTGGATGATACCGCAGACCAGCAGGTGGGCAAACGACTGAATGACTAAACGAAGGGACAGGTAGGTGGTTGAATGAATGAACGGATGGGTGTGTGCAAGAAGAGGGCTGGAACGGGTGAGTCAGTGAATGAGTGAGTGAGCTGCTGTAAGGAAGAGCAGATGGAAGCCGAGAAGGTTCCTCCCACACCAGCCCCTGCAGATGCCGAGCTGCCTAGTGACGGCAGGCATCGCAGCATCCCCACAAAGCCATGATATTAAAATCGCTGAAGGCTGTGCTGTCAATATCCGGGGGAGACTGTCTCTGCAGCCATCAGCAGCAGAGGGAGCCTCCCCTCCCCTGGGCATTCGCTGCTGCTGAGACCACCCCTCCCTTCCTAAGCCTCTAGAGGTGCAGTATCCTGCAGATTCTAATTCCCTGAACAGCCTCAGTCCCCTGTGGGGGCCAGGACTGGCACTGGGCGCACTAGGAGTCCCTCCTTGCCTCTCACCACCCCTGGGGCCGCTCCGTGAGGGTGCCCAGAACTCCCCACCCACTGCCCTTCCCTGCCTCATCACATTTCAGCACAGCTCTCCTCGCCACCCTCCCCTCCCAGACACTGGGCCCCACAGGGGCTGCCCGGCTCAGCCCTGAGCCCACGTGCTGAGCCCTGGTGCACAGTAGGCCCTCATCCATGGGGCTCGCTCCAGGGAAAGGCTGTGTGGTTCAGTCAAGGTCACAGGGAGGGGACGCGGAGCAGGCCAGGAACTTAAGTCTCACCTTCTACCGCCCAGGCCAGGCATCACACTCCCCAGGAGACAAAACCCAGTGGAGAGTCCGGCCTGCTCAAGGTCTCGAGGCAGTGCCCCTGGACTCATGGGCTGTACAGAGCAATCTGTGGGGAGGAAGAGGCCTGCCTACTGCCACCCCACCTTGTTATCCCCCCGTTATCTGTGGGTGAGGACCATGCTAGAAATAAAATAGTGACAGTCGCTCTGTCGTGTCCGACTCTTTAAGAGTAGTCCATGGAATTCTCCAGGCCAGAATACTGGAGTGGGTAGCCTTTCCCTTCTCCAGGGGATCTTCCCAACCCAGGGATGGAACCCAGGTCTCCCGCATGGCAGGCGGATTGTTTACTAGCTGAGCCACAAGGGAAACCCAAGAATACTGGAGTGAGTAGCCTTTCCCTTTTCCAGTGGATCTCCCCAACCCAAGAATCAAACCGGGGTCTCCTGCATTGCAGGTGGATTCTTTACCAACTGAGCTATCAGGGAATATGATACATTTAAAATTACTAATTCATTTTTTGAAACTATAAACCCATTATACATTAATACAAGTAGCATGTTTGGATTAAGAAGTATCATATTTCCCCCAAACCAGAAAAAAGAAGTGAGAACAGAGGAATGGCCTTCATGGTTGCAAACCTCTTTTGTGTCTGGCTGAGTAGAAGCCACCAGAGTCTCATTTCCGCTCCTGCCTTCAGCCTGTTGCCATGTGTCACTTTGATTGTAGTTAATGAAGAAAAATCCAAGACCTTGGGGTCCTTGCAAAGATCTCAGCAACCCCCAGAGCTCCCAGCTCACACTCTGAGTAACAGTGATGTCAACGGATCTGGTCTCCCCGGAAAATCCACCCACCCTGACTCCCCAGGAGAAGGTGTCCACCCCACCTACTGGTCCCTCTGAGCACCTCACCTCTGCTGAGCCTTAGGTTATTCTTCAAGATTTGTGAGGATTAACTTAAATAAGGTGTAGGTACCTTCTCAGACTCATGCCTGGTCCACAGAAAGGGTTCAGAAAATCATATGATGGCAGCACCAGGAATTGTGGCTTGCCTATGATCTGCCCAACTCCCACTCCCTGAAGAACCTGCCCTTTCTTCCAAGCAGGCCGTACCTGCTTGGATTGGCCATACCTCCTCCTCCCTACCTCCCACACTTGCCTAGATGCCTCCCAAATCCCAAAGCTCACTTTCAAGGTCACCCCTTTCCCAGATCCCAGCCTTCCCCACTTCACCGAACCATCTCCCACCCCTGCCCTTGNGATGGACAGGGAGGCCTGGCGTGCTGCAGTTCATGGGGTCGCAAAGAGTCGGACATGACTGAGCGACTGAACTGAACTGAAGAGACACCAAAGCCATTGGATGGTTTAAAAAAAAAACAAAAACAAAAAAAACAAAAAAACGAAAGAACTTATTGGCCAAAAAAATTTCTCCCCAGTGAATCATTGGGAAAAAATAATTTAGAACATCATTAGAATTCTGACTAGACCTGCCAGTGGGGCCATGGATTTCTCCTTTCCCTTTGCTATTGGAAAAATTGGAGATTTAGCCATGAAATTAAAAGATGCTTACTCCTTGGAAGGAAAGTTATGACCAGCCTAGACAGCTTACTAAAAAGCAGAGACATTACTTTGCCAACAAAAGTCCATCTCGTCAGGGCTATGGTTTTTCCTGTGGTCATGTATGGATGTGAGAGTTGGACTGTGAAGAAAGTTGAGCGCCGAAGAATTGATGCTTTTGAACTGTGGTGTTGGAGAAGACTCTTGAGAGTCCTTTGGACTGCAAGGAGATCCAACCAGTCCATCCTAAAGGAGATCAGTCCTGGATGCTCATTGGAAGGACTGATGTTGAAGCTGAAACTCCAATATTTTGGCCACCTGATGTCAAGAGCTGACTCATTTGAAAAGACCCTGATGCTGGGAAAGATTGAGGGCAGGAGGAGAAGGGGACGACAGAGGATGAGATGGTTGGATGGCACCACCGACTCAATGGACATGGGTTTGGGTAGACTCCGGGAGTTGGTAATGGACAGGGAGGCCTGGTGTGCTGCGGTTCATGGGGTTGCAAAGAGTCGGACACTACTGAGTGACTGAACTGAGTGAGTGAACTGAACTGATGTGTAAATTCCCACCAGTATCTGTAGATTAAGAGAAAAGGGACTGGTCCATCCCCTGATCATTAAACACACCAAGCTTACTCATGCGACATGCTCTCAGCAACATGTAAAAGTCCAGTCACTGTCAATGGCGAATCAAGTGTCTCTGAGTTAACCTACTACATTCCGTTCTCCTTTCCTTCTTTCCAGTGTCCTGCCTAGGCATCCCAGCTGCCGATGATACCCATCATTGGTCTCCCCATACTCACTTCCCACCTTTACCCTGACCTGGTATTCCACTCACAGATTCATTGATTTCATTCATTTGATTGTATCCAACAAACAGTGACCCTATACTCACAACGAAACAAGCACTCTCTGGACAAGGCAGTCCCGCCTCTCTCTAGTCTGAGGGGCCCAACCATCTGGGCCAGCGTGACCCCAAATCCCCACTGGACAGGGGTGCGAGAAAGGAGAGATTTGCAACAATCAGAGATTTCAGTTTGTACAAACTGCCTTTGAGGTGCTTTTCTGACTGCAGCCTGGCAGGAGTGCATGTGCTCACTTGTAACGCCAGGCCAGGCTGGTCCTGGGGTAGCTGTGATAATCAATCCAGTTGCCACAGCAGCTGTAAGTGTTCATTTACCACTCTGCGACCTGGAGCAATAATATATTATGCTTTTCACCAGCGGGAGCCGTGCCAGCTGCAGCACGGGGCGGCCGTGTCGGCCATCAGTCACCTCTCTCCTTCACAACCTTTTGTTCCCTGCTCATTACTGTGAATTATAACAGGGGGACAGCACATTTTTCAGAAGAGTCTCTTCTGTGAGGTCTAAGCACTAACTCATCCTAGGTTGTTCCAAGTCGGCTACACCAGCGTGGGACAGTATCGTCCACTGGTCTTCCCACTTCCCCCTCCCTGAGCACTTAGAATGGGTGAAAAACAAAGTGTGTGCATTTTTCTACAAGGCAAGATAAAAACCCACTCAACTCTATCTACTATAAATATTGAATACCACATTTTGTTGCACTCTGTCATGTCCCCAAAGGCCTGTCACGACGGTAAATTGCTTTATAGCTCACTAAATAGGCCATCGTGTCAATTTGGGGCCTTGGCACTGGTGCTTTGAGATGAGTACAAGATCACTTCCCAAGTGGCAGATTGGAGTATCAGAGGCAACACCTCCACCCCATCAGCATTTTTTGAAAATCTTTGACTGTGATAGTAAAGGCAATCAATCTAAAATCATAAAAATTAGAAACTGGGTCAAGTATTAAGTGACTAGGAGAAGTCAAGAATAAAACTGTTGACAAAGATTATTCTGCATAGCCCCCAACTGGAAGCAACCCAAATGGTCATCAACTGGTGAAGAAAAGAACCAATTGTATGCCTTATATCCTGTATGAGATGGAATACCATTCTAGCAATCAAAAGACTTGAAATATAAAGGCACATAATGACATGGGTGAGTCTCAGAAACATTATTCTAAGAGAAAGAAATTGAATACAAAAGACTATATTCTATAGGACTTCATTTCTAAGAAATTCTAGAAAAAAACAAAACCATAGTGAGAGAAAGCAGATCTGTGGTTGCCAGGGGTAGGGAGAGGGATTTAAGAGAAAGTAGGCCCAAGGTAGCTTTTTTAGGATAAGAGAACTGTTCTCTATATTGATTTTGGCGGAAGTTACAAGATTATACACAATTATAGAAACTCATCAAACCATATACTTCGAATTGGTGAATTATAATGTGTATAAATAGGACCTTAATAAATGGAAATATGGCAAAACAAAACCCACAAGCAAACTGCTGAATAAGAGAAAAGGCACTGACTCTTCTTCCTATGTGACAGAAGCCCAACAAGAGAGAAGTGATATTTGATGAGGGATTAATATCCAAAATAAACCACTCATTCAACTAAAAAAAAAAAAAAATCCAATTAAGAAATGGGCAGAAGACCTGAAGAGACATTTTTTTCCCCCAAAGAAGACATACAGATGGCCAATAGGTACACAAAAAAGTTTTCAACATCACTAAATCATCAGAGAAATGCAAATCAAAACCAAAGTGAGTTATCACCTCACACCTATCAGAATGTCCATCACTGAAAAGACCACAAATAACAAATGGCAAAAGGGTGTTTAAAAAAGGGAATCCTAGTACACAGTTGGTGAAAATGTAAATTGGTGCAGCCACTGTAGAAAATATTGTAGAGGTTCCTCAAAAAAACTAAAAATAGAACTACCATATGATCCAAGAGTTTCACCTTTGGCTATATATCTGGAGAAAACAAAGTCACTGACTCAAAAAATGCACCCCAATGTTCACAGCAGCATTATTTACAATGGCCAAGACACAGATACAACTAAGTGTCCATCAACAGAATAATGGATAAAAAGATGTGGTACATATACATGATGGAATATTAATCAGCCATAAAAAAGTCTGAAAATTTTCAGTTTGCAAAAATATGAATAGACCTAGAGTATTATGCTAAGTGGAATGTCAGACAAATGAAGACAAACACTGTATGTTATCACTTACGTATGGAATCTAAAATATAAAATGAATGAATTTAATAGAGACTCACAGACATAGAGAACAAACCAATGGTTACTAGTGGGGAGAAGGAAGCAGGGAGAGACAAGGTAGGAAAAGGCATTAAGAAATACTGATAAGTATGTATAAAATAAATACGCAACAAGGACAGCAAGGGGATATAGTCAATATTTTATAATACTTTTAAAAGGAGTATGAGAGTGAAAGTGTAAGTCACTCAGTCATGTCTGACTTTTTGCAACCTCATGGACCATACAGTCCATAGGATTCTCCAGGCCAGAATACTGGAGTGGGTAGCCTTTCCCTTCTCTAGGGGGTCTTCCCAACCCAGAGATCAAATCCACATTTTCCACATTGCAGGTGGATTTTTTACCAGCTGAACCACAAGGGAAGCTGTAAAAGGAGTATAATCTATAAAAATATTAAATCATTACATGTACATCTGAAACTAATATAACATTGTAAATCAACTATACTTCAGAAAAAAGCAAGAAGCAAGCAGTGGTATTGTATAGGAAAGTGAGTTATACTTATTAGGCAGAAATGAATAAGCCAAACTTGTGGGCCTGAACATTGTAAAGAACAACCACTTCATAATCTCTACTGTATGATGATAAACTACATAGACCACCACTGTGACAGCAAAGTTTGGTAAGTTTCAGCTCAACTTCTGGTTAATTCAAGCTGGGTCTGAAAGACACTAGACAGATTCATAGACTTAGAGAACAAACTTATGATTGCCAGCGGGGAAGGATGAGGGGAAGGGATACTTAGGGAGTTTGGGATGGACATATACACACTGCCATATTTTAAACGGATAACCAACAAGGAATGGGTGAATTTAACTCAGATGACCATTATATCTACTACTGTGGGCAAGAATCCTTTAGAAGAAATGGAGGAGCCATTATAGTCAACAAAAGAGTCTGAAATGCAGTGCTTGGGTGCAATTTCAAAAATGACAGGATGATCTCTGTTCGTTTCGAAGACCATCCTTTTAATATCACAGTAATCCAAGTCTATGCCCCAACCAGTAATGCTGAAGAAGCTGACGTTGAAGAGTTCTATGAAGACCTACAAGATCTTCTAGAACTAACACTCCCAAAAGATGCTCCTTTTATTATAGGGGACTGGAATGCAAAAGTAGGAAATCAAGAAATACCTGGAGTAGCAGGCAAATTTGGCCTTGGAGTACAGAATGAAGCAGGGCAAAGGCTAACAGAGTTTTGCTAAAAGAACGTACTGGTCATAGCAAACACCCTCTTCCAACAACACAAGACTCTATACATGGACATCACCAGATGGTCAATATCAAAATCTGATTGATTATATTCTTTGCAGCCAGAGATGGAGTTCTATACAGTCAGCAAAAATAAGACCAGGAGCTGACTGTGGCACAGACCATGAACTCCTTATTGCCAAATTCAGACTTAAATTGAAGAAAGTAAGGAAAACCTCTAGATCATTCAGGTATGACCTAAATCAAATCCCTTATGATTATACAGAGGAAGTGAGAAATAGATTCAAGGGATTAGATCTGATAGAGTACCTGAAGAACTAAGGACAGATGTTCATGACACTGTATAGGAAGCATAGATCAAGACCATCCCCAAGGAAAAGAAGTGCAAAAGAGCAAAATGGTTGTCTGAGGAGGCCTTACAAATAGCTGTGAATAGAAGAAAAGCAAAAGGCAAAAAAGAAAAGGAAAGATAAAATCATCTGAATGCAGAGTTCCAAAGAATAGCAAGGAGAGATAAGAAAGCCTTCCTCAGTGATCAATGCAAAGAAATAGAGGGAAAAAATAAAATGGGAAAGTCTAGAGATCTCTTCAAGAAAATTAGAGATATTAAGGGAACATTTCATGCAAAGATGGGCTCGATAAAGGACAGAAAGGGTATGGACCTAACAGAAGCAGAAGATATTAAGAAGAGGCGGCAAGAATACACAAAAGAACTATAAAAAAGTTCTTCATGACCCAGATAATCACGATGGTGTGATCTCCAACCCACAGCCAGATATCCTGGAATGTGAAGTCGAGTGGGCCTCAGGAAGCATCACTAGGAACAAAACTAGTGGAGGTGATGGAATTCCAGTGGGGCTCTTTCAAATCTTGAAAGATGATGGTGTGAAAGTGCTGCACTCAATATGCCAGCAAATTTGGAAAACTCAACAGTGGCCACAGGACTGGAAAAGGTCAGTTTTCATTCCAATCCCAAAGAAAGGCAATGCCAAAGAATGCTCAAACTACTGCACAGTTGCACTCATCTCACACACTAGTAAAGTAACGCTCAATATTCTCCAAGCCAGGATTCAACAGTATGTGAACTGTGAACTTCCAGATGTTCAAGCTGGATTTAGAAAAGGCAGAGGAGCCAGAGTCCAAATTGCCTACATATGTTGGGTCATCAAAAAAGCAAAAGAGTTCCAGAAAAAAACATCTATTTCTGCTTTATTGACTATGCCAAAGCCTTTGACTATGTGGACCACAACAAACTCTGGAAAATTCTTAAAGAGATGGGAATACCAGACGACCTGACTTGCCTCTTGAGAAATCTGTATGCAGGTCAGGGAGCAACAGTTAGAACTGGACATGGAACAACAGACTGGCTCCAAATAGGAAAGGAGTATGTGAAGGCTGTTTATCATCATCCTGCTTATTTAACTTATATGCAGAGTACATCAGAGAAACGTTGGGCTGGAGGAAGCACAAGCTGGAATCAAGATTGCCAGAAGAAATATCAACGTAGATGACACCACCCTTATGGCAGAAATCGAAGAAGAACTAAAGAGACTCTTGATGAAAGTGAAAGAGAAGAGTGGAAAAGTTGGCTTAAAACTCAACATTCAGAAAACTAGGATCTTGGCATCTGGTCCCATCACTTCATGGCAAATAGATGGGAAAACAGTGGAAACGGTGTCAGACTTTAATTTTGGGGGCTCCAAAATCACTGCAGATGGTGACTGCAGCTATGAAATTAAAAGACACTTGCTCCTTGGAAGAAAAGTTATGACCAACCTAGACTGCATATTATAAAGCAGTGACATTACTTTGCCAACATAGGTCTGTCTAGTCAGAGCTATGGTTTTTCCAGTAGTCATGTATGGATGTGAGAGTTGGACTATAAAGAAAGCTGAGTGCTGAAGAATTGATGCTTTTGAACTATGGTGTTGGAGAAGACTCTTGAGAGTGGATCAAGGAGATCCAACCAGTCCATTCTAAAGGAAATCAGTCCTGAATATTCATTGGAAGGACTGTTGCTGAAGCTGAAACTCCAATACTTTGGCCACCTGATGGGAAGAACTGACTCATTGGAAAAAACCCTGATGCTGGGAAAGATTGAAGGCAGGAGGAGAAGGGGATGACACAGGATGAGATGGTTGGATGGCATCACCAACTCAATGGACTTGAGTTTGAGTAAACTCTGAGAGTTGGTGATGGACAGGGAGGTCTGGCATGTTGCAATTCATGGGGTCACAAAGAGTTGGACACAACTGAGTGACTGAACTGAACTAACAAGGACCTACTGTACAGCACAGGGAACTCTGTTCAATGTTATTTGGCAGCCTGGATAGAATGGGAATTTGGTGGAGAATGGATACATGTATATGCATGGCTGTGTCCCTTTGATGTCCACCTGAAAACATCACAACATTGTTAATCTGCTATACTCAATATAAAATAAAAGTTAAAAAACAATAAAAGGCACTAAAATGATGGAGTGATTAATAACCACTGGTTGTGGTTTAATCTTCCTGGACCTCAGGTTCCTTGTCTTCAAAAATGATGATTTGGATATAATGGAGTTAAAACTTAAAAATGGTAGTTGTGTCATCTAGCTCTTGGAATCTGCGCCTCCTTGCCCCTCAACTAAGTCTGGCTGGTTTCAATGTGGGCATTTTGTAGAATAGAGTAGAAAGCCTACAGGACTTGAAAGGATGATTACCAGCGCCTCAGTCCACAGTGGACCCTAAAAATGAAACACTCCCAGTCTCACTTCCCTCCTGTGGCAAGATTCTATTATGTTCTTACCAAGAGGGGTTTGTGGAAGATCTCCAGTGACTTATCTCCCTTATTTTTAGTTCCTGGGTGAGTGCTTACTTTGCAATCTTCTAGGTCTCAAGACAAGGACTTTTTAAAAAAAAATCTCACTTTTTATGCAATTATGAGTCATTAAGCACATTAGCATCAGAAACCCAAGCTCCCCCTTTTATCACTTTTTCATGTCTTCAAAGATTCTGCAGGTAAGGAAGGGCTTTAAATATTTGCCCTTGAAGAGAAAAGATATGAGAATCTGATTGCAGTTATTTGTAAGAAAGTGGTTTTCAAAAGCAGAGCTTTTACAAAGTTCATTCCTGATCTTTACTTCATCTACCAGTTCAGGGAGCAGTTCAAACCTCCTTTGTCACAAAATTTGCTAAGTTTTCAAGCAAGCCCTCCTTTCTATAGAGTTGACTGAAACTTAATCCATAATATCTTGAGAAGATTCTTCTTAATTTTCTGAAAATGTTGCTCCCCTCCCCTTAATAGATCTGGCCACAAACTAACATATTAGCAAAAGCCATAGATAACTGTTCCTATTGTTTTAGTTGCTAAGTTGAGTCCATCTCTTTTGCAACCCCTTGGACTGTGACCCACCAGGCTCCTCTGCCCATGGGATTTTTCAGGCAAGAATGTTGGAGAGGGTTGCCATTTCCTTCTCTAGGTTATCATTCCCAACTCGGGGATCAAACTTGCGTCTCCTGCATTGCAAGTGGATTCTTTACCATCTGAGCCACCTGGGAAGCGCCCACTCCCCCNCTGGCGTGCTGCGATTCATGGGGTCGCAAAGAGTCGGACACGACTGAGCGACTGAACTGAACTGAGGACCATCTAAAGTTACCCAAATGGCCTGAAAAGCCAGAAGCAAACCAGGCTCTCAACTCAACTCTTGACCCATGAGACGAAGGGGCTCTGCTACCTGCACTTTCCCCAGGTAATGGAGGTAATGAGTTCTCCAGGAAGCTGGGCACTCTGAAGGTCAGGGATGTGGCAGGGTTCCCACCTCCAGCCCCCACATTTACCCTAAGCTTCAGGTAAGTCTGGACTCTCCCACACTATGAGATTCAGTGTGAGGTCTGCACAAGTGGGACCAAGGAGCCTCCAGGAAGAAGATGCATTCTAAGTAGAGAGTGAATCAAAGTACCTCTATCTGAGTCAGAGAACGGGCCAGGGTCTGAGGGAGGAGCGACTCTGAGTGGACCACAGCATCTCTGGCTCCAGCTGTCCTGTGCTTCAAGAGAGAATGGCCACAATCGCATGAGTGAGGAAAAACAAAATGAAACAAAAATGAGCAAAACCACGCACAGGCAGGGCCTCTCGGGACAAGGGCATTCTGGCTGCTTTGCTGTATTCACCTCAGCAGAGGGAGCTGGTACCTAAGTGAAGGTATTAGGGGAGCTGCAGCGCTGATGGCACCTTGAACAGACAGGACACAGGGTCTCGGGGACTCTGGGGCAGCTTTCTGTGGCACTGGAAGTGTCATCAGTGTGCTCAACAGGGAGCAGCTACCCATCCCCTTGGCCACTCATGGGCATCTCTGGCAGGAGATGATGCTTTCCTAGGACATCAACTAATCTGCTGTTTTTACCATCAGTAGATTCAGAAGGTGTCACCACTGAAAGACCACGAGGAACATGAAGGCAGCCAAGATGACTAGGTCACCTGAGATATATCCTGAGACTCCCAAATTACTTAAAAGATCATTTAGGAAGGGGAGGGATTAAAGTTCCTTCCAGAATGGGTGGGAACACAATGATGGGAACACAATGATTTGGTGACCCTATTTTTTATTCCCAGGCAAACACGACCCAAGAAATACAAGATACAGGAGTTAAAGAAGGAAAAGAAAACTGAATGGAAATTTTTCTCTTTTTCTGGTGATGCAAATGCAAGGCATCATCTATCATATGAGATGTGAGTTTGATCCCTGGGAACCTCCAGGGATGATTCCCTGGAGGAGGACATGGCAACCCACTCCAGTATTCTTTTCTGCAGAATCCCATAGACAGAGGTACCTGGCGGGCTATAGTCCATAGGATTGCAAAGAGTCAGACACAGCTGAAGCAACCTAGCATGCATCTATTCCAAAGAAACAAAATCTTTTTTTTTTCCTCTCTCTCCCCCTCCAAGATGCCAACATTTATAAATGAGTTATAGGGCTTACTTCTGGAAGGAAAAACGTTCTCCATGGTTCATTTCCTCAGTCACTCAACAAAGAGTGAGTAAAAAGAGATGAAGCTCCCAGCTAGCGCCAGCCTCTGACGGGGATAAATAAGAACAACAACAACACAACACTTAATTCACGCCAGACATTTTAACACATGCAACTGCATTTTTTCCTTATGACCCCACTGTGGCAAGCATCGTGTATTCCCATTTTAAAGCTGGGAAAACTAAGGAATAGAGAAGTTAAGTGGCTTCACCAAGATCATACAAACATCAAGGGGCCAGAACCAGGTCACATACTTGGATTTTCCAATTCTCGCTCCAGATTTTCGCCATCCCCCACCCCCTAAGTAACCTCCACGTGGAGTACAAAAATATGGCCCTACTCCAAGCTTTTAGTGAGACATGAGACAAAGTAGAAACAGGGGCAGAGGTAGAGATCAAACATATGGATACCAGGAGGGAAAACAGAGCGATGAACTGGAGATTGAGATTGACATATATACGATACTGATACTATGTATAAAATAGATAACTGATGAGAATTTACTGTGTCACACAGGGAACCTACTCAATAAGCAGTACTGATTCAGGGCTTCCCTGGGGGCTCAGTGGTAATGAATACGCCGGCCAATGCAGGAGATGTGGGTTTGATTCCTGGGTCAAGAAAACCCCCTGAAGGAGGAAAATAGCAATGCACTCCAGTATTCTCGCCTGGAGAATCCCATGAACAGAGTAGCCTGGTGGGCTACAGTCCACAGGGTCGTAAAAAAGAATTGGACATGACTGAGCGAGCAAAGGAGTGAATGAGGAGAAAAAATAGGAATATTCTTTCTAAGATGAGCCAGAGTGATGGCATACAGCATGATGGTGGTGGCCAGCCACTCATCCTCTCCTTCACAGACAGCTCCAAAGCAACGAGCATGCGCCAGGCCCTCCGCTATGTCCAGGAGCACACATCCACCTAAGCCATGGTTTCTCCCTCCAAAAAGCTCACAGCCCGAACCCCATGTGATTCCCAGGCCAGCCAAATTGTCTCTCCTATCCACAATGAAAATGTTGTCAGTTCCCGGTCCAAATCTTGCTTGGCTTCTCAAGTCAGGCTGCTTATCAGCACTGCCTCACAGAGATAAAACCTCTCAGCATAGAGCTAAAGGGGAAAAACTCAACCTACAAAAATAAACTGCCCAAACAGCGTTTCCTCACAGCTTCACTTCAGCACCTGGTATCACTACACTATAGGGCTTCCTAGGGGGCTCAGTGGTAAAGCATCTGCCTGCCATTGCAGGACACATAGGTTCATTCCCTGTGTTGGGAAGCTCCTCTGGAGGAGGAAATGGCAATCCACTCCAGTATTCTTGTCTGGAGGATTCCATGGACAGAGGTGCCTGGCAGGCTACAGTCCATGGGGTCCCAAAGAGTTGGACAAGACTTAGCAGCTAGACAACAACAATCATCCCACTCAGGAGGATGCCACATAGCTCACAACCTGATCACTAGAGCAGCTGCTCTGAATGAGAACATGGGACATCAATGCAGAGATGGCTCCACTTCTGTTCTCATTGCTGAGACCTTGTCTGAACCCTAGAGTTGGATTCTCCCTGTGGGACACTGGAGACAGGTGAAGGGGATGCTCTGTAATTCTCTCCTTGGCACCTGGAGTCTGGCTGCAGACCCCATGTTGGGATGTTAGAAAAGACATTGACACACTCCTACAAATCGCCAGCATCACATTTTCCACTCTGCAGCCTCCTTACATCTTATCTGCACTTGGTTTCTAAGTGAAGTCAACTGATAAAGCTTCAATTTCATACCATCTGTTATGTGTCACAAACACTGGTTTTGCAAAAGGGATGAAAAGAATCTTTTAAGGCTATGGAAACTTTCTGAATAGTTTCAAGCTCTGCAGGCTAGAGGTTAAATCTTAGAGAGTCTCTGGATATACTCAAAGGGAAACTTTCCATAAATGTGAGGGCAGGACTCCCATCCTCCTTAGATGTGTATGGTGAAGGCTTTTGTTCGGTTGAAGTGTGTTTTGGGAGGAAGGTTCTGATTTGGTCCCCAGTGGATCTGGTATCCATCACCTATGGGCTTATATGGGGTTTCTGCTGGATTTAACAAGAGTGAAAAGAGCCTGCAGCCAAAAACTTCAAGAGGAAATCCTACTCAACCCCCATGTGGCAGGAGAAACATCACTTTTTCTTGAATACATTCTATGAGCCCAGGTAGAACTAATTATTTCTCTGGAGTCCCTCAAACACTGTGTGGGTATTAATCAGCTCTCATCACACTCTGAGCTGAACAGTGAGCTCCTTGAGGACAGGGCCACCCTTTATCTCACCACCCATCCAGGAATTGGCAGAGTTTAATTCAAGGTAGTTATGTGGCTCAGAGGTTAAAGCGTCTGTCTCCAATGCGGGAGATCCAGGTTTGATCCCTGGGTTGGGAAGATCCCCTGGAGAAGGAAATGGCAACCCACTCCAGTATTCTTGCCTGGAGAATCCCATGGACGGAGAAGCCTAGTAGGTTACAGTCCACGGGGTCGCAGAGAGTCGGACACGACTAAGCGACTTCACTTCACTTCATGAAAGAGAACTGGGTATTTTTCTGTAGTTATTTCTTGTGTCGACATTTATGTGGGTTTTCTGTTTTTCTAAAGATGATTTCGTTTACATGTATTATTTCAGATTACTGAAATTTCAGATGAAGAACTATGAACATTATATTATTTTGCATGTAAAACCTTCAGCATACAATGGCTACAAAGTAGGTGCTTAATACATATTAACTGTTAGTTGTACTGTTACCATATATAACATATTTTGTTGTTGTTGTTCAGCCACTAAGTCATGTCAAACTCTTTGCAACCCCATGGACTGGAGAATGCCATGCTTCCCTGTCCTTCACCATCTTCCGGGATTTGCTCAAACTCACGTCCATGAGATGCCATCCAACCATCTCATCCACTATCGTCCCCTTCTCCTCCTGCCTTCAATCTTTCCCAGCATCAGCATCTGTTCCAGTGAGTCAGCTCTTTGCATCAGGTGGCCAAAGTATTGGAATTTTGATATATAGAGCATATATATCATGCAAATATTTTCAAAAACATGCTGTTTTCAGGAATTCAACAGTAAACACAAATTCAGATGTGTATAGTATAAAGAAATTTATGAACTGTTTTTTATAAAGTTTCAACTGCTGTGTTTTGCTGGTTGGAGGCTCAGCCAGTGTTAAGTTTGTCATTCAAGGCCACAGAGCCAGGATGGAAACCAAGGAAGAATGAGAGGCAGCGAAGCAGTCTGACTTCCAATCCTGACGTCCCAAAGCCTCTTTGGTTCTTTTCTGCAGCATTCTAATATGTTTTTAGTTATCCATGTTTGTTTATTCCTCTGAGTAAAGGACAGTTTACATATGTACGCTCTCTGGAGGGGCCAGATGATGTCTGAAATTGCAATAATGGTAGGCAAGCTTTTAAGCGGGATGGTGTACTACTGAAAACAGAAAATCATAAACAACGTTGTAATCGCTGGCACAATTTTAAACAAGATTGCTTTACCTAGTTTTGTTTTCTTTCCTGTTAGATAATTTCACCAGCAGGTTTGTAACAAAAAGAAGCAGAGAAAGTAGCGTCTCTCCCTAGAAATTTAATAGCATTACGTGCAGGGATGAATAGAAGTATTTCTCTCATTTTGATCATGCCTTGCCCACAGTATGAACTCGATAAATGCTTATTCAATCGAATTACTATTACAATAGCTTGTTGCTTTTTTCCACTGGGCAATAATAACTTTATTTGTACGATGCTTTCCCACTTACAAAGCATATTTTTCATGTATTACCATTTTATTCTCACAGCAATTCCAAAAAGTAGATATTAATTTCTTCCTTTTACAAATCAAGAAGGTAAGTTAGATCATTTGCTCAAGGTCATAACTGTTCACAAGGTGTTGATTTGTTGGGACACAATGACGATTTAGGGGGAAAAGGGTCGCTAAGAGTCGGACACAGCTGAGCGACTTCACTTTCACATATTGGAGAAGGAAATGACAGCCCACTCCAGTACTTTTGCCTGGAGAATCCCAGGGATGGGGGAGCCTGGTTGGCTTCCATCTATGGGATCGCACAGAGTTGGAGATGACTGAAATGACTTAGCAGCAGCAGCAGCAGCAGAGGAAACAGTATAGCAAAGTGATTAAGACTTTTGGGGGGCTTTCCTGGTGCCTCAAGTGGTAAAGAATCCACCTGCCAATGCCAGGGGCACGGGTTCAATCCCTGGTCTGGGAGGATGCCACATGCCGTGGAACAGGTAAGCCTATGCANGGAAACAGTATAGCAAAGTGATTAAGACTTTTGGGGGGCTTTCCTGGTGCCTCAAGTGGTAAAGAATCCACCTGCCAATGCCAGGGGCACGGGTTCAATCCCTGGTCTGGGAGGATGCCACATGCCGTGGAACAGGTAAGCCTATGCACCACAACCACTGAACCTGCACTCTAGAGCCTAGGAACCGCAAGTGCAGAAGCCTGTACACCCAAGAGCCTGTGCTCTGCAACAAGAGAAGCCACAGCAATGAGAAGCCCACGCACTGAAACTAGAGAGTAGTCCCAGTTTGCTGCAACTACAAAAAGCAAAGAAGACTGGAGTAGTCCCAGCTCGCTCCAGCTACGGAAAAACAAGGAAGACCGACTACAGGCAAAAATAAATCTTTAAAAAGAAACCAAAAAAAAAGTGCTTGGGCTTTGAACTCCAACTGCTTCAGTTTATTTATTAAAAAAAGAGTTTTGTGGTAGAATATACAAAACAACATTTAATATTTTACCTATATTTAAGTAAACAGTTCAGTGGCATTAAGTACACTGCTGTGCAACCATCACCACTACCCAGCATCCCCAACTGAGAACCTGTATCCAGCAAATTATAACTACTGGCCTACTTTCAAAGACATGTGTTCAATATCATCACATCTAGTCTGCTACAAATAGTACAGGAGGTTGTGAGTTCGGGGGCTTCCCAGGTGGTGCGAGTGATGATAAAGAACTTGTTTGCCAGTGCAGGAGATGAAAAGGATATGGGTTCAGTCCCTGGGTCAGGAAGATCCCCTGGAGGAGGGCATGGCAACCTGTCCCTGTATTCTTATCTGGAGAATCCCATGGACAGAGGGGCCTGGTGGGCTACAGTCCATTGGAGCACACGCACACACACATACATATGCACTGTGGGTTAGGGGTGGAGTTTATGGCCCAAGCCTCTGAAGGCCTCGGTGTGAGTCCTGGTTCTGTCCACTATCATTGACAAGATTTGAGAAGCTCTCTCATCTTTGGAGAGAAGGCAGTGGCATCCCACTCCAGTACTCTTGCCTGGAAACTCCCATGGAAGGAGGAGCCTGGTAGGCTGTAGTCCATGGGGTCGCTGAGTCAGACACGACTGAGCGACTTCACTTTCACTTTTCGCTTTCAGGCATTGGAGAAGGAAATGGCAACCCACTCTAGTGTTCTTGCCTGGAGAATCCCAGGGATGACGGAGCTCAATGGGCTGCCGTCTGTGGGGTCGCACAGAGTCGGACACGACTGAAGCGACTTAGCAGCAGCAGCAGCAGCAGCAGCTCATCTTTGGGGGTAGCCTTCTGCTATGAAGCGGGACAGTAACTCTAGTCCTGTCACAAGCATAGTGTTGCTATATGAAGTCAAGTGACATTTGAAGGGAACGTACTACACAGTCTATCAGATGTGATGCAAATACATTCGTTCATTCGTTCACAGCTTGTGGCAGCATGTCTGCTGAGTGCCAAGCTCCGTGCTGAACACTGGTGATCTAAAAGCCCTAAGGGTGCAGAGGAGACAGACGTGTAAAATNTGGTCTGGGAGGATGCCACATGCCGTGGAACAGGTAAGCCTATGCACTACAACCACTGAAACTGCACTCTAGAGCCTAGGAACCGCAAGTGCAGAAGCCTGTACACCCAAGAGCCTGTGCTCTGCAACAAGAGAAGCCACAGCAATGAGAAGCCCACGCACTGAAACTAGAGAGTAGTCCCAGTTTGCTGCAACTACAAAAAGCAAAGAAGACTGGAGTAGTCCCAGCTCGCTCCAGCTACGGAAAAACAAGGAAGACCGACTACAGGCAAAAATAAATCTTTAAAAAGAAACCAAAAAAAAAGTGCTTGGGCTTTGAACTCCAACTGCTTCAGTTTATTTATTAAAAAAAGAGTTTTGTGGTAGAATATACAAAACAACATTTAATATTTTACCTATATTTAAGTAAACAGTTCAGTGGCATTAAGTACACTGCTGTGCAACCATCACCACTACCCAGCATCCCCAACTGAGAACCTGTATCCAGCAAATTATAACTACTGGCCTACTTTCAAAGACATGTGTTCAATATCATCACATCTAGTCTGCTACAAATAGTACAGGAGGTTGTGAGTTCGGGGGCTTCCCAGGTGGTGCGAGTGATGATAAAGAACTTGTTTGCCAGTGCAGGAGATGAAAAGGATATGGGTTCAGTCCCTGGGTCAGGAAGATCCCCTGGAGGAGGGCATGGCAACCTGTCCCTGTATTCTTATCTGGAGAATCCCATGGACAGAGGGGCCTGGTGGGCTACAGTCCATTGGAGCACACGCACACACACATACATATGCACTGTGGGTTAGGGGTGGAGTTTATGGCCCAAGCCTCTGAAGGCCTCGGTGTGAGTCCTGGTTCTGTCCACTATCATTGACAAGATTTGAGAAGCTCTCTCATCTTTGGAGAGAAGGCAGTGGCATCCCACTCCAGTACTCTTGCCTGGAAACTCCCATGGAAGGAGGAGCCTGGTAGGCTGTAGTCCATGGGGTCGCTGAGTCAGACACGACTGAGCGACTTCACTTTCACTTTTCACTTTCAGGCATTGGAGAAGGAAATGGCAACCCACTCTAGTGTTCTTGCCTGGAGAATCCCAGGGATGACGGAGCTCAATGGGCTGCCGTCTGTGGGGTCGCACAGAGTCGGACACGACTGAAGCGACTTAGCAGCAGCAGCAGCAGCAGCAGCTCATCTTTGGGGGTAGCCTTCTGCTATGAAGCGGGACAGTAACTCTAGTCCTGTCACAAGCATAGTGTTGCTATATGAAGTCAAGTGACATTTGAAGGGAACGTACTACACAGTCTATCAGATGTGATGCAAATACATTCGTTCATTCGTTCACAGCTTGTGGCAGCATGTCTGCTGAGTGCCAAGCTCCGTGCTGAACACTGGTGATCTAAAAGCCCTAAGGGTGCAGAGGAGACAGACGTGTAAAATGACAAAGGATTACACTAGGATATGCATCCAAGTAAGGTATTATGACAATGTACCGATGGCTGAAGTAGACACCTTGGGGACGCCGAGATCCCTTTAAAAACGTGAAGGCAGCCTGCAATCTTGTTGGAGAGGAAAGATTAACATTCTCATAACACCCTCACTTAGGAACTTTGCAAAGAAAGGCAGGTGACGACACCACAGTGCCTGTTACCTTTCGTCCAGGAAGAGGGAAGAAGCCCTGGAGGCAGAGGGCCTCTGTACCTGAGTCCCATCAGCTCTATAACACCTTGTGGTTGCTCGGCTCTTTCTCCCACCAGTGCAGTGACGTCCCAGGATTTGTTGTAGTTCAAGTAGACACTTATGGAAGACCTTCTATGTGCTAGCCTTTGGGTCTGCTAAATAGAGATGGAAAGGATAATTTGCTCAGATCCCAAGGGGACTGCAGTTCAGTGGGGCAGGCACACTCAGATATTAATTATTCTAGAATAAGGTACTCACGGATGAGATATAGGTAAGCCAAGAGCTCAGTGTTAAAATGGTGAAAACGCCCCTTGGCCCAAAAAGAGGAGAGAAAACTTCCTGGAGGAGGTGACATCTTAGTTTGAAATGTTAGGTAGATGGAAAGAAAATGATGAGGGGGGCACTGGTAGGACAGAAAAAGGAAGCATGCAAACAAAAGGTAAAAACTATTCTGCAAAAGAACACGACTTAGCCCAGTGAACTGCTGCATTTTTTCTCTCAAATATAAATACTTGGTCTCAAAATATAATCACATTATGTCACCTACTTTTCATGGTTTGTCTTATAAGGAGCTTTGTAAACGTAACTAATAGTCAAAATTACCTGTGAGGTATGTTTGATATCAGAATTGTCTTCTTTTATTTTCCTGAACCAGAAGGGAAGAATTAGTGATCCACTTTGATTCAATGTCTCCTTTGAAACATTCATCTGTTTTATTTCTCCAATTGCATAAATAAATTATTCAGAAACCTGACTATGGGAGCATACAAATCTAAAATCTGAGCTAGAATATTGGTGGTCAAAGGTTCCTCTCTCATTATAGAAGATGTTTGATATAAATATTAATTTTCCAAAAGTGGTGATGGCAGAGATTTCACACAAAGAATGTTCATACTGGATTAAACATTAGACTCAAATTACCTGAGCCTTCACATGTATGGAGAATCAAATTCCATTTCATTCTGATAAGCAGCGGCCCTGGGGAGTCATTCTGGATTTAGCAGGCTAATGTGGTCCACGGCCTCTTTACCAAAATATATGACTGTCGAAAATATTACTGTGGCCTAATTGCCTTGGCAAGAGGTGGGGAAAGAAGGGAGTGGGATTTTATAATAACCTACATGATATAAATTTTGTCCCAATATACAACTATTTATTAATTGCCTAGTATACGCTTAGCGTGACACAGATGTTCATTCAATGATACCTTAGAGTACTTACTCTTCCCAAACCCGTCCCACCCCCTCCAGAGAAAACTGAACCACAGAGGAATAAACATCTTATTTACGGTCACATAACTAGGATTTTGTAATGGTTGTTGTGAGAGTAAATGAGATACAACATATGTTAAATGCTTAATATGGTGATGGACAACTAAGCAATAATGTTGGCCACCATCATCATTAAGAAAATCTAACTCAGCTTATGTCCACAAATATGTATCCCTTGGAAAATGTACCATGTAGGAATAAGCTTCCTGATTGTTGGTCAGGGTATGACACAATGCTTGACGTCTGCTCGACAGGTTTACATAGCAAATTGGCTCAGGCACACTCTTGAGGGGCTGGCAAGACTCAAGACAGGGAACAACTCTCACTTTCTGGGTCATGTGGGCTAGATTCTCTCCCAACAAAACAAATTATCACAAGTCTTCAGACACTGCCAAAGTCTGCATATTGGCACATTTACTAGAACTGTACCTGCTAATAGATCCCATGGACACGTTCCAAAGCTAATTATGTGCCATATTTTGGGAACTTCAAACACCAGGATTACTAGCCTGCATAGTACAGCCGTTCCTATTGGGCACTATTGTGCAGAAAGAATAGTAATTCAGTGTTCCTTCTCTTTCCCTTTATGTCTGTCGGACAGAGGGCTCTATTAGCTATTCTGTGACTGTCTGTCTCTGTGTGACACACAGAGTGACAAACAGGAATAGAAAAAACCCAAAGGGGTCAAAGAAAATATTTTTTAAAAACATTGTTTCCCTGAAACATTCAGACAATGGCAGCTAAAGTGGGTGGCTTAGGCTGCCTAATTTGAATTTTAGAACTCTGAAGGAGAGGCTCAGAAGATCTGGGCTTGAGTCTTACTTTGAGCAGAAACTTGATAGTGACTTTGCTTCCATTTCTTCATCTGTCAACAAAAAGCAGTCAACAAAATCAGAGTGTCCCAAAGTGCCACAGAATGCAAATGCTGGGAGACATTTCTAGGAGACGTGACAACAAGGGTTTCTTTACCAACATACACACACACCACCACCACCACCAANTATTCTGGCCTGGAGAATTCCATGGACTGTATAGTTCATGGGGTCACAAAGAGTTGGACACAACTGAGCAACTTTCACTCACATATGGACATACCACATTTTCTTTATCCATTCATCAGCTGATGAACACTTGGGGTATTTCTAGCTTTGGGCTATTATGAAGAGTGCTGGTATAACATGGGTGTACATGGTTTTGTTTGAACATCCATTTTCAATTCTTTTGATACATATCCTAGAATGGAATTGGGGGTCATATGGTAATACTATGTTTAAATTTTTGAGGAATGGTCAAATTATTTCCCAAAGGAGCTACACTATTTTACATTCCCACCAGCTGTATGAGGGTTCAGACTTCTGAACCCTCAGAAGTTCAGGGTACATCCTTTCCACTTGTTATTTTCATGAAGAAAAAATTATGTGAAGGGCATCGAAAGGGACTAACTCTCAGTTACAAAATAAATAAGTTCTGGGGATGTAACGTACAGCTTGGTAGCTATAGTTAGTAAAGCTGTATTGCACATTTGAAAGTTGCTAAGAGAATAAATCTTAAAAGTCTTCATGATAAGAAAAAAGAGAAATCATTTCATAACTTTGTGTGCTGACAGATATTAACTAGACTTATGGTGATCAAGTGGCACAGCGGTAAAGAATCTGCCTTCCAATGCAGGAGATCTAAGAGATGCAGTTTTGATCTCTGGGTTGGGAAGATCCCCCGGAATAGGAAATGGCAACCCACTCCAGTATTCTTGCCTGGAAAATCTCACGGACAGAAGAGGCTGGTGGACTACAGTCCATGGAGTCGCAAAGAGTTGGACATGACCGAGCTCTAAGCACAAAGCACACTATGGCGAACATTTCATTCTACTTACAAACAGCAAATCATTACACTGTATAACCAAAACTATTAGGTTATGGGTCAATTATACCTCAATAAAAATTTTAAAAAATACAGCCATCCCAGAGGTGTGAAGGCTTTTGTCTCTTTTATTCCTTGAAGTGGTCCCATGAAGCAGGTACCTTTCACTACCGCATTGCACAGCTGAGAAAGTGGAGAAGGTCAGGCAACTTGTAACGACAGCGTCAGAATTTGAACTCAGGTGTGCTGACTCCACAATCAAGGCTCCTAATCACGGGGCTGTGGTGTGTCCCACCTACACCGATGGCCGATTCCGCCTTGGACGTCAGGAGTAATAGAAAGCCAGAGCTCACAAGTTGAAGTTGAGCAGGTGACAATGTCCTTCAACCTGTTTTCTCATCTGTTAAAAGGAGTTGATGACAGCTGCCCCATCAGGTCTGAGAAAACCGTCCATGGATGGGTGGTGCTGCCTGGCCGAGAGGCTGCTTGGCTTTCATTTGCTGAGGGTCCCGGCCGTCATTCCAGCACAAGGAAGGCAGAGACGAAGTTAGAGCTTTTGATACAAATATGTTGTCTGAGGCAGGCAGACAGAAAGTGAGATAGAGTGACATGTAGGTTCTTTTCAAGGACACTGTTGAGATGTGGAAGATACAGAAAATCACCAGCATTAGTATTAGGGTGCAGACGCTTTAGCTAAAATTAAACATACGTATATATTGATATATTCTTCAGTGTTATTTGAACGATAAAAGTAATCCGAGTTTACTGTTGGAAACCAGGAAAATGCAGAAAAGCATAAAGAAGAAAATTAAAATGATCCACGACCTCAACATCAAGCAATAGATAGCATTAGCACTGTACTGTTTCTTCTAGGCTTTTTTCCTTTAGGCGAATATGTAGCATTCCGAGGGCTTCCTGGCATATGCCTGAGCTGTGTCCGGCACTGGGATCCAGCCATGCTCTAGCATATCTGATGAACTGGTGGCAGAGGGCCATCAGTACTTCTCCCAGTGCTTNGAATACTGGAGTGGGTTGCCATGCCCTTCTCCAGGGGATCTTCCCAACCCAGGGATAGAACCCAGGTCTCTTATGTCTCCTGCACTGGCAGGTGGGATCTTTACCACTGGGGCAACCTGGGAAGCCCATCACAATGCTAATGGTAGTTTATTGAAGATTCTGAAATTCCAGATGACCTGTTATTGTTCTTCAAGTCACCATGTGCAAATTTAGTGGATTGTGATACGTGACACCTTTAAACATTTTGGGAAACTGGTAGCACACATTTTTAGAAATATTGGATTAAATGCTCCTGGAGGTTCCCTGTGACACTGGATCCTGTGATCTTCGAGATGAAGGTTTCATTTTTGCCATGGATGTTTACGGTAGAGACACATGATCTGTGAACATCTCTCTCAGTTCCTCTCCCATCCTGCACCTAAGACCCCAGCACTGCCCATGGCTTGGAATGGAAATGGGAGTCAGGGAGCTCGGCACAGGAGAAAAAGTACAATGCCTCTACACTTTCCAGAAGCCAACGGGGACTATAAAATTGTCCTCTGAAGTCCCCAAACTACATGGAAGCAGGACTTTCTCTGGAACGAGGAAAACATTTCCTGAAACTAAGACCTGAGGTTTTAGATACTTCTTCCCAGCTGATGGATCCACTTGGTTTTATATCCCCTGCTCACTGCTACAGAGACTAGTTTTGGGACCCCCTCCTACTCCAAGATGATGATTCCATAGAGGTGAGTAGATAGACTTTATCATAACAACATCAGCTTATGGCTGATGCATTTAATAAACATATTACTCATAAAATTCCCATGGCCAAGGGAGGCTCTGGAAGCACAAGTACTTTTTATTTTCATTTTCCCTGAAGCCAGCCTCAATGCTGGGTGACTCTTGCTGGAAGCAGGGGCTAGAGATTATGTAGCACTTAAAGTATGTACTGATTTAAGTCACACATTTATGCACCTGATTAAAAATAAAGCACCATTCCGAAAACGGTCTGGTTGAAGGTGTGAGCCACTGGGACGTCTGACTAGAGGCCTGTCCAGGTGATCTAATGATGAGGGCAGGGACTGGAGATTTAAATGGCCAGGGAA
Source organism: Neotragus pygmaeus (assembly GCA_006410875.1). NCBI lineage: Eukaryota > Metazoa > Chordata > Mammalia > Artiodactyla > Bovidae > Neotragus > Neotragus pygmaeus. The sequence goes on from SJYV01025490.1 coordinate 390,437, forward strand.
GACAAACTGCTGACACACTGGGTTTCCCTTAAAATCCATTTCCACTCTGCCACACCCTGGCATGCACACACACGCACACACACAGCATTTAAAAACACTTTTTCCTTCCCTATTGCACAAAGTGCTCACTCCTCTGGGTGACTCTCATGGCCCCCCAAAGGCTAGCTTCCCTTGATTCCTTCTGCTTGAAATGCATTACCCTCATTCTCCACAGTTCTGCTCTTTGCTCTCAAACAAGCTTTATCTCACCATCATTATCACTGCAGGTAAGCTTCGTGCTTTCCAGGTGTTAATTCAGGCAATCCTCAAAGGCATCCTTTGAGACAGATACTATTGGGTTGGCCAAAAAGTTCGATGGAGTCTCTCCCTAATATCTTATGTGACAATCCCAATGAACTTTTTGGCCAACCCAATTTTATTAGCATTTTTTACAGTTAGGGAAACCGAGGGATGAAGAGAGCAAGTAACTTGCCTGAGGTCACACAGTTAGGCAGATGTATAGCTGGAATTGAAGATCAAGCCATCTCTCTCCAGTCATGACTCTTAAGTATAGGTTTATAGAGACTATGCCTATCTTATCATTTTCTCCAAATCTGACCAATCCTTTAAAATCAAGCACAGATCCCACCTCCTTCCTGAAGCACACTCTCAGGGTTCAGTCTGTCTTCCTCCGATCTGCTCCACTCTCACCCGCCATCTCTCACTCCTGCTGTTGTCATGCTGAGCCGTGTGTGTGAATGGCGCCTGATCTGACCGTGAGCCTCCTGAAGTCAGGAATCAGGCAAAGTGTTAGGTCTACATCTGCTATAAAGAAAAGCCCTGTACAGAATGCAGTGCAGGGTATATCACGCTCTAAAAGAAACCTGTTCACAGGTGAGTGCTGGGATGGCCTTTCCGAGGCACTAAACAACCACGCTCCATCTCCCCATCCCNACTTATTAGAAGGGTCTCTGTCTGGAGGTGCTTGCAGTCAAATAGAGAAAATATAAAACTTGCTCAGAAGAACTGGAAGCAAGAGATAAAGGCCAAATAAGTGGTAGAAAGTAAGTGTGAATTCAGAAGAAATGAAATAGAGAAGATGAGGAAGATGGTATGGAGGTAATGCCATCGGTGGTCATGAAAAAGAGATAGGGTTTTGAAAGCTAGGGAGACAGTATTCTTGGTGTGAATAAATGCATCTAACAGCTGCCATACGCTCCACTACCACCACACCTAGAAATATGCCATATACTCAGATGCCATACATATACCATCTCATTTCACTTCCAAATTTGTAAGGTGGGTGTTACTATCTCTATTTAAGCTTGGAAGAAATGGAAGCTTTCAGAGGGTAATAGAAGAGCCAATAAAAGTGATCAGCTCTGATTCTAAAGCCTGTGCCCTTTGTGCCCTAATGCACGGCAGTTAGAAGGTCTCCTCTGCTTGTCTGACACGGGGCATGAGAGCTTCAGAGTGGAGGTGAGGGGCGTGGGGTAGGAGGCACTGTTCACTCTGCAAGAGTAGCAGTGATAAGGGCACTGGGAGCAAATGGTTGAAAGGGGCCGAGTTAGGGGACTTGCCCTGTGGCCTAGTGGTTAAGACTCCATGCTTTCAATGGTCAGGGAACTAAGATCCCATATGCTGCAGGGCACAGCCAAAAATAAAATAATTAAAAAAGAAAAAAAGACCAAGTTGGGAGGGAAACTCAAGAAGTTTCCATCAATTTCCCATAGATGTAAAGTTATTGTTTCTGGCTGGTGGTGGATAGGAAACTGGCTTCCTCTGCTTTTCAGCTCCTTGGCCTCCTGGCGGTGGTCAACTAGTGAAGAAGAGGTTGCATTTACTTGTAAGCTTCCCCTCCCATCCCTCTTCTCCCTGCTCAGCTCACTGTGCTCCTGGTGCTTCCCTCAGCTTCATCCAAAACCCCTTCTGAGCATCTTAATGAAAGAGTTCTTCTGAACACTACAGAACTCAGCAGGAATGGCCCAGTTAGCTCTGCCAGCACATTCTGGGAGGTTCTGATGGGCGGGTGTGGACCTCAGTCCTGGTTACCACTAAGAAGCTCAGACACATATGTGTCTCAGCTCTAGGGGATGGGGATCCTTTCCCAACCCTGCTGCTAGGATATTCAAGGGGAGGTTTATCAGTGGGTGGTTTAAAATCAAAGATTTATATCAGAAACTTCCCTGCTGGTCCAGTGGCTAAGCCTCCATGCTCCCAATGCAGGAGGCATGGATTCAATCCCTGATCAAGGAACTAAGATCACTCATGCCACTTGGCATGGCATACACACACACACACACACACACACACACACACACACACACACACACACACACACACACACACACACACACACACACACACACACA
>SJYV01025490.1:392856-429607 GCA_006410875.1 Neotragus pygmaeus
CACACACACACACACACACACACACACACACACACACACACACACACACACACACACACATATATATAATTATTCTTCACTCCTGACTTAAGGAAATGGAAAGACAAGAAAAGCAAAGTGAATTTAGCACCTCTTATTTGCCAGCAACATTATACCCTCATATTTTCACTCATAGAAACTTCTTAGAGCCCCATGGGGTGGGAATGATCCCATTTAATAGACTGGGAAACACTGCCCATAAAATCCTAGTAACGAGTCCGGGTTACAAAGCTTGTAAGTGGTACCATCTAGTTTCAGATAGAAGTCTATTGGGTTCCCAGCCAACATGGCCTTCCTACACTGCTGAAGCCCTTCTCGAGCTCATATGGATTGTTTTTGGCAACTGTGGCATTAATGCATCCTCCTGGGCAAGAATAGGTACAGCCTCTAGCTGAGGAAGACTGGCCTGCTTTCTTCTGGGAGCAGGGATCCCAGCTTGAGTCCCACTGGCACTGATCCCAGGACGCAGGTTTAGCAGCTGGAAGGGAGGGTGGGGGCCTGTGTGTGCAAAAGGCCCTGGGAGTTTCCTGAGGGAACGAGCTTTGACAGCCACAGTGCTAAGGGCCAGGGCCAGGGCCCGAGGGGAAAGACATCATTCAGAGCTTTCATCTAGCTCCATTCCCTGTGGCCTCAAATATGAGCCCTGAGTCCTGAAACTAGAATAAAAGAGCTAAGAAAAACTGCTGGGGCCTGAAGAGTGAAAGGCAGGCAGGGGTGCCTTTTGGCAAACAGGGTTAGTACATCCAGCAGGAGTTGGAGTGTGGGGTCCCGCTGGCACAGAATGAAATGGCCTGAGCAGTTTGCTGGGCCAGTTTCTGAGTGAACCAGGAGAAACGAGGGGGGACATTGGTCTCTGTCTCCACGCACTGCAGCCCTAGAGGCAAAAGGCAGTGAAGGTGCTATTGTGGGCAAACAGGAAAATGGCAGCCTGGGAGGACTAGCTTTGGAAACACACCTGAGTCACCTCTGGGTGAAGCACCTACAAGTGGGTGGAGAAGCAGGACAAGGTCTTGTTGGAGACTCTTGGGAACCATAAGTTATGCAGATTTAAACCATGTTAATTATGCTGCAAGCGTGTTCTTCAGAGCAAAGAGAGAAAGCTTCTCTTCCTCCTCCTCTCCTGGTACCAAACATTTGAGCACCAGCTAGGAACTGGGCATAGACCAGACTCGAGAGATACTGAAAGAGCTAAGGGAGGGTCCCTGTAAGTGAGTGGTTGCCATCTGGGGGGACTCAGTGAAGTAATTAGCAAATGTATCGCAGGAGGGCAAGTGGTGATGGGATGGTCATATTGGCATCCACCCCCCTCAGAACAGAACAACCCCTCGCACCTTTGCATGGGACTCCTGGCGACCAGTAGGAAGGCGGTTCAAGACATGAAGGAAGATGAGCTATGTTATTATTCAATGAGAGACAGTGGACTTCTCAGCTAGTGCTAAAGGTAATCAGAACCTTTCACATGGATGCCTGAAAGCCCTCCATGAAGTCAGCTTTCCAGGCCAGCAGGACTGACACAGGGACCTCTTGTAACTGCACTGATTTCTGTGTCCTTTGAGCATCAGCACAGTACCATGCCCGCCAAGTATTTGCAGTGTTTGACTTTCCATCTTTGAGCACATGCTCCACCCTTCCTTCCCAGGTTTAATTTTCAACACCCTGTCATACAGCATCGCAATATTAGAAAAAAGAATGGCAGCATACCACCCTCTTCTCAGTTGTACTGCTTCTCTCACCACCGAGTATGTGTCTTGATGTTGTCCTGAGTGGTCAGGCACAAATCCAAATGCAGAATCAGCAATGGTCTCTGCCCACTGGGCTTAAACTCTTAAGTCTGAGCATTAAGGAAACATCTAAGTGCGTAATCACAAGAGACAAAGCCAGTCTTATCCGGCAAGAACTGAACGTGTCTGAACGAAAGAAGGAGCGAGCCTAACACGAAGCCATTTCCCTTTGTTGTAAAACAAGACAATTCAATAAACATGACATCAGGGGAAGGTGCCCTCTGGAGAAGGCAGAAGCCTCTTTCTCATTGATGATGTTATCAGGATGCAATGAGAGTTGCCTCTTGATTTCTCTTTTTTTTCTGTTTGCAAGAGCTTTTTATTTTTTCCAAGAACTGATTTCTCTTTTTATCCCCCTGAAACATTATCCTCACTTCTTACTAAAAACCTTATCTGTTGCCGCTTGAGCAGGCTGGTCCCTTCTCTGTCCACATTTTAGCAGTTAATATATTTGTACTAGTTTGTTAGAGCTGCTGTAACAAAGTACTGCAGACTGGGCAGTTTGAACAATAAATATTTACTATCTGGAGGCTAGAAGAACTATCTGCTATCAAGGTGTTGGCAGCGTTGGTTCTGCCTGAGAGCTGTGAAGTATGGAACTGTTCCAGGCCTCTCTCCTTGGCTTGCAGATGGCCTTCTTCTCTGTTTCCACATTGTCTTCCTGCTACGTTATCCGTGTCCACATTTCTTCTTATAAGGATACCCGTCATGCTGGATGAGAGCCCATTCTAATCATCTCTTTTTAACTTCAGTACTTCTTTAAAGACCCTGTCTCCAAGTAATATCTCATTCTGAAATACTGGGGATCATTTCAACATATGGATATTTTTGGGGTGGGGAGGTAACACAATTTGACCCATAACAATCTTCTGTAGAGATGGCTTTCTGGAAGACAGTATTTAGTTCCTCAGTTAGTTTGCAAATTCTACCAACATCATTCATTTCCATTTTCGCAAAACTTAACAGTGAGTTAACAAAAATTGTAAGCTCCAGGAAAACCACAATTTGAAAAGATACATGCCCCGCCAATGTTCAATGCAGCACTGTTTACAACAGCTTAGACAAGGAAGCAACCTAAATGTCCATCAGCAGATGAATGGATGAAGAAGATGTGGTACATATACATAATGTACCACTACAAAGAATGAAATGACAGCTTTTGCATCAGCATGGAAGGACCTAGAGATTATCATACGAAGTGAAGTCAGAGAAAGACAGATGTCATATGACATCACTTACCAGTGGAGTCTAAATATTACACAAATGAACTTATTTACAAGACAGAAACAGACTCACAGGCATAGAAAACAAATATGGTTACTAAAGGGAAAAGGTGGGAGGGAAGAGATAAATTGGGGGTCTGGGGTTAACACACACACACAACTATATGTAAAATAGATGATCAACAGGGACCTACTGTATAGCACAGGAAACCCTACTCAGTGCTCTGTAATACCCTATATGGTAAAAGAACTGGAAACAAAACAGATGTGTGTATATGTGTAACTGAATTGGGACTTCCCTGGTGGCTTAGTGGTAAAGAATTCACCTGCAATGCAGGGGATGTAGGTTCGATTCCTGGGTTGGGAAGATCCCCTGCAGAAGGAAATGGTTACCCACACCAGCATTCTTGCTGGGAAATCCCACAGACAGAAGAAACTGGCATGCTATGATCCATGGGGTAGCAAAATAGTTGGATACAACTTAGCAACTAAACAACATAACTGAATCACTTTGCTATACACCTGAAACACAACACTATAAAATCAACTATACTCCAATACAAAATAAAAATTAAACAAAAAATTTGTAAGTTTCATGAGAGAAGAGATTGTGCCTGTCTCTTTAACCACTATTTACCCCTAGAACAGTATCTGCCACACAATAGGAATGTATTAAATACGAGACAAATGAATAAAAGGATCAGAAAGTTCCACACTGGGAATTACATTCCTCTGACCTCCCTGAGACTCATCTTGCCTTTACGAAACAATTTTAACGTTGGTTTTCGGTATAAGAGGAAATACTTCTGTATGGTTGTTAAGCCTGAAAAGTTGTAAATATGTTGCCTCAGCAATGGAAGTAAACACATGCTAGCACTCCATCATGCAGGCAAAAATATGCTTTGAGTGTGAGTGAATAACATTCTGATCATATAGTTCACCAAGGAAGTCAGCTCAGCTTAGCACCAATTTTCGCTGCATCAAGGTCAGACTGGGCACTTAGTACCAAGGTCTGTCCTCTCAGCCACCATGATGTTCTTCAGGCCCATATATCCCAGGTCTTATCTTCAGTATACTCCACTCACTCTTTTGCCGTCTCAGCAGAATTATCCTGGAACTACTTTAAAGCAATGGATTACACAAAATGACCTCCCATGAGTCCAATTTCGGCCACCTACAAATGCAGATGGATCCCAATCCGTAGCAGGAATTCAAGTGAAGAATCAGCCCCATCATTACTTAAGGTCCTTGCTACGTGGGTATATTTTGAGTAGATTTTTCAAAATAACATATAATTATTGATATAAATATGCATATGTTTTATGCATGGACAGATGTAGCTATATTTATATGCATGTTATTTGTGAATACATGTTTTAATGTATCATGTGTTCAATGCAGCTTCTACTTCATTACCCCCATTCCAAAATTTCCCATCAAGAGAGCCAAGGGAACTGGGAATCAGCATCCACAAGATGTGAAACCACCAAATGGGGCTAGAAGAGGCAGGGGCAGTTACAGCAAAGAAGGACCCGAGTCCCTAGTTATGTCGATCACTGTGACATGCTCCCAGCTCCATCCATGCGATGGATGGGTCTGTAATTTGTTGTTGCTCTTATTCTGGCACACATTTGCAGAAACAAACTCGTTCACGGTTCCCCTGCTGAAAGCTCAACCATCCGAGTGCCACAGGAAACAGACTTTGGCATTTTAGCTGCTCACAGACTGGGTCATCCATAAAAGTTTAATTTTCTAAAAATATTCAGTGAGGTGCTTTTCCTGAATGAGATGGTTTCTGGCTCATGAACGTATTTATTCGAGTAAATAGGAGGAAGATCGGTAAGTCAGGAATCTAATCAGCTATCATGCAGTCCATCTGGTTTAATTAGCGAGTCCGGCAGCTCACAGGCACCTTTTAGTAAAAGGCTTCATTACCAGCTCCCTTAAAGGCAGAGGTGCTTCTGAATGTGGTTTCAAATGCGCCTTGTTCCCTGCCTCCATAGAGCCCCTTATCAAATTCCCATCACTGAACAAGTTGAGACACATCACAGCATGCTTCTAAAGGGCATGCCAATGGAATATTGAATATTGGATAAATGTGGCCTACGGAAACCCCATGAACCACCACGGCTGGTCCCTCCGCTTATTTGATCAGCATCAATTAACTAAGCATGCACTGGACCCTACTCTATGCCAGGGACTGTGTGAATGAGGCTTGGACCAGCTCTGGTGGGGGTGACAAGTGTGTCAACAGATGATTTCTAATTGCACGCTAGAATAGTGAGGTAGCCCCAGGCATGGGACCTGAGGAAGGTCTGACCTGACTCCGGACAGATAACTGGCAGCAAGTATGCACAGGAGAGTGAGGAAGATTCCTAACCAACAGTTCTTAAACTTAACCATGAACCAAATCCACTTGGAGAGCTTGTTCAGGTATAGATTGCTGGGCCCCACCCTTGGGTTTTTGAATTTAGGAGGTCTGGAGTGGGGCCAAAGAGTCTGTGTTTCTAACAAGCTTCCCACTGACTCTATTTCTGTCAGTTCAGGAACTGTACTTTGGGAAAGGCCAGCAGTTCTCAGCCTGGGTTCACAGTGGAACCCCCAGGAATTTCAACAACTACTGAACGCTTGGGTCTCCTCCCTAGAGAGTGTCCTAATCGGTTTGGTATCCAAATTGGACATCAGGGATTTTGAGCATTTGTATTTTAAGAATTTCAAATTTACAGAATAGTTACAATTACGGTACAAATAGCTTTTTTACTGCACAATTTGGAAAGAATTATTGATTTGGTGTTCCATCTTCCCCTCTTCAGAATGTGTATTTTCTTCCAAATAAGAACACTCTCCTACATACTTACAAATCAATATCCAAAAACAAACAAACAAAAAACACACACTGATATATTATGATTATTCAAGCTTTGCCAAATGTTCAAAATAAATGTTTTAATATTTCTTTGGCTGCCCCAGGGCCTGAGTGGCAGCATGAGGGATCTTTAGTTGCAGGGCAGGTACTATGTGGTTGTCGCTTCCAGGCTCGCCAGTTGTGACAACCCAGCTCCAGATCAGGAATTGAACCAGTGTTCCCTGCACTGCAAGGGGAATTCTTAACCACTGGAACATCAGGAAAGTTCCCCACCCCCCAAATTTTTAGTTGCAAAAGAATCCAGTTTGGATTACACGTTGCCTTTAGTGGTCATGTTTCTATTTAGTCGCCTTTACTCTGCAAAGGTTCCCAGTCTCTCCTGAACATTCACACCTTTGACACTTTTAAAGGTGACAAGCCAGTTATTTTGTAGAAATATCACTTAGTTTTGGTTCGTCTGATGTTTTCTCATGATGGGACCCATTATACACCTTTGACAGGGCAATCACAGTCGTGTGTGCGCCTTCTTATTGGAACCTACAAGGCAGTATCTGGTTTCTCTTTGTCCCAATATTAATAATGTTCACTCTCGTCTCTTGCTTAAGGGGGTGACTACTAGGCTTCTCCTCAGTAAATGTACTCATTTTCCTTTTGTAATTCATCAGTCCTTTGTAGGGAGATGCTTTGAAATTATGCAAATATTCTATTTATCATTAAACTTTTAATTTACTCATTAAGGTAATTTACATCAGCATGAACTCACGGTTTCTCAGTTTGTTCAGTAGGTTATACTGTTCCTGTCATTATTTGTTTGAGGCCAGTGGAACCTTTTAATCTGGCTCTGATTCCTGGTTTTTCTAAATCTTGCCAGTCAGTTCTAACATGCAGCCAAGGTTGAGAACTACTTCCGTAGATAGAGCAAAGTTTCATATTCAGAGGACTGAAGATAATGAGCACAGCTTCAGGGAACTGCAAGGTTTCGGCATGACTGGTGGGCAGGATGGAGATGGGGGTGGAGTGGAAAGAGATTTAGGGTTCATTTGGGCCCTTCATCGTCATCCCGTCATCATCCTTTCCAACAGTGAGATCCTAGGACTTCCCTGGCTGTCTAGTGGTTAAGACTCTGTGCTTCCAACGCAGGTTCGAGCCTTGGTTGAGGAACTAGGATCCTGCACACTGTGCAGCGTGGCCAAAATAAATAAGTAAAATACAGAAAAGTCTCATTAAAACAACAATAAAAAGTCCAATGATGTCCTATCCCTCTGTGTACATGAGGCTGTAAGCCCATACATCATGGAAGTGCTGCCTTGCAGTTAAGAGCACAGACTTTAGGCAAAGGGGTTTGAGTTCCTGCTCTGACACTTCTTAATGATGCAACCTTGAGCTCATTACTTACTATGGACTGAATGGTCCCCACACTGACCCCAGATTCTTATGTTGAAGCCTTCACCTGCAAGGTAGCTGTATTTAGACAGGGCGCCTCCAAGGAAGTAAAGTTAAATGCAGTCCCAGGGGTGGGACCCTGACCCTAGGAGACAGTATCCTTACAGGAAGAGATACCAGACCTTGCTGTCTTCCACCTGCCCACCCCCAACCATGCTCCTGCACAAAAAGAAGGCCATGAGAGCATTCAGCAACATGACTGCCAGCTGTGAGCCACAGAAGCCTCAGAATGAAATCTACGCTGATGGCACCTTGATCTTGGATGCCAAGCCTCCTGAAATGTGAGAAACAAATTCGTGTTAAGTCACCCATTCTATGGTGTTTTGTTTTGGTAGCCCCAGCAAACTTATCTGACCTGTTTCCCACATTAAAAAAATATATATATATATATATACACACATATATATATATATACACACATATATATATATATATTAATGGTCCTACCTCCTGGAGGTCTGATGAGGTTTAAATAAGAAGAAAACATCAAGTACTTAGCACAGTACTGCCTTTGAGTTATTTCTATTCCTTGACTCATCCTTTGCCACACCTGGCAAATTCCCACTCCCCTGCCTTTGTCTACAACCAGGTCAGCCCCACAAACACTGTCTGAGCAGGCCCCTACTGAGCACCAGCACTGTACTAGGCCCAGCGATACAGAATACAACAAAGCACTGCCTCAGGTCCAAATCCAAGAGTGTTCCAAGAGTGAAAGGCTGCCCACTGCTGCCCTAGGTCAGGAGTTGTTTCAAATTCCATCTATAGTAAAGAGTCTGACTCACTATGGTTTGAAACCTGTCTCAAGGCTTTGGCCTAATGTGAAAGAGAGTAAATCATATGATGAGACAATCTTCCATACACTGCCTCGGTTTTCTTATATTCTTATAGTTACAAAGTCCTCCCCCAGCTTACTAGTTCAAGGCCTGCAAACTAATAGAGGTCTTTTTTTTTTTACTTGCCTGTTAAAAGAGAATTTTATTCCCCCCTGTGTTGGTCTGAGATACTAGATAATGACACTGTAAAGTGAAAGCAACTTTAAACCAACTATCAAAAGCAGAAACGCCTTGCTGTGCTCCACTGACATTCAGATGCGGGGACAGAAAAATTCCTGAGCCGCAAGCAAACATGGCTTACAGCAAGTGACTCATGTTAGAAAAACCATGGTTATAACTTTATATCTCCTCTGGGGGTATAAACAAAGAAGTAACTTTCAAATTTTTTTTTTTTTAGTTGAACTAAGTTAAGATGAAGGAGTCAAAATAAAGTTTGATGAGATAAAACTCTTCAGAGTGCCAAATTTTGCCCGTAGTTCATATTTAAGCATTAAAAGAAAGTAACGCATTGGACCTTCTAGCTTTGGCTCAGGTTATTTTCACGCAAGCCTGCTCTTCTGATCTCTAATACTCCATATGTATCATCTCTCTTACCATTGATTCCTGATTTCCTCCAGGATTGAGAGATTTTTTAGTATAAGCCCTATTTAGTTATGTCCTTACAAAAGGGATCCCTGTTGGTGCCCCCCGGGGCCCAGCATGAAGCAGGTCTGCACTTCCAACTCCCGACTTTGTGAGCCCCTGACTTCAGTGGGAGGCTGGACACATTGCCAGGGGCAGCGGACATCCACCGTTCAGCCTTTGGGTTGGGACACACTGCGCTTTCTGCTGGAAATCCCCACTCTCTATGCTTTTTCTCAGTATCTTTGTGATTCTTTTCCCTGTTCCATTGCAATTCTTCAATTTTCTCTCCTCTTTTATCATTCTTGACCTCAGAACTAGCTTTTCTATTTATAGCCAGCAAGCTCCTTATTCTTCCTTCTTTAAAGCATTTCTGCAAACCTCTGAAACCTCTTCCACAAATATGAACGGTGGATTAAAGACCCTGAAGAGTCTTTCACCAAGGAGTCACATTCTCCTTTCTTGCAGCCTTAGGTAAGAATTTTCAGGAGAGACCTGTATGCTATTTCAGTTCATAGACAGGACTTGCTCCCATTGGGGCAGGAAGGAGGCTTGGAGCTCTTGGCATTGCCTCTCCCACCACTGGGCAGCCTGTGCCAGGGCAGTGGTTTACAAACTGGGTTCTCTGGAACCTGAAGCCTCCTTGATGGCACCCTCTAGGCCAAGAATGGAGAAGTAGAAGGGCAGGAGAGAAGAGTGGATGGGGATCATGCCGCCTATTCATGCTTCAAACACAGATGCTCTGCTTTTATCAGCCTCAAAAAAAATTTTTTTTTTTAAGATTCCAGTGGAAATAAAAATAGTTTCGCTGCTAAAATATTTTGCAAGCCACTGGAAGAGTGGGAAAGCATATAGCCAGATAGTTTGGTTCAATGGTGGCACACATTTCCTTTAAAAGTAGATGGAATTTGCCTGTTGGAAATAGCCGAAGATTACTTGGAGTCAAAACTGGTGAAAAGATATGTGAGTACAAGGAATAAAAAAGCAGACTGTGGCCATGATATGAAAATACTGTACATGTGGGCAGTACACAAAGTATCCCTCTAGGAGAAAGAATCCTACCCAAGCATGTGTGACATTGCTGGAACAAGTACGTAAACTGACCCAGTAAGGTAATGGTGGTGTTGAGGATGCACTCACTCACATAAATTTTCCTATTGGCGATGCGTATGGCTGTGTGTGTGTGTATTTAGTCTCACTACTTTAAAATCACAGTTCAGGATTTCTCTAGATAGTCTTTGGGAAAAGAAGGCCCAAGTGTTTAGTCTGGGTTCAAATGCTGCACCGAAAGTTATGAGTTGTATGACTCCACAAAAATCATTTAACCTCTCTCAACCCAGTTTCCTCATCTGTAAAGCAAAAACAGTGTCACTTAATTTACAAGGGTTTTTTGTGGAGGTGTAAATGTGGTAAACACGTTAGGCTGCCTCAGCAGCCTAGGGCCAGGCACAAGGTAAGTTCTCTTAATATTTGTTGTTCTTGCCATTATTGTTATTATGATCATGATCATTATCCTCTGACCTGAGGATTCTCTACCATATCTAAACAGCTTTCTCAAGAATCCTCATCTTTCTTTAGATAATAGATGAGGCCTTGTTTTCCTAGATTAAAAAGAATTAAAAATGGAGGCAGCTTTGCTAAAATCATCACATGACTCATAGGAAATCTGGGATTAGAACTCCAAAGTAGAGGCAGTTTGAGCAGCTGGGCAAGGGGAGGACATAAATTAAAGCCCTACCCACCTCGTCTCAGTGGGTGGAGATGTGACAGAGCCATCAGGAAGGTTCTGGAAAGGAATGTGGAAGATGACAAAACGTGAGAGAATTCTAGAATTACAGGTTTACTGAATGTCAAAGGGAGATCTGTGAGAGTCCTCTCTCCAGTCCATATAATAGTATGGCCCAGAGAGGTTAAGTTACTTGCCTAAGGTGACACAGCTCAGTGGTAGAAGAGCAGGATAAAAGTTCCTACCTCCAGTTTCAGGGGCCACTGACTTTTCCCGGCCACCTGCCCAGTTTTACTCAGAGTGGTGTCTCTGTGAACTGCCACTGCCTATAAGGGACGAGCGGCAGAGGGTGGGCAGCCTTAGCCTGCTGCTCTGAAAATGCTCTGATTTTTCAAGTGTGCAGCCTCAAAGCACAGCCTGCAGTTCTTCTGTCTCACCTTCTACTAAAATATGTTCACTCTGAAACTTGTAACAGCAGTGACCTCTGACAGACCGGCACATCCCAGCTGTTAACATTCTTCTGCTTACAACAGAAGCTGCCCTTAAGACCCTTGTAGCCAGGCCTGGAGAGGGGGTGACCCTGTCACGGCCGGGCCTCAGGAAGAACAGAGACCAAAGTCACCTTGGCTCTGAGGGACTAGGAACCACTGGCCACTCAGTCCAGCTTCCTGCCTCCTCTCCATCCTGTACCTGTGCCTTACAGATATGAGATGCTGCCTCTGGCCAATCCAGAGAGAGACCCTTTTGTGTGGAATCGATCTCAGCAATCAGCAACAGGAGCCATTGTACAGGGGACTTACTCCACCCATCCCTACCTGCAGGACCCTGCCTTTCACACTTCTTTGCATTGATTTCCTTTAGCTAACAGGCTGCTCCTTGAGTCACAGAACTAAGTGACCCAGATGAAGATCCCTTTGGAGAAAGAGTGTGGACAGCCTGGGAGGATGATGCCCATGGCCTGATCCTCCATGGAGAGAGCATCAGGTCCCCATGACTCAGCTCGGAAACCTCTAATGAGCTTGAGTTTCATATCCTTTCAGGCTATTAGGGAACTATGGTGGGAAGTGTGCCAATAGGATCCATATCTGAAAACCCCAGAGCAGCTTTCTCGCCAGCTCCCCTTTGCCGGCTAATGTGGATCCACCTGCTTCACCTCTAGAGTTCCTCGTCTATAAACTAAGGAAAATGTCTGCCTTATCCATCCCTCACCACTCCCTCCCCATTTTTAGGTTGCGCTGGGTTTTGGTTGTGGCGCATGGGATCTTAGTCCCCTGACCAGGGACTGAACCTGTGTCTCCTGGATTCTTAACCACTGGACCACCAGACAAGTCTCAAACCTCTCCTCTTTACACAGCCACCAGGAGACTGGGGACTGTCCTACTAAGGGAAGTGTTACTGCCCCCCTGGGGAGCAGGGAAGTTATCCACTCTGCGCTTTACCTTTGTGGTTTCTGAGTTATCAAGACCCTTGAGAGTCAAAATATGTGAGAAACACAGCCTACTAAAGACCTCATTTGGAGAAGGCAATGGCAACCCACTCCAGTATTCTTGCCTACAGAATCCTGTGGACAGAGGAGCCTGGTGGGCTGCTGTCCATAGGGTCGCACAGAGTCAGACACAACTGAAGCGATTTAGCATGTACGCATGCGAAGACCTCATTTACTCCACATGCACTGAGCCTGGTCTCTGTCCCAGGTTCTGGGCAAGGACACAAGTGGGAAGAAATCACAAACCAGGCCTCCAAGGACCCTTGGATTAACAGCAGCATTATGTGACTTAAATGGAATGNACAACTGAAGCGATTTAGCATGTACGCATGCGAAGACCTCATTTACTCCACATGCACTGAGCCTGGTCTCTGTCCCAGGTTCTGGGCAAGGACACAAGTGGGAAGAAATCACAAACCAGGCCTCCAAGGACCCTTGGATTAACAGCAGCATTATGTGACTTAAATGGAATGTCTCATCCTATGGACAACCTCTCCTCTTAGACCAAAGCTGAGGGGACCGAGGCACCAGAACATTTTCCTGGAGGAAGGGAATCTCGAAGGTAATTTGAGATTTGCTAGGATTCAGCCTGTGGAGAAGGGGAGGTGGCTCCCCTCAGCATTAGGAAGAGGACAGAAAAGGCCGACCTGTCTGGGCCAGGCGCAGGTGGTGGTGTGAGGCTGGGCTGGCTGAATGGGTATTGGGCCTGGAGAGTGCAGGCCAGAGAGGTGGGCCAGGGCCTGCAGACAGCCCTGAATCGCCTGTAGGGGAGAGTGTGGAGAGAGGGAGACCAGTGGGATTTCAATAAGGGCAGTGTCACTCTGCGGGCAGAGGGGAGGGAGGAAGGGGACAAGGCGGGGTGAGTACATACTGCCTGTGGGTGCCCCATGGAAGCTGCTACCCTGATCTGGGCAAGGAGCAATGAGGCCTCGACAGTGCAACCCATCACAGCACAGAGGAGCGAAGACAGGAGGACATTAAGTCAGGTCAGGAAAGAGGAAATGAGCAAACCAAGCAGTGGATTCCTGTTCCTACATCACCTGGCCTGTCAAGTCTCCTCCCAGGCTAAGTTTTGCCATGGTCACAGCATCTTCCTGGGCCTGTCAATAAACCATTAAAAAAAAAAATTTACTTATTTATTTAGCTGTACCAGATCTTAGTTGTGGCATATGGGATCTAGTTCCTTGACCAGAGGTCAAACCTGGATAGAGTCTTAGCCACCAGACCACTAGGAAGTCTCTTTCAATAAATTCTTACAGAACTTCCCAAGGAAACCCATTTCTAGTTCGCCATACTCAAATGACAACTAAGAAAAGCTGGTCCCACAACTCACTATGAAAACCACTGAAACAAACATGTGGGACCACATTCTGGATATGAGGAGTGTATGGAACATGGGTCACCTGTGATGAAACATCTCTGCAGCCAGGCTAAGCTGGTTTCTGGGGCAAACTTACTCTCATCTAGGAAGCAGGGAGGAGAATGCCTATGTCTAAAAACTCAGAGGATTAAAAAAGGGAATGGTTGTAAGTAACAAAGAAGGTGCCAGGCAGGGTGCCAAATATGTGGCCTTCAACATAGTTCTCTGATGGTTACATGGCTGGCATATGTCCCCTCTTAATTCCCAGTTTCTGCCACCACTGATAAACACACACACAAACCTATTTCACCTCCCACTTTGTCAACAGTTGGGGCCTACAGTCTGAGAGGTTTTCTGGGGTAAGGCCTTTTCAGAGGCCTTTGACTCCCACAATGCCTGCCCACCCCTGAGCAGGGGTTAGCTGGGGTGATGGGATCAGTTGGAAGGATTCATGTAATCCCTTCCTTCTTTAAGGTACCTTCTGATCACTGAGCAATTAATCCACCACCCAGGCCAGGGAGGCCAGAGCGGATTGCCATTCCACTAATGAGGTTGCTGAGCTGTGGCTCTAATCTGGGATGGGCCAGGTGGGAGCTTGTTGGTGGCATGGAGGGGGAAGGTGGGGGATGGGCAGGGAGATTAGCATCCTCAGCTACCTGACTCGCAGGACAGCAAAATCCCCTTAAGGACTCAATGCCTTGGACCCTCTGAATCTTCACCCAACACTTTGGCAAATTCTTCTCCTTTTAAGAATTCAACTCTCCACCCTAGCAAAATGGAAGCTGAAAAGACAGAGATCAATTCCTACTCCAGTAGAAGGGCTATCAAATGGAAAAACCTTGACCATTTCTGAGCCTCAGTTTCCTCATTTATAAAATGAGGGAGTCAGATGAAATAATCCCAAAGAGTCTCCAGACAAATGCAGATAAGCACAGAGTTAAATGAAGACAGATTTTTCATACTCAACCATTCTGCTTGTGTCTGAGCAGGTCCACATCTACAGGCACAGTTCAAATTTGCCAATTTGATCTGCCCACATGGATGCATCGCACAGCTGATGATGGAGAGAGAAACGTTAGCAAAGTAGCCCAGGTGAAGGCCAGAGACCCATTTAGATGCAGAACAGGAAAAGACGTGACCATCTTAGGAGACTCTCGACAGGCACACTGCAGCCCTTAGAAGACCCCCACTCTTCCCGGCATCCATGAAATGCTGTCCCCAGTAAGGTGGGATTACAAGGGGCTCCACGGAAGCCAGTAATTCTTGCTGCTGGGGAAAGGAAGCCACACAGGTCAGTACCACTACCTGTTGCAGAAGCAGCAACAGCAGCACAGTTATTACCTTGGAAGCAATCTTCCCTTCCATTCCAAGTATTTTTTGAGAATCCAGCCTATGCCTGGAAGTAAATGTCACCTCTGCTTAGAAGGCCATGTATCCCGCTTGCCCGGGACAGCGTGGTCTATACCTGCTCTACAAGCATCCCTTACGGACAATAACTAGGGTGATTACAGGCTCCACTGAGTTGTTTTCCAAAGTTTGTTAGAAGGAAGGGAAAGAGGGTATAGAACCATTGATGATTAAACTTGAAGACTATTTTCCAAAATTAGAAAGACTAAGTTTTTGCCTATAGATGTTATTATATATTTAGTTCAAGGACTAGATGGGGAAGGGCTATTAAGTATAATTTAGTATTATAAGATTAAAAGCAAGAATGGTATTCCATAGCCTTTTCTAAAAACAAATGTCAGTTGCCAGCATAACAAAGCACCCTGTATTTAACAGTATTGTGTTAAAACCAAATGTTTATTCATACTCATTTAAAATGTTTTCCAATGAAAAGAAAGGTTTTCCTGTTTTTTAATGAGAAAATCTAGCTTTAAACAATTGAACATCTGGAGTATAATACTAAAAAATAGAGGTTGAAAACGGTTCTAAACAGATTTTTGTTTTAAAAAAGAACAAGTAATGATAATAATAGCAACTCATTGATATTACTGATAGTATTACTAATTATTTTAATTATTTTTAATAATTTGAGTTATCACCATCCTCATTTTTATAATTACTACTAACAATTATCTACTTACAAGTCTTACTGGAGAAATACGTACTGTGTAAGGTTTGTCCACAAGGTAATTTACACAATGTAGAATGTAACACATGCAAAAATAATAAGATATTGCATGTAATAACCAGTGCTACTCATACAAAGTATAGTTCATGGTTCAGAGCGGATCTATAAGCTTGTTGCTACCAGTTTGAGACGTGATAAATATAGAACTTGGGAGAATTGTTTAGAAACTTACAACATTTTGAGAATGTGATAGATCCCTTCAAAAATGAAAACTGTTGATTAAGGAATTTGGTAATAATAAATCTGGTTTTTATATTTTACATGTCTTTTTATTTCATTTTTCTGGTAATTCATTTTTATAGTGTAATTTTTTGAGTCATAAATGCAGGAGATAACTTTAATAAGGGCCCAAAATGTAAACCAAAATTTTGTTACATAAAATTCCTATGTCTACACTTACTCCTAGACAGAGATGGTTGAGCTCAAAGAGTCAGAGAAGGATTTTAAAACCTTAAACACAAGAGGTTGTCACTGGGGAGAAAACTGAGGCCAAATTGTACATGAGTGTATAAAGCCACACTTATAAATAGTTCAGGGCCCAACAGAAGTGTTTTAGGTAGCAATTGGGGAGTTAAAAAAAAGTAACGCTCTGCAATAAATTAGAGGAAGGGAGAAACAAATCCTTCACTATAGAAAGCTTAAGAAATACTAATTTAGACAATCTATATTACTTGGTTTGGGAAATGAAAGGTTTGGGTGACATCTGCTATATAGTACATAACACTGTATAGCAAACATATATAGCAAATGTACTATACAGTACATAGTATGTGTAAATAGCACACTGGAATAACAGAGTGGAGGGATTCTGTTCGTGTTGGAGGAAGACAGTGATCACTGTGGACTGTAGTGATTTGAGCAGGATTTATGGAGCCAGCAGCACTTTAAATTGTAACAAATTATAGGTGAAGAATAGGAGAAAATCCCAGGATTGAGTTGCCTAAAATTGGGAAATAAAAGGCTTATAAATTCTCCCATGGTTTTGCATCTCTCTTTTCTTAATATTGGCACCCCTTTTCCATTATGATGACTAAGATCAGGAAGTGGATTAAAATCTTTTCATTTCCTCCTTGGCTTTGAAGTTCCTTAAAGAAGGGATTTAGAATATAAATAGTGTGATGGGTAGAATCTTTGAGTGAAGGAGAAAACGTAAATTAAATGTCTTCTCATTTTCAAAATTAAATAGAAGAGCTTGCTCTTGCCTAAAAGAAAGAAAAACTAAATTAAAATGTTTGGCACTGAAAGTTATCAGAATATCTGATCAAATTAAGAAAAACCAAACCCGTCTTAAACTTCAGTACCTTTATTTTCAAAAGTCATACTTCTATTTGAAAACGTATAAAGACAGTGTTTGGGCTCATGTATGAAAAATTAATCTTGTGCTAAAAGTTAGACAAGAGGCTCAGCCTGATATGTTTTCTTAAATCAAGGNTCTTAAACTTCAGTACCTTTATTTTCAAAAGTCATACTTCTATTTGAAAACGTATAAAGACAGTGTTTGGGCTCATGTATGAAAAATTAATCTTGTGCTAAAAGTTAGACAAGAGGCTCAGCCTGATATGTTTTCTTAAATCAAGGAGTTATTCAACATCAAGAATTTACATAAAACTAAATTAAAACCTCTATAGCACATGAAGCCTGTGGGAAGAGGATTGTACCATGGTTAAGCCAAATCAAGTCACTTAAACTTAGAGATGAAGAGCTGCAGTCCATGAGAAGCTAAGACTTCCCGGGGGGCCCAGTGTAAGACAGACGTAGGCAGGACTGGGACCCAGGACCCTGGATTGGGACTTAAAGGCCCTGAGATCACCAAATTTCTAACCTGTGACACTTCCCTGTGTAGGCTTCTCTCACTAAAACTAGACATAGCAAATCATCCATTTCCAGCTACTTGCCTTTTCACATTCCTGAACAATTTAAGGGCTTCTCATCAACTAGTCAAAGCTGATGACAAGAAGTTAGCAATTATCAATGGATAATGGAACTTCAGACCTGGAATCACCAGGTGGCAATACAAGGCTCTTGGGGGAGGGTGAAGTCTTCTGTTCAGGTTCACTTTGCCCAGCAATATGTAAACCTTGAGTCTTCAAAAGGCTCTGAAAGTGCTTAGATCATAAAGTCCATCATACATTGTGATTATTATTGATGTATATTTGTCTCTAAACACAGGACAGGTTTTTCCAAGCTATTGGCACAAGGGTCTGGTTAAGGTATAAGCCCACACCAATTTCCATTTTTTTCCCCTGAAATATTGGCTCTGTCTCCATTTAGGGGACATAGAGAAGTACCTGAAGTCATTGGGACTTTCATTTAGCACAGTCCTCAGACTGGGGATTGAAGTACTTCGGATCAGGTTACTTCTGATGTTTAGAAAGGTCAAAAGTTTCTTTAGCAGAAGTTAAACAAGGCTCTTTATGTAAAGACTATAATCACGTGAAACAGATGGGAGGATGCTGGCAACATGCTGTGGTCAACTGGGGAAATTGGTACTCAGAACACATTATAAGACTGAAGACTTGAGGTTGCAAGGCCTCATTCTTTCCTCCCACTCCACATGGATTTTATCTTTACTGTTGGGTGATGTCATTCTCTCCCGGCCTTTATCCCAACTGTTCCTCCTTGCCTGAGGATGGTCTTTCCCATCATGGTTACCCAAGATACACTCGCAATCTATACAAGTGTGTTCACTCTTCCAGGTTCAACTCAAGCTCTACCTCTTCTACGAAGGTTTCGTTATAACACACTACTGGGTGGTAAGAAAACCATGGGCTTTGAGGTTGGCCAGGTCAGAAGTGGGCAAATTACTTAATTTGAGTGATAGACTCATAACTATAAAATTCTGGATCATTGTGAGGTGCAAGGATTTGAGGTGCAAAACATGATGTGTATTATAACTTATTATTCCAGCCATCTATTTGGCTGATCGTCTTTTCTCATGGATACCCAAACACAACAATCAGAGCCACATCCTTTGCACTTATACAATGGTGCAATGGTTGAGCAGCTTTAGCCTTTAGCTCCCTAAGAATCCTTGAGGGCCAGGACAGCATGGAAGCAGAGAGTCTGTTATGCCAAGTGCCCACTTAACAGGAGGCTTGCTTTTGATAGGTGCCCAACTGTTTTCACCTTGCTTAACTCATACACAGAGCACATCATGCGAAACGCTGGACTGGATGAAGCACAAGCTGGAATCAAGACTGCTGGGAGAAATATCGAGAACCTCAGTTTTGCAGATGACACCACGCTTATGGCAGAAAGCAAAGAAGAACTAAAGAGCCTCTTGATGGAAGTGAAAGAGGAAAAAGCTGGCTTAAAACTCAACATTCAGAAAACTAAGATCATGGCATCCAATACCATCACTTCATGGCCAATAGATGAGGAAAAAATGGAAACAGTGAGAGACTTAATTTTCGGGGGCTCCAAAATCACTGCAGATGGTGATTGCAGCCATGAAATTAAAAGACACTTGCTCCTTGGAAGAAAAGCTATGACCAACCTAGATAGCATATTAAAAAACAGAGACATTACTTTGGCAACAAGATCCATCTAGTCAAAGCTATGGTTTTTTTCAATAGTCATGTATGGATGTGAGAGTTGGACTATAAAGAAAGCGGAGCACTGAAGAACTGATGCTTTTGAACTGTGGTGTTGGAAAAGACTCTTGAGAGACCCTTGGACTGCAAGCAGATCCAGCCAGTCCATCCTCAAGGAAATTAGTCCTAAATATTCATTGGAAGGACTGATGCTGAAGCTCCAATACTTTAGCTACCTGATGAGAAGAACTGACTCATTGCAAAAGACCCTGATGCTGGGAAAGATTGAAGGCCAGGAGGAGAAGGGCACAACAGAGGATGAGATGGTTGGATGACATCGCCAACTCAATGGACATGAGTTTGAGGAATCTATGGGAGTTGGTGATGGACGGGGAAGCTTGGAGTGCTACAGGCCATGGAGTCGCAAAGAGTCAGACATGACTGAGTAACTGAACTGAACTGAACTGGACTGCTTTTATTTAATTCTCCAAATAGTCCTGAAAAGAAGGGATTTTTACTCCTTGTTTACAGATGAGGAAACTGAGGCCCAGAGTCACTGATTACCTCTTGGAGGTCATGCAGCTAGTAGTGAGCCTCTCTGGCCTTGAGCTCAAGACCTCTTTAATCATAGCAAGTGTTTTCCATACAGTAGATGCTCAAGTACAAATTCTGAATGACTGATTAGCTGGACTGCATTCATTCCCCCAGCCTAGTTACATTCTTCTCTTCATGGCATCTTTACTTGCTGTCCTCCTTGTTGATGAGAAGTGCATACCCACTCCAGCTATATTTTCACTCCTTCCACTGCATGGAACATCAGCATAATGCTGTACAATGCTAAAGACTCAGGCAGTTAGCAAACCACACTTCATGAGGCAACTCAGAAGAGCAAGATCAAGGTTGCAGGCAGAACCCCTAAGCAGGTCTGGTGGGGTCAAAACAGTGCTTAGGAGAGAGCAGATACTGATGGCAAATGATAGATCACCTATTTCTAGAATCAGATGGAAATATTAATTTCCCTTGGGGTGGAAAAACCAGGAGCAAAACATACCTGCCATCAGTCACAGCATGTTAATAGCAGGGGAGTTACATTTGATGCTTCTGGAAACAGACCCATAACCTCATGGGTCAAAAGGCAATTACCTTCATTCGGCTCAGGAAATGCCTATTTTTCGATAAGTAAGTGTACTGTTTGGGGATTTTTGTTCTGTTGTTCTGCCTCTGTTGGAAAGAATATATAAAAGTCATAGCCAAAGGCAGAACACTTGCCTCGCTGACAAACAGCCTATCGACCATGGCAAATCCTGTTGCTAAACTATTAGAACTATGACTCTGCTTCTTTGGCAAATGCCTGCCTGAGATGAAGTGTTCAACACTGCAGCTGTCTGCATCCTTCCCCATCTCTCTATGGGGTGGTGCTTAAAGGCCACCTGAAACACTCTAGGAAAGGTACACAATGTGTTTTAATAGACACAACATGGTAAAGGGCTGGCCTCTATTGACCTACTGCAGGCACACAGAGACCGGAATTCGCACCCCTCCCTCATCATTTCTACTCTCTCTCTGCTGAAAATACTATCATCTTACCCTTCTTTTCCACCAAAGAATGAATCATCACCCAGAAAGAGGGAGGGATGGACAACAATAAAGGCAGAATAAAGAACAGGGTATTTTTCGAGTGCTTATATACACATGTCACCCTACTTAAATTCTAATAACCTTCAGAGTGAGAGGTATCCTTATGGTGTTATTTTTAGAGGTGCAATCCACACAGCATACAATTAAGCACTTTACAGTGTACAATTCAGTGGCGTTTAGTATACTCACAATGTTGGGCAACCGTCCCTCTCTCTAGTTTTAAAATATTTTCATCACTCCTGAAAAATACCCCAAGCATCCTAGGCCATCATTGCCACTCTTCTCTCTCCTCATCACTAATCTGCTTTCTATTTTTATGGACTGGTCTATCCTGGAAACTCATAAAAAACAAATCATATCATTTGTGAACTTATGGGTATGGCTTCTTTCTTTGGTGGAGTGTTTGAGGTTAATTCAAGTTGCAGCATGTAATTCATTCTTTTATGTTGCAGAATTTTCCATTGTGTGTGTGTGTATGTATTTATGTGTGTGTGTGTGTGTGTACATGTATATTATCGGGAGCTTCTCAGGTGGCACAGTGGTAAAGAATGCAGCTGCCAATGCAAGAGCCGAGGGGGTGTGGGTTCGATCCCTGGGTCAGGAAGATCCTCTGGAGGAGGAAATGGCAACCCACTCCAGTATTCTTGCCTGAAAAATTCCACAGACAGAGGATCCCACTGGGCTATACAGTCTATGAGGTCACAAAGGGTCAGATACGACTGAGCAAATGAGCATATATTATGTCATATTAATTATACATTATACATATTAAGTTGCACATTTGTTATCCATTTATCAGATGATAGATTGACATTTAGATTGTTTCAACTTTTTGACTACTATAAATGATGCTGCCATAAACATTCACATATAATACTGCAGGAGGACATATGTTTTTATCTTGAGTGTAGATCTAGGAGTAGAACTGTTGCTGAAGCCACTATAAGATGGGGAGACTGAGTCTGAGAGAAAAGAGGTGCCCTGCCCAGGGGTACCCTACCTCATTCAACTTGTTATGGGTGAAACCAGGACTGGGACCCAGGTCTACCTGGTCGTCAGCTGTATGGTCTATCCACTAAAGCTAGGGTTTCTTGGGCTAAAAATTTACTGAAGAGTTATTTTGTAGACTATGACTAACTTCTAACCTCAACTCAAAACACCCTGAGGTCATATGATTAATAACACTAATTTGAACTCATGGAACTAGTAGTTTCATTCAGTTCTTGCTGAGATCTGAGCTTTTTGTTTCCTAGGCAAATCAATAGCAACATACTTTATCTTATTAGATCAAATATAACTTTTATTTTAAAAAGCTACTATTATACCCTAATGCAGCTTTTATGTACTCAGAGGCCTTAATGAGATAATAAATAAAATCTTAATTTGATAATTAATAGTATAGAAGTATTAGGATAGTTTGGAATTAGGAAGCCTTGCATGTGATTTTTATTTTTACCAGCCATTGTTTTAAGGTATAATTACACTTGTCTCACATTATGACCGGGCAGTAACTCAGTCATGAAGAGGTAGAAAATGAGTAAAATTTCTACTCTGGTGCTGTTTGCAGTAAATTGAGGAAAGAACAAAAAACAAAATACAATGTAGAGTTGTATACAGTGTCAAGAAATAGAGTAACTCCTTCAAAGCCTGTTACTCCTGGATAAGAAAAGGCTGATCGAACAGTAAATGCATTTATCCTGACCACTAAACTTGTCATAGATTTTGGGTTCTCTGAATGAAGCAGCAGTTTAAAATATGTGTAATAATAACTGTTGTTTAGTCACTAAGTCATGTCTGACTCTTTTGCAACCCCATGAACTGTAGCCTGTCAGACTCCTCTGTCCATGAGATTTCCCAGGCAGTACTGAAGTGGGTTGCCATTTCCTTCTCCAGGGTATCTTCCTAATCTAGGGATTGAAACCGGGTCTCCTGCATTGCAGGTGAATTTTACCACTGAGTCACCAGGGAAGCTATGTGCAATATACCCATGTATGCAATTACAAGGGTATACCCTCCGATGTGTGAACATACAGCACTTGCACCTGCACACCCATCAAGAGCACAAGCAAGTCTCCTAGGCTTCCCGCAAAGCAAACACTTCTAACTTGGACCGTTATTTTAACAGGCACCAGTTCAACACTTGAGACTACCAAGCACTAGATGTCGTAAAGGAGTTAAAGTAAATGGAATCTCAAAATACAACACAGGCAGAAATCAATCATAAACCTTAGATCTACTTAGCTAAAGTGAGGTTATCCAGGAGATGGTGAAGGACAGGGAAGCCTGGCATGCTGAAGTCCATAGGGTCACAAAAAGTCAGACAGGACTGAGCAACTGAACGACAACAAAAAGGGAGTTCATTTCAGTTCAGTTGCTCAGTCCTGTCTGACTCTTTGCGACTCCATGGACTGCAGCACGCTAGGCCTCCCTGTCCATCACCAACTCCTGGAGTTTACTCAAACTCAAGTCCATTGAGTCGGTGATGCCATTCAACCATCTCATCTTCTGTTGTCCACATCTCCTCCTGCCTTCAGTCTTTCCCAGCATCAGGGTCTTTTCCAATATACAGTCAGTTCTTCTCATCAGGTAGCTAAAGAATTAGAGCTTCAGCAACAGTCCTCCCAATGAATATTCAGGACTGGTTTCCTTTAGAATGGACTGGTTGGATCTTCTTGCAGTCCAAGGGTCTCTCAAGAGTCTTCTCCAACACCANACACACACACACACACTTGTATCTATCACGTGCCCAAACAGCACCGCCTCCCCCTGCCCGGGAAGTGCAGATGCAGCCTCAGCCTGCGCCGGTGTCGGCCTCTGCTACCCTGCGTCTTGAGCTCACCTCTTTCCACCTGTTCCCGGGCCTGCTGGTTTGTCATTCCGGGGTAGGGGCAGACCCCCAGGCTGAAGGTCTCCCAGAGCAGGATGCCGAAGCTCCACACGTCACTCTCAGAACTGTATCTCCCTGGAGGGCGGACAAATCACAGCCAGCGCACTGGGTGAGCCGGTGACAGTTTCTGGTTGTGTATGTCTGTGTCAGCCACATGTTTAAACTTACCAGGGACTCAACAGTTAGCGATCTTATTCGCTTGCCTCGTTTTGCTTTCCAGGAGGAGTAATACACCAATTAAATGAACAGTCTTCAGGTTGTCAGTTTAACCAAACCACCTTCCAAACCACATTTCCCCCACCAAGAACACACACTCACTCACTATGCAAGCTTACTCTCTCTGTGGCCTCTAAATGAGCTGGATGGTTTATATAAAAAAGATATAAATTTGTATACATCAATGCCTAGGAGATTAAATAAGCTGGGAGTTATGTAATTTTGTTTTCTGCCTGCATTCAATTTCTTTCTACTGAAATTACAAAGTTAGAGCAACAAGGAAAGTTTCTTAACTTCAGTTTTTTTACTCATCACTGTTTACAGATATTCTTACATGCTTAAAGGTCTCNAAAAGCTGGGAGTTATGTAATTTTGTTTTCTGCCTGCATTCAATTTCTTTCTACTGAAATTACAAAGTTAGAGCAACAAGGAAAGTTTCTTAACTTCAGTTTTTTTACTCATCACTGTTTACAGATATTCTTACATGCTTAAAGGTCTCATTTTCTCCACTGACAGTTTCATTTATGGAAAATTCATTTTTCTGTGTTTTGAATAGAGTAGAAATTAACATAGCTCACTGATAAAAACAACTTCTTTAAATTACATGGTGCCTTGTTTTGTCAAAATATCTTGGTGCACCTGTTTGACTGAATTACATAAGCTAAGCTCTTGGTTTTGCTTTCTCCTCGGTAATCTTCCAGACAAACACAGAGATAAAAGCCAAACAAAGATACCTTCTGGAATGAATGTGACATCAAGGAGCAGAAGCAAGAAGGCCATGAATTTCCAACCTTTTCCAGCGTGCTTCTGCTTTATAAATGCCTAGCCTCTAAAAATGTCTCGTAAATTTGAGTAGGACGGCCTTTTTCTCTTTCTTGCAAACAGTACAAGGAAATAGCACAACAGTGCTATGCTAACTGCTCTGACGTCAGAGATTGGAGTCAGATGGGGGATCATCGTCTCCAGCTGTGTGAATTAGTTTCCTTCTTACTAGACAGTAATTATGGACATTCACTATGTGAGTCGATTAGTTGCCTTGTCTGTTCATCAACTTTTTTCATGCCTGACATCCAGTGATTTAAAGCTTTTTATGAAAATCATTCAATGGCCACTAGTTTAGACTAATTAACTCTTCAAGGATGTGTACAGCCCAGAGAACCCAGTGCCTTTTTGTTAGACAATCTCTGGGAAGAGGTCAAGAAGGGCCACTGGTGCTGTAAACCAAGATCACACTCTGCAAGTGAAAGCTTATACCTAACTCTGTGGCCTGACTTTTGAACCTGGTTTTAATTGGATTATTTTAAGGAATTAATTAGTATTTCTTATTGAGGTATAATTGACATATAACATTATATGAGTTTCAGTTGTACAGCATGATGATTCACTATTTGTATCTACTGCAAAATAATCACAGTAAGTCTAGTTAACAATACCATCCACTGTCACAAAAATTTTTTTTCTTGTGTGAGAACTTTAAGGATCTACTTTTTTTTAGCAACACTCAGATATACAATATAATATTAATTATAGCAGCCATGCTTTAAATTACATCTCCATGTAGAACAACAAATAAGACTTTCGTAAAGTATATTTTCTCTTGTTAAAAAATGCTAGGATTTAGAGCCAATCTTCAGTAATTTTATTCTGGGAGAACTAAAATGTTTCTTAGGTTTGCTGAGAAATGTGCACATTCCAGAGTCCAGCTCAAGCAGCCAGGGGATCAGCCTGAAGGGATGAGCGGTGTTGGCGGGGAATGACGCACCCTCAGACTCGAGGTGCAGGGCTACATGTTTATTTCAAGCATCAGGTCTTCTTTTATCCTTTGACAAAAGCATCAGGTCAGAGGTTTGACATTTCCAGCTCCCCCTCACCCAGATTATTGGTCTCCTTGTTGCCCCTCAAACAGAGTTCCTGCTTCAGCGGTTCTCTCAGAATCCTGCTTACTTGTGATTACATTGTGACTCATGCTTATGTCTGGGCTGCATACCACATTCGTCAGTTTACTTCCTGTCTTTCTAAATCCTGCTTGCCTCTAGTATCCTAAGCTCACTATCTCCTAAACAGGCTTCTAGCTATTCCTAATTATTCCTAAACCCTAAGAGTTGGTGATGGGCAGGGAGGCGTGGCATGCTGCGATTCATGGGGTCGCAAAGAGTCGGACACAACTGAGCGACTAAACTGAACTGAAGCTCAGCAAACTTCTTTTACCATAAACATTTCCCTCACAAACAGGTCCCAGATAACAATCCTTCCTGTGGCCTCAAGCTGCGGCCTACATGCTCATCCTGGAACATTCTTTGCAAAAATCCTTGAACAAATGTCGATGGTTACTTTATAGATTATTTTCTGGGCAGAAGGCTTTTGGGCTTTCTCACGCTTCTCTCAAGAACAATAAGCACCCTAACATTCCTTCCAGCCAACTCAGCTGAAGAAAGGAAGAAACAAGTCAGTCACAAGAGCTAACTCCTTCATCCCAGGTCCAAGCCTGAAGAACGAGAAGGGGCTGGGGCCGCGCCTCCATTATGTCAGTAATGCCTAATGCACCTCTTGACATGCACACACTCAGGAACTCCCTCACTGGTTTGGGTAATAAATACTCCTGATTTCCTTCTCATCCTGTTAGAAATCTCTCCCCCAGCTAAACTGTTCTGCATTAAAATTTTTTAATCAATATTTTTATTGAAGTATAGTTGACTTACAGTATTAATTTCTGCTGTACAGCAAGATGATTCAGTTATACACGTATATACATTTTAAAAAAATATTCTTTTCCCTTATGGTTGATCATAGGACACTGAATGTTCTCTGTATATAGAGTGGGGCCCCGTTTCTCCATTCTGTGCATAAAAGCTCTCACCTGCTAACCCCAGCCCCTGCTTGGCCACTGCTGCTGGTTCTGTGCATCTGTGACTCTTTACCAGTCAGGTTCACTTGTGCCACGTTTTAGATTCTGCATGTACGTGGTGTCTATGGCACCTTGCTGGGAGCCAGCACAGGAGATCCCGCCCATGACAAGGCCATGCAGGACTCCAGGGACTCCCTGGACCAATCCCACCCACGACAAGGCCATGCAGGACTCCAGGGACTCCCTGGACCGATCCCACCCACGACAAGGCCATGCAGGACTCGAGGGACTCCCTGGGCCGATCCCACCCACGACAAGGTCATGTGGAGAGACCTGACGAGCAAGGCGGATCAGGACTCAAGGGACCCCCTGGACCTGCTCGAGCATCNCCTGGGCCGATCCCACCCACGACAAGGCCATGCAGGACTCGAGGGACTCCCTGGGCCGATCCCACCTACGACAAGGTCATGTGGAGAGACCTGATGAGCAAGGCGGATCAGGACTCAAGGGACCCCCTGGACCTGCTCGAGCATCTACCCCCAAGTCAGAATCTGTCTTACTATTTTATGCCTTTCACCAACTCTTCTGACATTAACAGGGGGCTATTCCCAACCACCTTTTTCTGGAAAAAATCAACTTAAGGCTCTAGCTAATAAATATCCTGGACAAGATAAGAGTGTTTCAATTCAAACCCCCCTGTTAGCATTCTAGCTTACTTGGCAGGTTTATCCAGACTGTTGAAACACTGTTGAGCCAATGCGTGCTGCCAAGTTCCCACATCCCTTATCCACTGTGTTCCTGGGAGTGCATACAGTCAGGATGTAGAAAAAACAAGCAGCAGCTTTAGCATCAGCAACATTAGACTTTGAGTTAATAAGTTCTTTCTTTGCTATAACCCGCTGAATCTTTGCTCCATAAAAATGTAATTCTGTACTTTAAGGGTGACACAGGCTAGGAATTTAAGAGGAAACACTTTAAGGGAAAATTATTGTTCTGGCTGACCAACCTTTATCAAAAAGGGGTCATAAAATATCAACAGGCCTCTGGGCCAGAAGATAATGTACAAAAAATAAGACTTTCAGGAAAGAACCTGGTATCGATAAGCGTTAACACTGATGGAATGCTGAGTCTGCATTTCCCACCTTGCTGTAAGTACAACTCAGGGTACAAAAGTCCTCTCTGAAAATAAAGTGACGGGCCTCACTCACCAAAGCAGCTTGGTCTCCCCGTGTCTGTCTTTCTTTCTCTTTCTTACTCTTCTTTCAGGCTAGTTCCCATCTGGACCACAGAGGTCCACCGTATCTACTTATTTGCCTGGGCTTCTAAGACCTGAATGGGAAGGCTCCCTGTGTCTTCACTCCTGCGGGAGACCAGGAGGGTGCCTGCGACCTACATAGATGGTGCAAGTCTCTTGTCTCGAGACTTTATTGATTTTCTGTGTAAACCAAGGAACATCAGCCTCTTTTCTCCTCTATTTTCTCCACTACACTATTCAGTGCCATTCTTTCCTTATCTCTAAATTTCAGTCGCCGACGCCGTCACCCTGAAGATACCCTGGATCCCAACGGGGCTGCACCCCAGCAGTGCCTGCCTTTCTCTTTCTTACTTTACTTGGTATGACAGCGTCCAGTTGCACCCATGTCATGGAAACAGCGTCATTCCATTCTCTTTCAGCCCACTGTGTGTGTGGACTGCGTCTTCTGTGTCCACCCGCCCCCGATGGGCGCAGGCTGCCTCCCTGTCCCGGCTGCTGTGAGCNCACTTGGTATGACAGCGTCCAGTTGCACCCATGCCATGGAAACAGCGTCATTCCATTCTCTTTCAGCCCACTGTGTGTGTGGACTGCGTCTTCTGTGCCCACCCGCCCCCGATGGGCGCAGGCTGCCTCCCTGTCCCGGCTGCTGTGAGCGCAGGGGCGCGTTTCTTTCTGAGTTAGTGTTGCCTGGGTGTGTGCCCAGGAGCCGGCTGTAGTCCGTGCCCACCGCCCCCGATGGGCGCAGGCTGCCTCCCTGTCCCGGCTGCTGTGAGCGCAGGGGCGCGTGCGTCTTTCTGAGTTAGGGTGCTGCCTGGGCGTGTGCCCAGGAGCCGGCCGGCTGGACCATGTATGTGGTGACGCTGCGCTTGGTCTTCTGAGGAGCCCCGTCTTGTTTTCCGCAGTGGGTCACNGACAGTCATCACCTCTGAGCTGGAATATCTCATTGCCAATGTGACACCTTTCAGGACTCTTCCTTCCCTCTGGGGAATGCCCATGATGTTGACTTGACTTTGAAAAAGAGGCTCTCTCTGCTGATCTATGATAAACAACCTGCGTTGCTTTTAAGTCATTAAGATTTTGGAATTATTTGTCATAGCAACATAACCTGGCCTATCCTGATTTTTAGGCAGGTAAGTGTCTGATGAAAACTCAGGGTCTTCTTTCCCTGTTGTGAAGTAAGTCTGCTGTAATTTATAGGTTCTAGAAAGACTGTTCTACCTTAGCATATCAACACCTCCTCATACCTGCACCCCTTTCCATCCTGCCCTTGAGCTTGACATGCCTGAAGTCATGTGACTTAGGGCACATCACTCTGTCTTTCTGAGCCTTTGTTCTCTGGCTTTAAGGTGAGGGGCTGGGTGAGATGACCTCCGTGGCCACAGCTGACTCTGTTGTGTTTCAGTGGTAAACTGGTCTCCTTAGGCACATATTCTGGCTAGGCTGGGTGCCTAGATGGGCTTAGAGTTCATAAATCTTTCTCAGAGACACAAATGCTTCTGCCCAGGGCATCTACAAGGTCTTTGTGGGTTTTATTCCTTCTGCCTTCGTCACTCAGCGGCAAAGAGCTCGGCTGTTATCTCCCAGGGAGGACTTCCTTGAAACTCACTGTCACACATGTCTGTCTCATGTCCCCAGTTACCTTTTCACCAGAATGCTAGCAGTGCTTGCAGTGGCCACATCTAATTATTATTAATATTTAAATAAACTATTTTTTTGTCTGTCTCCCCTTCTGAAAAGTAAACTGCTTTGGAGCAAGGACCTCATTAATTTTGTTCATTTCTGTATCCCCCAAGCCTAAAACTGAGCCTGACACATGAGACCCTAAGTACTACTGGTTGAATTCTGGCCTTCTACGCCAGGGACTGTTTAAGCAAAAGAGAACAGAGGCCTGTGCCATATGTAAGCTGTCCCTGGTTTCACATGAAGCAATCTGCTGCCCATGTGCCTGCCCTTCTGAGCAGGGTGTGCATGCAAGAGCTGGTTTACTGGGAGCCTAATGTAAACAGAGGCATTTCCCCTACAACTGGAGAATAAAACTCACGGGATCCATTACCGCCCAGATAAAGTTTGAGGATTTGCCAGCAACAAATTGTTGCGCAGTCTATCTGCCTGTGCCGAGCGGGGCAGCAAGCAGGAGAGAGGCAAAGCAGGCCTAGGACCCTGGGAGCACTGGCAGTCTCTGTGGTTCTCTGCCTCTGGCGACAAATGAGTCCAGAAACGCTGCTTTATTTATTTACTTAGAATGATTAGAGCACTTTGAAGGAAAAACTTTTAAAAGTGATGTCTCCATTCCTGAGACTCCCACTGTATGTTCTTGGTAGCAAATTTCCAATGGGGTGCTTGAACACTGGTTTGTATAATCTTGGTCTTCCTTTCATGATCTACTGTCCCTTAAAAAAATAAATATGTCTACTCAATAATAGCCAGAAAGTGAAATGAAATCCTGACAATAGAATCTCACTTGGCTTTATATGGAGAAGGGACTAGCTCTTAAGGAGCATGTGAATTGCCTTGCAATAATGTGAAAAGGGCTTATTTGGAAGCAGATAAATCTGCTTCTTCCGTCATTTCCAAGTGATGCAAAATATAAAGTCAGATCATTGAAAAACTGGTTTTTGGAGTTCTAGACTTTTTCAGAAAGTGTTTATTCATTGCCAAACATCTGGTTCATTGGGTACCATCAAAGTGGTCCTACAACCTACCTGGATGTTGGGTAAAATGCTGGTTAAGCAACTTGGAGGGAGGGGACAGGATAAATTAAACTGATGAGGTGCTTTGGTACTATCTTTAAATCTCTGGAGAGTCAATGAATCTGAATGTCTAACTTAAAAATTAGGATTAATTTACCTTTTTTGGAAAAAAAATTGGCTTTTCTGTATTATACATTTTTCATTTTCTTCTTCCTGAAAATGAAAAGAATGACTCCCTCTTTTGTATTCAAACTATCTGTAGCTCCATGAGAGGTCTTCCCACCACCCTGGAATTCAGCCTGCAGATGATATGGCCACAGAGCAAGCTGGGACTGTTCTTGGTTTGGAGCAGAGAGCTGGGCTCAGCAGACTTTCAGCATAAAGCCAGTTTATTCAGGTCCTACTGTTGGCAAAGCGACAAATTGCTCTTTTGTGGGCACTGGGGAATTCACAATTGGTTGTCTGTTCCTTGATGGACACAGTAAAGAGGCAAAGCGGCCTCTTTTCCCCTAGCCCAGGACAGGAATTCAGGAGCTTTGCCTTTTGCCTCCAACTCTCCCACTAACAGGCCCTGGCCCCTTTGGCCCTCTGAGTTGGTCAGCCAAACCCTCTATGACTCAGCTCCTTTCTTTGCAAATTGGGGGTGGTCAGATAAATTGGAGAACTGTAAGGTGTTTTTGAAAGGCCTTTGAAAATCCTCGCTCATGTAGAATAACTGGCTCTATCTATGGTTTGGGAACTGGCACCAAGGTTAGGGGAACGTCTCTTTCTTGGGTGGAGGTCTTTGGCTTGGGTGGAGGTCTTTGGTGTTCTGTGCAGAAGGTTAAGGGTAATCAGAATTCCTTTGATCTCATCTCTTTCATCTCAGGACCTGGGCCCCGTGTTTGGGATACTACCCCAGGCAGTCAAAGCCTATAAGCCCTACTTTGCCCCAATTTTCTAGAAACTCCTCTTATTTCACATAAAATTTCACTTCTAAGAGTCCAAGGGTTTGAACAGGTGGTTTACATAGAAGGAACACAGACTAAGTGAAATACCACATAGAGTAAATATGTAGCCTTGAAAATGACGGAGAAAATGAAAATGGCAACTTGAGTTAGCAGAAATAATTGCAACTGATCCAGCCTAATGGACTCACACATACACATTGTTCTATTAGTGACTCTCTATTATTCTAGCCTTTACAGTGACCTTGCATGATACAATAAAAGTTACACACTTCATTGAGGAATACACCCCCCAAAGAAAGAAAGAATGACTTATTAAAAAATGTCTACAGCAGTGAGATATACCAATAAATAGATATGAAAGAGAACAGTCACACAAATAATGATCAGTAGAGTAATGCTTAAGTAAACTCTGGTTCTTCATCACCATGAAATGTTATATTTTGGTGAAGATCAGAATACGTGTTAGGAATGAGGGGGCTCCTTGACCACTATTCTAACAAGCCATTGTTACTGGTAGGTGATTATCACCTTTATAAAGGATATTGGGATAGAAAGAATATATATAAATACATATTAATATATTTTGTTTATCCATTCTTCTACTGGTGGACTTTTAGGTTTATTTCTTAGACAGTGTTAGGGAAATTTAAGTGGAGGTAGCCTTATTCAGACTTTAGAAGTAGGGGAGCAGGCCTCTGACTAACTTCTGACCTTGCCTGGACTACAAGCCTGTTTGCAGACACACCAACTGTTGTCAGCAAGTCAAGCAGCACTTTAGATAAGAAAGGGAATGGGTCTTGGAATTTCTTAAGCCCCTTGAGGCCTGGCCAACACCCTCCCCTACTCAGTGTCTAATGAAATCTTATAATTCAAGGTGAAACAAACAGCATTATAAAATTTAAAGAAAAACCAGAGCTGCACTTTTGTGTGTAAACTGATAATATCAGTTTGTGACCTGGGATTATAAGCTGCTGCTGCTGCTAAATAGCTTCAGTCGTGTCCAACTCTGTGCGACCCCAGAGACGGCAGCCCACCAGGCTCCCCCGTCCCTGGGATTCTCCAGGTAAGAACACTGGAGTGGGTTGCCATTTCCTTCTCCAATGC
This sequence comes from Neotragus pygmaeus, assembly GCA_006410875.1. Classification (NCBI taxonomy): domain Eukaryota; kingdom Metazoa; phylum Chordata; class Mammalia; order Artiodactyla; family Bovidae; genus Neotragus; species Neotragus pygmaeus. Next base: position 425,487 of record SJYV01025490.1, read on the forward strand.
ATGAAAGTGAAAAGTGAAAGGGAAGTTGCTCAGTCATGTCTGACTCCTAGCGACCCCATGGACTGCAGCCTACCAGGCTCCTCCATTCATGGGATTTTCCAGGCAAGAGTACTGGAGTGGGTTGCCATTGCCTTCTCCGGGATTATAAGCAGGAACTCCAAAAGCTGTAATTTGAAGTCTCACCCTTGAGGTAGATGAACTGCCTAGCGCTCTTTCCCAGATGGAATTCTAGATTGCTGTTAATGGGGTACTTTCCAGTGCTGTCGCAGTCTGGATATAGGTTGTTGGCCCAGTTTAGTGGTGTGTTACTTCTCTATGTTGTTTCTATCTCTTTTCTTTTAATGACTGTATGTTGAGATTAAGTCAAATAATTTTGTGTAAAAAATTGAAATTGCGTGTAATGAATAGTTTCTTTTGTCAACGAATACTTCAAACCTAAAACAAAAGTAAAGACTTTTGGCAAAACACCTTGGCAATTGTGAAGGGTGCTTCACTGAACATGGGAGTCCTCATATCTCCTTGAGAACCTGATTTAAATTACCCAGATGAGTGATTACTGTGTCAAAAAGTAATTCTATTTTTAATTTTTTGAGAATTAAAACAAGCGTTTTCTATCAAAGCTCTACCATTTTGCATTTACACCAATGGTTCATGTAGTAGTTGTTCCAGCACCTTTGTTGAAAAAGGTATCTTTGCTCCATTGTATTATCAGTGTTTTTGTTGATATTTTCCTCTAAGTTGAGGGAATTTCTCTCTATTGTTATTTTACTAAAAGTTTTTTTTTTTTTTTAAATCACAAATGAGTATTAGGTTTTGTCAAATGCTGTTTCTACATCTATTGATAAGATCATGTGATTTTTCTTTTTAGTGTATTGATGTGATACATTACATAGTTGGTTTCTGAATAGTGAGCCAGCCTTGCACACCTGGAATGAATTCTGAAGTGTCTTGGTGTATAATTATTTTTATACACTGTTGGGTTTATTTTCTGGAGAAGAAAATGGCAAACCACTCCAGTATTCTTGCCTGGAGAATACTGTGGACAGAGGATCCTGGTGGGCTGCTGTCCATGGGGTTGCACAGAATTGGACATGACTGAAGCGACTTAGCAGCAGCAACAGGGTTTATTTTCTGCTAGTAGTTTCACAGTTTCAGGTCTGCATTTAAGAATTTAATTTATTTTGGATTTTTTTTTTTTTTGTATGTGTATGCTTTGGCCACTTGATATGAAGAGCTGACTCATTTGAGAAGACCCTGATGCTGGGAAAGATTGAGGGCAGGAGGAGACAGGGACGACAGAAGATGAGATGGTTGGATGGCATCACTGACTCAATGGACATGGGTTTGGGTAGACTCTGGCAGTTGGCAATGGACAGGGAGGCCTGGTGTGCTGCGGTTCCTGGGGTCACAGAGTCAGACACGACTGAGCAACTGAACTGAACTGAACTGATGGTAGAAGATAATGGTCAAGTTCCATTGTTTTATGTCTCTGTTCTTACACTGGTACTATACTGTTTTGGTTATTATAGCTTTGTTATATATTTTGAAATCAGGTAGTGTGATGTCTACAGCATTGGCTTTGTAGATTTCTTTGGGCAGTATTGATATTTTAGCAATACTAAGTTTTCCAGTCCCTGAATATAAATGTTTTTTTCCATTAAAAAAGATTACTGAAATGTTATATACAATTATTGAATTATATAATTATTAAATTGTTAACATTTAGGTTTTTGCAAGAATATGATACATATGACATAATATTTAATGAAAAATATTTTGTAAATAATTATTCTACCTATGTAAAAAGGCATTTGTATGTCTATATGATGCAGAGTGATGGACAACAATATAGATTTCTTTCAAAAATTTTTTATTGTGAAATGTGAAGTACACCAAGTGCTGGGGTCCAGCCCCTGCAGGATCCAGGGGAACCTGAAGGAAAAACGGCATTGGCGGATGATTGAGAGAGAGAGATAAGGAAAGAATATTGTAGATGAGAAAATAGAGGAGAGAAAGAGGCTGCTATTCCTTGGTTTACATCAGTTCAGTTCAGTTCAGTTGCTCAGTCTTGTCCGACTCTCTGCGACCCCATGAATTGCAGCACGCCAGGCCTCCCTGTTCATCACCATCTCTCAGAGTTCACTCAGACTCGCGTCCATCAAGTCCGTGATGCCATCCAGCCATCTCATCCTCGGTCGTCCCCTTCTCCCCCTGCCCCCAATCCCTCCCAGCATCAGAGTCTTTCCCAATGAGTCAACCCTTCGCATGAGGTGGCCAAAGTACTGGAGCTTCAGCTTCAGCATCATTCCTTCCAAAGATATCCCAGGGTTGATCTCCTTCAGAATGGACTGGTTGGATCTCCTTGCAGTCCAAGGAACTCTCAAGAGTCTTCTCCAACACCACAGTTCAAAAGCATCAATTCTTCAGTGCTCAGCCTTCTTCACAGAAAGCCAATAAAACTTCGAGACAAGAAGTTTGCCCTTTTCACGGAGGCCACAGGTGCCTTCCTGGTCTCCCGAGGGAGTGAAGATGTAGAGCATCTTCCCGTTCAGGTCTTAGAAACCTGGGCAGATAAGTGAAAGCAGGGAACCTCTATGCTCCAAGGGATCAGCCTGAAAAAGAAAGGGAGGGAGGGAGAGAGAGAAAAATGATTGACACGAGGAGACCAAGGTGCTTCAGTAAGTGAGGCTCAATAGCTTTATTTTTCAAAGGTACTTTTATTCCTTGTCTTATACATAGAGGGAAATGAAAGATGCAAAGTCATACAGAGTCAGCCCAAACGTTACATCTGTTTTGTCTTTATCGAAACCAGGATTTTTTCTGCAAACCTTTCCCACAGACAATGTTGTGTACATTATCTTCTGGCCTTGGAGGCCTGTGGACATTTTATGACCCTCTTTTGATAAAGGCTTCTCAACCAGAAAACTTATTTTCCCTTGAAATGTTTTTTCTTATATTTTTAATCTATGTCAGCCTCAGAAAGTATTAAACAACTTACATTTTTCATGGAGCAAAGGAGCAGTGAGTTACAAGAAAGAACCAATTAGCTCAAAAGTCTGATGTGGTTAATTTCAAGGCTACACTTGTTTTTCTTACTTTTTAACTATGTTAACTAATGCACTCCCAGGTGCACAGTGGATAAGAGATATGGGAAATTAGCAATAAGCATTGGCCCAATAATGAAATCTTACACCAGCACTACTCTAATAACTTTTAACTCTTTGAAAGCTCTATGTTTTAGGCTTCTCATGCCTCTCATAATTGGGAGGCTGTGAACAATCATATGCGTAGCTGCAAGAGTCTGGATAGACCTGCCAAGCAAGCTAGAATGCTAACAGAGGGGTTTGATTTGAAATATTCCTCTCACATCCAGGAGACTTATTAGCTATAGCCCTAAGTTAATTTTCTCCAGAAAAAGTTGGTCAGGNGTGCTCAGCCTTCTTCACAGAAAGCCAATAAAACTTCGAGACAAGAAGTTTGCCCTTTTCACGGAGGCCACAGGTGCCTTCCTGGTCTCCCGAGGGAGTGAAGATGTAGAACATCTTCCCGTTCAGGTCTTAGAAACCCGGGCAGATAAGTGAAAGCAGGGAACCTCTATGCTCCAAGGGATCAGCCTGAAAAAGAAAGGGAGGGAGGGAGAGAGAGGAAAATGATTGACACGAGGAGACCAAGGTGCTTCAGTAAGTGAGGCTCAATAGCTTTATTTTTCAAAGGTACTTTTATTCCTTGTCTTATACATAGAGGGAAATGAAAGATGCAAAGTCATACAGAGTCAGCCCAAACGTTACATCTGTTTTGTCTTTATCGAAACCAGGATTTTTTCTGCAAACCTTTCCCACAGACAATGTTGTGTACATTATCTTCTGGCCTTGGAGGCCTGTGGACATTTTATGACCCTCTTTTGATAAAGGCTTCTCAACCAGAAAACTTATTTTCCCTTGAAATGTTTTTTCTTATATTTTTAATCTATGTCAGCCTCAGAAAGTATTAAACAACTTACATTTTTCATGGAGCAAAGGAGCAGTGAGTTACAAGAAAGAACCAATTAGCTCAAAAGTCTGATGTGGTTAATTTCAAGGCTACACTTGTTTTTCTTACTTTTTAACTATGTTAACTAATGC
>SJYV01025490.1:433898-447055 GCA_006410875.1 Neotragus pygmaeus
ACTCTCCTCTTTCACTTTCATCAAGAGGCTTTTTAGTTCCTCTTCACTTTCTGCCATAAGGGTGGTGTCATCTGCATATCTGAGGTTATTGATATTTCTCCCGGCAATCTTGATTCCAGCTTGTGTTTCTTCCAGTCCAGCGTTTCTCATGATGTACTCTGCATAGAAGTTGAATAAGCAGGGTGACAATATACAGCCTTGACGGACTCCTTTTCCTATTTGGAACCAGTCTGTTGTTTCATGTCCAGTTCTAACTGTTGCTTCCTAACCTGCATAGAGGTTTCTCAAGAGGCAGGTCAGGTGGTCTGGTATTCCCATCTCTTTCAGAATTTTCCAGAGTTTATTGTGATCCACACAGTCAAAGGCTTTGGCATAGTCAATAAAGCCGAAATAGATATTTTTCTGGAATTCTCTTGCTTTTTCCATGATCCAGAGGATGTTAGCAATTTGATCTCTTGTTCCTCTGCCTTTTCTAAAACCAGCTTGAACATCTGGAAGTTCACAATTCACGTATTGCTGAAGCCTGTCTTGAGGAATTTTGAGCATTACTTTACTAACGTGTGAGATGCGTGCAATTGTGCGGTAGTTTGAGCATTCTTTGGCATTGCCTTTCTTTGGGATTGGAATGAAAACTGACCTTTTCCAGTCCTGTGGTCACTGCTGAGTTTTCCAAATTTGCTGGCATATTGAGTGCAGCACTTTCACAGCATCATCTTTCAGGATTTGAAACAGCTCAACTGGAATTCCATCACCTCCACTAGCTATGTTCATAGTGATACTTTCTAAGGCCCACTTGATTTCGCATTCCAGGATGTCTGGCTCTAGTTGAGTGATCACACCATTGTGGTTATCTTGGTCGTTAAGCATCTTTTAATTTCTCTACATTCAGTAAAAATTCTTATAAATTATTTCCAAGCAGGTGAACTTTTTTGACTGTCGCGTGTGAGGGACCATATAGGAGCAGCATCAATGTATGAATTTTCAGTGACACTGAAGATATATTCCAAAGGTGTGAGTGTGTATGTGTGTGTGTGTGTGTGTTCTGATTGCAAACACATTGATTATGTCTGCTAATGCCCTAGATCTTTGAGGAAATAATAACCATCTACATATCTGCTTCCTTGGAGCAGACTCTATTTGCTTGGCACACATTGGTTCTCATGTTACTCTGAAAACTAAGCTGAGCCCAGGAAATAGACAGAGAGGATGTGGAGGTGCTTCTGGATAGAAAACCAAGGTGTCCAAATTCCCATGGAGCCAAGTTTTATACTGAGAAATATTACTATTCATTTGGTCCTGCATATTCAGTGCCAGAGTTTCTGTTGGCAGATCATAGTAAAGGTCCCAGAAACTGTGAATGCTCATGACCTCCCAATGTCATGCCAAGAGACAAGGCTTAGCAGCTGACAGTGCTCTGTAATTCGGACTAAGGACTTTTGGAGCAGCTTTTATATATTCTGAACAGTCATCTTTATTTGGTTCTACTTTTCCTGGTTGCTTTCAGCCGTGAGCGCCCAGGTACTCAGCTGAGCCTTGATGGTGGTGTGTATTTGAATCAAGTTCACATGGACCCCAGTGGTCGCCTCTCCACTGGAGTCTTGGATGGCTGCATGATCTCCAGCCTTCACGGGGGTGGTGGTGTAGGGATATGTGAAACCACAAGGTACTGCTTTTCTTCTTTTGAGTTTGGAACCCCTCAAACCTTTGTGAAGGGCATCCTAGTGAATCCAAGCTGCTGTATAACCCTTCCCTGGATGCTCTCCCGAGTTCTTAGAAGGGTGTCCAGGGAAGCTGTGCATGTCCACTATGCCTGAATGGAGGAAAGAAAGATGGCAGCCAGGCCAGCGGGTGTGCATGAGTGCTCCGAACAGCAGTCTCTGCAGGGGTCTTATTTAGGACCCTCCTTTAGGGAAACAAGCACCCTCTCCTCCCCTCCCCATCAAGAATATGCACAAATTTGGCTATAATTAGGTCACAGAGCAGATGCTATTAATCATATCATTACTAGGGGAAATGATACATGGTACCACACAAACACAGGTACAGGATTTTCTCCACATTTGGAGCTTCCTCCTTACATTTGTCAAGGGATTGTGCGGAGCTGGTATGAAGCTGAAATGCCTTCCTTTGACAGCAGGGCTCTCTCAGGAACAGACCTTATCTGGCATAGGGAGGAATGTCTTTTTGTGCCAGTGATGATTAAGCAACAGCAACTAGAAAGTAGCCCTCATAATCAGTGCCCATTGCCATTTCTCATTATTGTAAGAATGTCTTCAGTTGCCCAGGAGTGTATTTTTTCCTTGTTGTTATTGGTTTAATTATGGCGATGCCATCCTATGGGAGAGAACTAATTAACCTTCTGTCAAGAAATCAACTCTGCTATAGTGCATGTGACATTTTAATGGCTCTGTGTATTTCAGGGCAAGTTCTTAAAGGTACTTTGCTGTTTTGTTATTGTCAACACCTTGAGAGGAGACTATTTTCTATCGAATACAGATGTATGTAGCCCTCTGAGGCAGATATGGATATCATATTGCTGTTAATGATTATTAAAAATAAAATGATGACAAACAGAGGGTAATTTAGTGAACTACTACAGATATCTCACGGGAGTGTTGACTATGTGGCGTAAGTGGAAAACAGAGGCCAGAGTGAGGACGGAGAGAGGGAGAAAGAAGGGGCAGGGACCCGCTCTGCGTTGGCTGCCAACACACACAGGGCACATTGGCGTGGGCTGGCCAAAAAGTTCGTTTGAATTTTTCCATGCCTCTTACAGAAAAACCTGAACAAACGTTTTGGCCAATCCAATAGCTCCACAACCCTGCAAAGTACAATTTATTCTCCTTATTGAAAATTCGAGGTCCTTAGAGGGTGTAGCAGTAGCGCCCAGAGCCAGTGGTCCCAGTGGGATTGGCAGGGTACCGAAACCCAGGCTTTTCTCACAGGAACAAGGAGCAATCAGGCAGCACATGAGAACTTCCTCAGCCCTCTTTTGTCGGTGATATCACTCACCATTCTCAGCGCTCCCGTTTCTGGCTTATCTGCAGCAAATGTTTAGGTCTGTATGTAACAGGCCGTTTTAATTTTATTCCCAGCTCCCTTTTATATCCCAAGTCTTGTTTTTTCTTCTTTTATATTTTATATTCTTATATATTCATGGAGGCTGTCTTAACTCTTTTCTGAAAGGGCACAGGTGTCAATAAATAAAAGTAGTTTTCACAATAATCCTGTAAGGTAAATGTGAGTGTTTTCTTCATATGAGAGAAGTCACTTGCTTAGGCCACCCCTCTATAGTATAGAAGAACGGAAACCTGATCTTAGCTCTTTTGATCTCATGTTTATTTCACTTGCGTTGCATGGCATATTTTAAAAATACTAACAAAGGAGGAAAAAAGCACTCAAGGCAAGGACATAATTCAATATTTGGCTTTTACTGAGGGTCCATAGAGTAATATGCTCTTTGAAGAAAGAGAAAATGAATAAGAACATTTTCACCTACATGGTAAGCCAAAAGTTAAGCTGGGTATAACAGTATTAAAATATTTCTGTAGACTTAAATATATTAATTTTTGTAACCTACTTTGTAGTTTGGGTCTATTAAGTCATACCAGTATAGGAACAAATGGTGTATCTAATTTGGGGACCAAGATCTTATTTCTTTATTGGACCCTTGTGTGAGAATGACTCTATCCTCATTGGTAGCCTGGCTAACAGTTTACCCAAGATCTTCTGAGCATCTTCTGGTGGTATATACATTTTTAAGGTATAGTATTTTCTCTATTGAGCTTGAAAAGTTACAATAGCCATATGTCTATTGTAAAACAATGTAGGGTACAAATAAGTGTTACTTCTTAACAACCAATACTAGAATCCACATTTATATATACATACTATTTTTTTTTTCTGATATTTGAGACTGTGGGAAGAAATTTAAGGATTTGACCAACCCCCACCTTCTCCCAATGTGTAAATGAGAAAACTAAAGCAGATAGAAGGAAAGTGATTTTCTTAGAGTTACCCAATAAGTGATGGTCTCTAAGTGATGAAAAACCTGGGTATGAAGTCTTGATTATCTTGCAGACATTTTCCAGCAAATTTCTGTGCCACAAATCCATGCGGAGCTTGTCATTTCACTTTGGAAAAATCAAGTAGAGTTGACTGCTGCTTAAGGTCACATTTGCTCAGAACAGTGATGCAAAACAATGTCCCCAGGTCATCTTTGGATTACTTTACCTGTCCTAGCTGTGTTATAAAAGACATCACTCATCTCACCTAAGAAGCTAGAAAGCTCCTTCTAGGAAGAAATATCTTCTGAGCCTTGGAGGCCATGCCTAATGACAAATGTATTTCTCTTTCTAAGAGGGATTAATACTGAAATGACTTGGTCAGATTTCAGGACACATTGATGAAGTCAGATTTTCTAGTGGGAGGAGTCCCACCTGTAGGCATGGCTGTGTGTTTCTGCCTCCATCTGAATAATGTTTAGAACAAGAAAATGGCCCTGGGTTTGTTTTCTCTTTCTCTTGTATTACAATGTTGTCGTCTAGGTAGGATCTCTCTCCTTTTTGCACAGAAACATTTAGGTATTTGGGAATTCTCTTTGCATTTAATTTGGTGGCAGGAAAAGAATGACCATAACACTTCATCAAGGACGCTTGTCCAATTTACCAGGGACCTCTGCTTTGTGGGTGCTGTGTGCCTGGTGAGTGGTAAGGCGGAGTTCTACATCTCAGTTCCCACTTTACCTGTCCCGTGTATACACCCCGTGTACACCTGTCCTGTGTGTACACGACCCACAGGAAACCACAAAGCTGGAGGTGAGGGATGCGGATGCTGGTGGGGGGGCAGTGCTTACTAAGCCAAGACAGAATTTGGACCTTTCTGTATTATAGTCTTCCTATTTCCATGTCACTATCTTCTCTCCATTTCCAACATAGTTCTCTTTGGATGCAAATTAGAAACCATTTTCCCTTGGGAGCTGTGTAGGCAAAGGCCACTCTGGGAATGGAGATAACTCTGAGATGTGGAAAAAAGAAGCGAGAGACCAAATAGGTCCCAGCCCCCTCGTGAGAGCCTAGGGTAGAGCGGGTTTGAAACCTACTTTGTTTCTAGATTTTCTCGTAATTGATCTAAAAATTTTCTTCTGCTATGGATTCAAGATATTTTGAGCTGCGGTTTCTGTTAATGAAACTAAAGTAATTGTAAACCTGCAAGGATGATTTCCAAGGCAGGAAAGTTTGGATGAGGGGAGAAAAGGAGGAAGGTAAAACAGAGTGTGGCCAAACAGAAACTTTCTGGAGAGTCTGCCAACAGCAAATCTTGATCCCAACTGTCTGTCTATTTCTCTCTCTCTCTCTCTCTCTCAGTTCTGTCTTCCAGTGTATTTCTGGGGTCATTGTGGGTAAATGGCAACATATTTTCCAGCACATCCAGAGATGTGACTTTACCTAGAACGTAAGCTCCCACACACTTGGTTACCTTGTATGTAAAGAAATATAGTATCTGCTTCACAGGGATGGGGGAGGAGAAGAAAATAGCACATGCAACTCAGTATACAGTCTGTGCTGGATACTCATGAATCTTTTGCTTTGGTGGTCTGACAAAGGAAGGCTTAATAATTAAGTCATAGAAGCATCTATTCAAAAGTAACTAAATCTATATAAATGCAAATGATTGTTTCTAATGCTGCCAAATTTTATAAGGCGTAGAGTTCCATATAATTATTTAATCACTTTCAAAACAACTTTTCAACAATAACAATCTCAATGAGAGAGCAAATATGGCTTTTGAAATAGATACTGATGGATTTCCTGACATTTCCCTTTTTAACTGGAATGGTTACAGTACAGTTACATGGTTTTGCCCCTCTTAAACCCGGTGGGACTGATTGAAGGATAACTAAATTAATTAGGAAAGAAATTACAATTTTTGATGAGAAAATACTTGAAGATACAGGAAATACTTGAAGTCCTGTGTTTTTATTCACTCTCAAATCCTTGACATTTATGTGTAAAAGACTCAACACATTTTCTTCTGGACGTTTGCATAAATGGGGCCTGGTACCTGGCAAGATCTAGGTCCTGTGCTGTTTACTCATGGTAAAACCAAGTGCTGTTCTTAAAAAGAGTTGTTCTATTGAGTTTAATACAAATTCCCTTTCCGCCTCTGTAACCAGTAGGTACACCCAATGGTATATGTTTACAGTTCATTCCAGCTTGAGTTAAATCTGTGGGCTTCCCCGTGGCTCAGCAGGAAGTCATCCTACTGTGTGTTTGCTATAGGGAGGTTTTACAGCCTAAAATTCTATCCAAAGCAGTGTGGCCTCTGTGGTCTGTTTTAGGAGTCCTCCTTCAGTTTATTGCAGGAGTTTTCTGTATGTCATTTGTTTCCTATTTTATGCTGTTCCAAATTATAAACACGCCACAAGTAATTTCCCTTTTTCTTCTTCAAAACCTTGTTTATTTTCTTTGGAATGCTTACAAACACATCTTGATGTTCTGAGGAGCTGTCACTTACATGTCTCTCTGGGATCACACTGGCTTTGACCGTGAGAATTGGTATCTTGGAGATCTCATGAGAGAGGGCTCCCCATCAACACTCCAGACCTGGAAAATGCCATCCCATTGCCCCATCAAATGAGCATGGGCCACTTTGAGACAGAATGAGGCATATTCTGTGATTTTTTGATGCTGTGGATGAACATTTTTTGAGTAACCTTTTATTTGGGAACAATGTTAGATTTATAGAGAAGTTGGCAAAGTTATACAGAGAGTTTCCATGCACTCCTCACCCAGTTTTTCCTATTGTTAACATCTTGCATTACCACAGTATATTTGTCAAAACTAACAAGCCAACATTGTTACAGTGCTATTAAGTAAATTCCAGAGTTTATTTGTGTTTCACAAGTTTCCACATTAATGTCCTCGTTCTGTGCCAGGATCCAATCCAGGGCACCATGCTGCATTCAGTTTTCATTTCCTTAATCTCTTGTCTGTGAATTCTCAGTCGTCTCTCTTTGCTTTTCAGGATNGTTTATTTGTGTTTCACAAGTTTCCACATTAATGTCCTCGTTCTGTGCCAGGATCCAATCCAGGGCACCATGCTGCATTCAGTTTTCATTTCCTTAATCTCTTGTCTGTGAATTCTCAGTCGTCTCTCTTTGCTTTTCAGGATCTTGACAGTCTTTTGAAGCGATCTGGCCAGGTCTTGTACCAGTGTCTCTCGTTTTGGACATGTCTGATGTTTTCTCATGAGTTAGACTGCAGTTAAGGGATTTTGGAAAGAAAACCACAGAGAAGTTACCCCCTCACCAATGTGGGGCACACGTTATCAACATGAGTTTTCACTGATGAGGTTAACCCTGATCATTTGGCTATGGTAGCATTAGCCAGGTTGCTCCACTGTAAAGTTATTATTCTCCTTTTCTATACTTTAAACTCTGTTCGTTGGATGCAAATCACTAAGTCCAACCCATGCTCAAAGCAGGAGGGGTTTAAGCTCCATTTCTAGAGGGATATCTACCTATAGTTGTTGGAATTTTTCTATAATAAAGCACTGTCCCCTCTCTCCTGAAAGATTTTTAGAGATGTCAATGTAATGGAAGTTTTCTGAAGCAGAGAGGGATCTAGTGCTGGGTTTCTGGGAGAAGTGTAATCTTTGATCTTCCCACCTGTTTCCTTGAAGGCATTAGGGTACGTGAGAAGTTTGCTCAGGCAGTTATTTCTACGTCACCCAGACAATAGGACCACATGCTTTAGATCCTCTCCGGCATTTTTCCAAGCATGTTTCCACCATATGCCCACTTAGAACTTGCATTACCCTTTAAGATCATGCCCCTGGTACCCAGGGCCCTGGACTTTTCTGCTCAAGTGACCTTCCATGGTCTTTTTTTCCAAGTCTGAATTCAGAAGTCCGCCTGGCTCACTAACGTAGAAACTTCTAGGCCTGAAGGGTGGCCAAATGCCTGTTGTGGATGGAGCCTGGCCTTGCAGCCTGGATGTCCACATGTGTGGACAAAGATACAAGACAGAGCTGGATTTGGAGTGATTGAGTTTGGGAAGAGGGCAGTCCACAGGTTAGAGGCTGAAGTTGCTTCTCCCCTAGATGACATCCTCCAATGTCATGTTCTGGTACAAATTCTGAGAATTCTTGCTTCTCCCCTAGATGACATCCTCCAATGTCATGTTCTGGTACAAATTCTGAGAATTCTACTTTGAAATCTGACCATCCAAGTTGTTGAAAAAGAATATCTGTTAAGGTAGGTGACTAGAACATATCTAATAGCTTGCGTGTGTGAGTGATAATTCAAATATATGGCATGTAGTCCTCTATTTATACTCTTGTCCTAGGCTCTGAAAATATTTGTAGCCTATCTGCTTATGCACAAAGTTGCATATGAGAAAATGTTGGCGCTATTGGCTATAATCTGCTCCCCAGCTCCAGCACTCTGGAATACCATGCCTTCCAGAAAATGGCTAGCACTGTGTCTCTGGGGTCTTCCCTGAGGACACAGTTTAGCTTCTTTGAAAGGCATGAGTGGAGAGGCTTCTCTGCTGTCATCACAGAGGACTTGTCTTTGCTTTCGTCTACCTAAAATCCCCTTTATCTGCCTACATCTTACTCTCACTCTTTTTCACCTATCCAGCACTCTATTTTCTAACGTTCTACTGTTTTCCATGAAGATTTCCTTGATTCCACAAATACCTTCTTGAAAAACATGACGCAGCTACTGATTTGTAGCTGTGGGTTTCCACAGGTCACTGCCCTTATCCCCTGGGAACTTTGAGTGCAGTTCTGACATGAGACTGTCAGGTTTGAATGAACCGTAGCTCCTGAACTAGCTGCATGCTCCCAGCTCTAGGGTCTCCCAAGTTTTAACTGAGAACTCAGCATGGTTGTACATTCTATGTGCTAAGTACATTATATTTTATAAGATGTATATTAGAGCAGGGCTGAGAGAAATGCTTAAGAAAAGTGGAAATAGATGGTTACTCAGTCATCATTATTGATTCTTTCATCAAATCATGATTTTCTCCTAGGTTTACTAGAATATTTTCTGTAATTCATCTGCAGGCACTTATCTGACTCAAAAGCTCTTTGAGGAAAAGATGAGAAGCTCTAGGATTTCCAGTAACCCTAGGAGGTGCAAGAGCCCTGCAGTCATTGTCTACTCAAAGAGATTTATTTGCTCTTAGAGGCCACTTTTCTTTTCCAACCATGCGTGGCACCCCAGCTCTCCTCTTTTTTATAATCTGGTTTTTTTTTTTCCCCTTATAGTCCTTTTTTTTTTTTTTAAAGTACTTATAAAAGAACTGCTTTTCATTGTTGGGATGAAGCCAAAATCCACAGAAGGCAAGGGGACAGAGAGTGATATCTAGGTTGGAAGGGACTTGTCCTCCTTTTGGGCCCCTTCTAACATTATTAAGTATTCAAGGAATATTATTCTTCCTAATTTTTTTTTTTTTACAGTTTTCCTTCTCAANAATATGCTTCCCCAGGAGATCAGTGGAGAAATAATTACAGAAAGAATGAAGAGATGGAGCCAAAGCAAAAACAACACCCAGTTTGGATGTGACTGGTAATAGAAGTAAAGTCAGATCAATATTGAATAGGAACCTGCAATGCTAGGTCCATCAGTTCAGTTTAGTCACTCAGTCATGTCCTACTCTTTGCGACCCCATGAATTGCAGCACATCAGGCCTCCCTGTCCATCACCAACTCCCAGAGTTCACACAAACTCATGTCCATTGAGTCAGTGATGCCATCCAGCCATCTCATCCTCTGTTGTCCCTTTCTCTTCCTGCCTCCAATCCCTCCCAGCATCAGAGTCTTTTCCNGGAAGATCCCCTGGAGAAGGAAATGGCAATCCACTCCAGTATTCTCGCCTAGAGAATCCCATGGATGGAGAAGCATAGTAGATTACAGTCCACGGTGTCGCAAAGAGTCCGACACGACTGAGCGACTTCACCTCACCTCACCTCAGTCTCTCCCTTCAGAAAGCCATCAGAGGGCAGACAGACTTAAAACCACAATCACAGAAAACTAACCAAACTGATCACATGAACCACAGTCTCATATAACTCAATGAAATTATGAGCCATGCCATGTAGGGCCACCCAAGAGGGACAGGTCATGGTGGAGAGTTCTGACAAAATGTAGTCCACTGGAGAAGGGAATGACAAAACACTTCCATACTCTTGCCTTGAGAACTGCATGAACAACATGAAAAGGCAAAAAGATCAGACACTGAAGATAAACNCTTTGGCATAGTCAATAAAGCAGAAGTAGATGTTTTTCTGGAATTCTCTTCCTTTTTCCATGATCCAGCAGATGTTGGCAATTTGATCTCTGAGTCCTCTGCCTTTTCTAAAACCAGCTTGAACATCAGGAAGTGCACGGTTCACGTACTGCTGAAGCCTGGCTTGGAGAATTTTCAGCATTACTTTGCTAGCATGCGAGATGAGTGCAATTGTGTGGTAGTTTGAGCATTCTTTGACATGACTTCTCAAATGTGGTAGCTATTATTACATATACCCTGGTACTAATTTTCCCTAAAAGGACTCAATGGAATGCAACCAAGCATTGTTGTGAACAATCAGATCTACATCCCTCTTCTTGAGTTTAATCAAAGTGTGTCCCTTCTCCTCCAACCATCACTGCATGTGCCACAGGACAATGGGGTCTAGCTGCGTTCACCTGTGTCCTCCATCACTGGCTTTCTCTACCTCTTTGGGGTTTAGTCCTTTCTATCTGGGTTGAGAAGATCCCTGGAGGAGGACAATTGCAACCCACTCCAGTATTCTTGCCTAGAGAATTGTATGGACGGAGGAGCCTGGCAGGCTACAGTGCATAGGGTCACACAGAGTCAGAAACAGTATTTGACAACAAGAAATCCCATCCTCCTTCCCAGAAATCTGTACGATTTTAACCCAGGATTGATGAAATAGAGAAACTGTGATCCAGAAATGAATAGGCCCAAGAATAGGGGCTGGGATGCGGGGTGAGCTCTGCAGGTGAGGTGGTGACGGGAATGAAGACATCTCAACACACGTCTTACTTTGGGTCCTTCCATGCCCTTGTCTATTGTAACCACGGGCCTGAATGAACTCACAGGCCTCCTGGAGGAAGCCAACTTTATCACCCTTTTGAAGACCCTTCGTTTTAACAAGTGTGGTTATTCCACTGGGGCATTGGGGTGTCAAGGGCCAGAAGCTTTAAAAAGGAAAGAAAGAGAAGGAAATCAGGAAGTGGTGTAACAAAGGCCTAATTATAAGGGAGGAGTATCTCTCTACAGACAGGTCACTGGACGGATGCCAAGGGCTCTCGCCACATAAAGAGAAAGATTGTTATAAAAAGATTTTTAAAAAAAGAAGAAGAAGAAGAAAGAGGCATGGCAGTAGAGACTGTGAGGGGGTGGGGCAGAGAATAGGGAAATGAATAAGAATAATGACTTAAAAGCTTTTTTTTCCCCTGGTTCTCTGCTTCCTTTCTGCAGACGCTCAGCTGAGCCAGTGCAGCTGGCTCCCTGACAAATGTGGAAAAATCAGCCAATCTGAGCTGGTTGTTAGCCATCCAGGCAGAGGCTCAGATACATGAGGGGCTGTCTCAGGTGTGGCAGGCCTTCTGGAGACACTGCTGGGAGATTCTTGGCCAGAGCGTGTCCTCCCAGACTCCAGGAACTCAGCGGCACCCACTTCCACCTCTGGGCTCCGGGTTCTGACCAAGGCGACATTGAGGGAGGGCTCTTCCTCTGTTTGTTACCCCACCCCACCTAACATCCTCCCCGAACTGACAAGCTCTCCTTTCACCCTGCTGCGGTTTCTTCCAGTTCTTTCAGTGAAAAGCCCGCAACACCAGGACTCTTGTCCCAAGGCATCCTAGTGCACATCTGGTGACACAACTCAAGGCCTCCAGGAAAATGCCTGATGCTCCTCTGTCCATGGGATTCTCCAGGCAAGAGTGCTGGAGCAGGTAGCGATTCCAGTCTCCGGGGGACCTTCCCCACTGAGAGATCGACCCAGGTCTCCTGTACTGCCGGAGGATTCTCTACTCTCTGAGCCATCAAGGAAGCCCCTATTCCTTCTCAGATCACCACGTCAAACCGCAGTGGTGGACACCCAGGCAGAGTACCCTGGGGTCCCCTGCAGGATAGTGAAGGCCACTCTGGGAATGGTCACTGAGACCAAAGAGTATGCCACACACATTTATGTGCACATTATGTCCCCACACGGAATATGAACAAGGAAATACATCTGACCGTTCAGCTCAAGAAATGCAATGAATACTTTGAATCAAGTTCAAGACGAAAAGAGTATTATTGTAAGGAGCAGTCCAAGTTCCTTATTAAGCTGGCCACTTTTCCTGTGATTCTTGTTCATGGACTA
Source organism: Neotragus pygmaeus (assembly GCA_006410875.1). Classification (NCBI taxonomy): domain Eukaryota; kingdom Metazoa; phylum Chordata; class Mammalia; order Artiodactyla; family Bovidae; genus Neotragus; species Neotragus pygmaeus. The sequence continues at coordinate 446,282 of SJYV01025490.1, forward strand.
TTTGATAATTAAATTAAAAAGGTCAAAAATTAGGAACTAAGATACTAAAAGAAGTGCTCACATAAGGGAAGTTTCTAGAGGGATGGAAATGTTCTAGATCTTATTTTGAGTGGTGGTTACATGAGCGTAAATAACTGTCAAAACTCACTGAACTGAGTAATTAAGATCTGTGCATTTTGTTTTAATTATACCCACATAAAAAATTTAAAACGTAAGGGCTCATGTTGCAGTTCTGTGTCTACAGCTATACCAGCCTACGGAAGCAGCTGCCACTGTACACAAATGCATAGGTAAAACATACATTGTGTCACTTCATCAGTTACCCTTTACATAATGGAATACTTCCAAAAGAAATGAAAATAATTCTTATACGACCTTAAACACTTTTTAGGAGCTTGTAATAATCCTGAGGAGCTCTGAAAGATTTATTTTTTGACGGAGAAATGATTAGGTTGCATGCTACATATGAACTGACTAGTTACTGCTATTCTTATAACCTGAAAGTGAAGGTTGACTTGGTTGGTCTCAAAAGCCTTGATGTGGGGAACACTGGCTAGTAGTGTGGAGGACAGAAAAACAAAATGTGTCTGTTTGAACTATTATTGATTTTTAGATGAAATGAGAACACTTGTTTAATCCAGTAAGAGAATAAAAAAATTTAAGAGGTGAAGAAGTACATTACTATATGTAAAACAGATAGCTAATGGGAAGTTGCCCTATAGACTAGGGAGCTCAGCCTGGGGCTCTATGACAATCTAGAGGGGTGGGATGGGG
>SJYV01025490.1:448601-515594 GCA_006410875.1 Neotragus pygmaeus
TCTGTGACAATCTAGGGGGGTGGGAGGGGGTGGGAGGTGGGAGGAAGGTTCAAGAGGGAGGGGACATGTGTATACCTATAGCTAATTCATTTGATGTATGGAAGAAACCAACACATCATTGTAAAGCAATTGTCCTCCAATTAAAAATAAACTTTAAAAAAAGAGGTGAAAAGGCACTGTGTTATATGGTCTGATTTCCTCATTAATGGACATAGAAATTGAGGCCCAGAGAAGGAAAGCAATTTTCCCAAGAACACATCATCATTTTCTGCCAAACACGGATCTTCTAACTCTCAAGTCTGTTTCTCTGTCCAGTTTTTCATTATTCCTGTTTTAAATGCTGTCCTCTAATAACATTTTAAAGCAAGTAGGATATTTATATCAACTCTCCAAAATATAATATTTGTACTAATATTTTAAAACATCTTCAGAAAAATATTTTTCCCCTGAGAGAGGTTGTTTCTCAAATAAACTGTGTTCTTAAAATTAAGAGAGTCTAGGGTTATACTCACATTTATCTTCTTAGAAAGCACCCATGTATATCTTCTATATAATAGTTAGAGCTTTTTAAAACTCTAGTTCATGTTTGCTGATATCCCATCCCTAGAACAAAGATTCTCAAAAGCAATTTTATTACCATAAACCCACATTTTTCTCCTGTTTGGAGCCCAGTGGTATCCTTTAACTTTACTTCACTGATTGCCAAGTCATTCTTTTCTCCGTAGCTCTAAGAAATGCCCATGATAATCATATCCTCATGGAAACCAATTCTTATGTTTAATATGAAAAAAAAAAAAAAAAAAACTCTTGCTCATGTCTTCAAGAAATGTTCCTAAAGAGAGTGAGTCACAATGAACAGATGCCGATAAGATGGTCAGATCCCCACTAGCCACAATGCAGATGGGTAACTTCCTACCCATACACAAAAGTGAACCCACTGGAGAGACAGTATTTGTTTTGGGGATCTAGAATCCAATGTCCAACTATCTTGGATAATACTGTAGTAACAGCACCCCAGAACAAGAAGGGAGCTGAGTAATCTCAAGGTGCAGTGGATCCTGAGCAGCTTTTTTTTTTTTTTCTACCATAATTTCTTTTGAAATTAAATCTTACTTGGATATCTGACATAGAAAACAAATTTGAGTAATATCTGTTTGTGGGGTAGTTAAAAATCCTCACTGTTGGATGGAAAGATTCATCTTCCTGTTGGTGGGACCTTAAAACACTGCTGTGGGAGGTTTCCTGGAGTTCTTCTAAAAGTAATGGGGAACTTCAGCTGCTAAGGTCCTTCCCACCACTGGCAACCCAGACTCTTAGAGGATTCCTTCCACAACACAGAGCTGAAGTCTTTCTCCTGGTAGCTCTTAACTCATGGATATTAGTTTAACTTTGAGGTCAAATTTTTTAAATCCCCATTTCACAGGGGGAAATCTTCACATATTCAAAAGGAGCAGGTGTGTTGTATCTTAGACATGCTCTTCCTAATACAGCACACACCTGTGTACACACCTGTCCTCACACAAGGTGTTCTTGCTCAAACCACCTCGCCCCCCACCTCTTCTTGGCCCCAGTCCTACAGTGGCTTCATGTATTTGTGTAGGCTGGGGGCTCAGCTTTCAAAAAGAGCCATGGAGCCTTTGGGGATGTGACAAGAAGAGGAGGAAGGGATTTTGCTGCTGTGTTCTTGTTTTTTTCTACTAGCATCAAAGTGGAGTCCACCCTTTCTCAACAGAGGACCATGAAAACCAGCTTGTGGCCATTTAGAATTACATCAGACTCTGGGGACAAATTCTAAACAGACTTAATATGTTAAAAGAAAATGAAAACAGCTGAACTGAAGGCAAAAAAAAAAAAAAAACAAAAAAACAAGAATCTGCTCCTCATCCCTCCTCAAAGGCATCGTAACAGTGAGAACTACTTTGAGGCCACAAGGAAGACTTCCTGTTCAGTAACGTTCAGTGTTCAGAGCAGAGCAACAGCTGGAAAGGCAAACTTTTTTAGCATGAATGTTTCACAGTTCGAATCACTTAACAGATGTAAAATTATAGGATATACTTAGCACTGAGGGTTTTTTTTATTATTATTAGCTAAATAAGATCTTTTTGGAAAATACATTTGATGTTTAGTCCTTCTTGATGACGATGGCAAGAATTTTTTTTAAATGTTCATTACACTAAATAAAAATGTTCATTATACTAAATCATACTTTAATCAGTTTTACAAGTGTTTTATACAGGTTTACTCAAGATTAACATTTTAAGGCAATAAATACACAAATTTTAAGGTTGAGAAGAGACTATCCTACTGACCAGCCAACTAGTAAAAGATGAGAGGGAGCAAGGCTAGAAATGCCATCAGATGCAAAGTAAATATTCAGTGACAATCACACTGGTGGGAGAAGTCTGAAGACAAGAGATGTCCAGGATTAGAGGCTTAAAGCGGAACACTCAGGAGATCAGGGGGAGGTGATGGCTGGCCACTGCTCTCTGTGGAGTGTGACTGAGCAGGACCCTATGATGCCTTCCCAAACAGGCCCCCACACCCATGTTCTCTGCTTGACTTCTGTCTATAGAAAAACTTTAGTCAGAGAATAGATTTAAATCAGAGAAGTGGGAAACTGCAGAAAGGAAAACAGTCAAGCAAGACAAAATAATAATACTTCGGCCATTAAACAAAGTCAAGAACATTTAGTTTTTCCTCAAGGACTATAGATAATATTTTGAGCCAAGTCTTTTGAACTGTTTTGGAGAGACAAACTCCTACCAGGTTGACCAAGTTAACTGCTTGCTGCCCACAAGCACATAGACCTCAGACCCATTAGAACCAGAAGGTTGATGAGGCTGACTTACGATTACCTCACCACCAACCAATCAGAAGAATGCCCACAAGTTGATTACACCCTGCTCCTTGAATACTGTAAGACTCTTTACTACACCCTCCAGGTGGGACATAGAGTTTTGAGGGCATTAGCCTGCTGTTGCCCTTTTTGCTTGGCAAAGCAACAGAGCTATTTTTTTCTACTTCACCTAAAACTCTGGCTCTGTGTTTCTATTCAGCACTGGTGTACAGGCTGAATTTCGGGAACAGGAGGGGCAGAGGGAGAAGAGAGGATATACTGGAAGGCAGAGCTAAATGGCTAACTAGATGGAAAACAGATCCAGTGAGAACAGATTAGTGGAATTAGGGTGGTTTTCAGAAGAAAAAAATGGAGAAAGTAGCATGGAAACATATACACTACCATATGTAAAACAGCCAGTGGGAATTTGCTATATGACTCGGAGAGCTCAAACTGGAGCTCTGTAACAGTGTAGAGAAGTGGGATGCTATGGGAAGGGGTGGGAGGGAGGTTCAAGAAGAAGGGGACATGTGTATACCTACGGCTGATTAATGTTGATGTATGGCAGAAACTAGCACATTATTCTAAAGCAATTATCCTTCAATTAAAAATAACTTTTTAAAAAACAAGCTACTTGACTATCAACATTTACATGACTGACTTAAAGAGACTTTTGGAAAATTAAGTGAAATCAAGAGAAATTTAGATGGGCATTTGGGGAGGAAAGCCAGCCAAAGGAAAGTGGTAAGTCATGGAAATAGGAGGTCTGGCTGGCCCCATTGGTCACAAATAAGTGAGGACACTGCAGATAAACATCTTGCTTTCTACAGGCCTCAGTTTCCTTATCCGTAAGGCATGAAGCTTGCAGCAAATGGTTTATAAGATCCCTACCAGTTTAAGAGAATATTTTATTTATTTAACTTGTAATTGGTTCAGTTCAGTTACTCAGTCGTAATCGAGTAACTTCTCCGCCTTCAATCTTTCCCAGCAGCAGGGTCTTTTCCAAGGAGTCGGTTCTTCACATCAGGTGGCCAAAGTATTGGAGTTTAGGCTTCAACATCAGTCCTTCCAATGAATATTCAGGACTGATTTCCTTTAGGATTGATTAGTTGGATCTCCTTGCAGTCCAAGGGACTCTCAAGAGTCTTCTCCAACACCACAGTTCAAAAGCATCAATTCTTCAGCGCTCAGCTTTCTTTATAGTCCAATTCTCACATCCATACATGACTACTGGAAAAACCATAGCTCAGACTAGACGGACCTTTGTTGGTAAAGTAATGTCGCTGCTTTATAATATGCTGTCTAGGCAGGTCATAACGTTTCTTCCAAGGAACATCTTTTAATTTCATGGCTGCAGTCATTTTGGAGCCCCCCAAAATAAATTCTCTCACTGTTTCTGCATCTATTTGCCATGAAGTGATGGGACCAGATGCCATGATCTTAGTTTTCTGAATGTTGAGTTTTAAGCCAACTTTTTCACTCTCCTCTTTCACTTTGATCAAGAGCCTCTTTAGTTCTTCTTTACTTTCTGTCATATGGAAAATGTCATCTATATATCTGAGGTTATTGATATTTCTCCCAGCAAGCCTGATTCCAGCTTGCGCTTCATCAGCCCAGCATTTTCCATGTTGTACCCTGCATATAAGTTAAATAAGCAGAGTGACAATATACAGCCTTGACATACTCCTTTCCCAATTTGGAACCAGTCTGTTGTTCCAAATCCAGTTCTAACTGTTGCTTCTTGACCTGCATACAGATTTCTCAGGAGGCAGGTCTGGTGGTCTGGTATTCCCATCTCTTTAAGACCATTCCACAGTTTGTTGTGATCCACACAGTCAAAGGCTTTGGCGTAGTCAATAAAGCAGAATTAGGTATTTTTCTGGAACTCTCCTGCTTTTTTGATGATCCAGCAGATGCTGGCAATTTGATCTCTGGTTCCTCTGCCTTTTCTAAATCCAGCATGAACATCTGGAACTTTACAGTTCATGTACTGTTGAAGGCTGGCTTGGAGAATTTTGAGCATTACTTTGCTAGTGTGTGAGATGAGTGCAATTGTGCGGTAGTTTGAGCATTCTTTGGCATTGCCTTTCTTTGGGATTGGAATGAAAACTGACCTTTTCCANCAGTTCATGTACTGTTGAAGGCTGGCTTGGAGAATTTTGAGCATTACTTTGCTAGTGTGTGAGATGAGTGCAATTGTGCGGTAGTTTGAGCATTCTTTGGCATTGCCTTTCTTTGGGATTGGAATGAAAACTGACCTTTTCCAATCTTGTAGCCACTGCTGAGTTTTCCAGATTTGTTGTTATATTGAGTACAGCACTTTCACAGCATCATCTTTCAGGATTTGAAATAACTCAACTGCAATTCCATCACCTCCACTAGCTTTGTTCATGCTGATGCTTCCTAAGGCCCATTTGACTTCACATTCCAGGATGTCTGGCTCTAGGTGAGTGATCACACCATTGTGTTTATCAGGGTCATGAAGATCTTTTTTGTGCAGTTCTGTGTATTCTTGCCACCTCTTCTTAATATCTTCTGCTTCTGTTAGGTCCATACCATTTCTGTCCTTTATTGTGCTCATCTTTGCATGAAATGTTCCCTTGGTATCTCTAATTTTCTTGAAGAGATCTCTAGTCATTCCCATTTTATTGTTTTCCTCTATTTCTTTGCATTGATCGCTGCAATAACTTGCAATAGTTATTTTTAAAAATGGTTCCCTACAGTTTTGAGAGTTAATTGGTATAACAGCATATATATTCACAGTGTACAATTTGATCATTATTTTTAAGAAAATTTAAGTGTAATTGCAATGTTGTATTAGTTTCAAGCATACAAGTGATTCAATTATCCATATATATTCTTTTTCAGGTTCAGATTCAAGAGAATTGTTTAATTAAAAATAACCTAAAAATGAAAATAAGAAAACCTTGTCTCAAATAAGAAGGTTAATAAAGACTATCAATTAGGTTGCTGACGATTCTTCATTTTGAATTTCCTTTCTAAGTAACAGGTGACTGAGCCAATAGTTTCTTGAATATTCCCCCATCATTCTGGTTCTAGGCTGCCTTTTCACCGCCCATCCATCACTGCATCAGTCATTGCTGGGATTCAGATGATACTTTCTAATCCATGATCTGTTTGAGGAAATCATGCTTTTGAAAAATGAATTACAAATCCTTGTGGGAAAAGAATAGTGTGCAATAGAAAAGTCATTAATAACTCAACTTGGAGCTCAACTTCCCGTTTGGGAACAGCAACCAGTTAATAATATGATTGCTGGCTGAATAAGGATTGGTGTTCAAGAGGCAAGAGAAAAGGGAGTTTCTGTTTCTCTTCCTCCAAGAAAAAGCATTTGGAGCTGAAATTTTAAAACCCAAAGAATGACACTAGAATGTATCAGTTGTTGTCCTGGGCCAGTTTGCTTGGAAAGGATTTAATCTTATAGTACCATGGGGAGATGTGTATTTATTATCTCCACATCCTAAGTGAGGGATCTAAAGTTCAGAGGTCAATGAGTCTGTTCTAGGTCACATAAACAGACTGAGAAGTCACCCTCTCCTTAAGTATCTACCGAGTCCTTACTGTGTTCTAGACATTGGGTACAGTGGGTGGTGCCACCATGGCCTGTACCTGATAAGAGTTTTCACTCTACTAGGGTAGAGGGGAGGAGTGAGCAGCTGTGAACACATTAGCTAGCCATAAAGATATATTCTGTAGCATAAGATATGACATAAATAAGCCCAGGGAATATGACAGAGTGTGACTGAGGGGCTACTTCTACATAGTAAAGATAGTAAAGGGAAAAACAGCTCTTTGAAGAGGTGGCATTTAATCAAGAACAGAATGACAAGAAGGGCCAGCCATGCAAAGATCTGGGTAAGAGTGAGATCAGATGAACAAGAGAAAAGGGCATGGGCTATATGATGGAAAGAGCAGCATCAAACAGAAGGTAGCCAGAAGAGGCAGCCAATGGGCTGGAGAGGCAGCTGGGGAGATGGCTGCTGATTAAGACGGGCCTCTCTACTGGGCCGCTGAGGTGGGTCATCTGGTTTCACCCTTGTTTTTTAATAGAAGCAAGGCGAGGGACACAGAAGCCATGTCCAAATTATAGGGGCACCTGCACCTATGGAGGAGGAGCTCCTTGTGGGAAGGCTGGGGACCACATTTTAGCATCCTGAAAGCTTAAAGCCACGTTCTGCTTTGTGTGCCAACTTTATCTCTCAGCTTTCATCTCCCAGGGAAGGGTGCATCAGTGTGTTGGAGTTGCAGCCTCTGATCCTATAAACCACCCCTAAGTAGCAAGGGAGGAAGGAAAGACATCCCACTGCGATCTCAGCTGTATTTCTTCCACATGGCAAGTTTCATTTTGTTTAATTTAACAATAAACTCATTGTATTAACTCAATTCAATAGAAGCAGCAGGGGGATTTTTCCTAATTTAATCTTGGGCTTTGAGGAGCCTTGCTCGGTGCTAAAACAATGCCATGCAGAGAGATTAAAGGACTTGTATCAAGTTGAAAAAATACTTTAGAGTTTCTGAGCACAGCTCACCTGTAATTTAGGAACTAGTCAGCCCACTTCTTACTTTATCCAAAGCATCATCTAGTCAGAAAGCTAATCTCTGCAAGCAAATCATTCTCATGAACGATGTCACTGTAGGGTTTAAACTCTGAGAAGAGATCCTTTCATCCTTGGAGCTGATGCTCCAATTTGAAAAGGAGTTATTGGATGCACCCAGCCAGGGAATATAAATATCTTGTGCTTACCAATGTCACAAAATGGGATTTCTGTAATTCACTTAAAAATACAAGGACGTAACTATCTAACATCTATCATTGCATGTCCATTGTGAAAAGCTATATAGTAGGAAGCCTTTAAAAAAGGTTGTTTCTGGTGATTAACCATTATAAGAAAGAATATCTAGCCTTAAAAAAAATCTTAAGGGATAGAAAAGACTATATAATCTGCTGATACTGTGATTTGAAATCTGGAGATTCCATATTCACACACACATACACAATGGCTAGAGACCAGACAATAGTTTTTGTCCCCAGATGGCAAGGAGAATTAACAAACTCATTAATTAGGATCCCGTTGGTGCTGGTATTGAATATATATGAAGGCAGGCCCACTTGAGGGTTCCATCTGGGAGATGCAACTTTTGAAATTCAAAGACAAACTAGATTTATCTTTGGTGCCTTCATATGCTGAGCGTGGTCCTACTGACCATGTGGGCTGGTGTTTATCTATGAGGCCCATGATTATTTATGGAATCAGGCAAGTTTTAAAGTTTATTTCATGTCCTTTCAACTATAAAATGCAAAACAAGGTCGCCATGGGAGGTGGAAGAGAAAAGAGCCAGCTCTGAGGAAGACTTTATCCTTATCCCAGATTGCTTTTAGAAGAAGAAAGATATGGCTGAAATGTGAGAAAAGGTATGGATAACAGTTTCGGTTCACTCCAGCAGTGGCTAACAAGGTCCAGCCTCTGTCCTTGCTAGCAACAGAGGAGTTGGTAGGAGAAAGGCCCAGGCCTTGCTCTGGCTGAGGTTTCTCCATCTCCCCATCTCTCTGTCTCTGGCTCTCTCTCATACAGACTCAGGCTGAAAGTCTCTCTCTCAACCTCTCAAAAGATGACATGTCTTTTCTTGAGGTCAAAAATAAAAGTTTTTGAGGGGAGGGAGGAAAGAAACCAATATCCCAACATGGAGGATCTGAAGCAAGAGGGAATTCTTTCACAGGTTTCAGCTCCCAGAGTGAAGCGAGCTCAGAGGAGATGAGGTTTCAACTCTGCAAAGCAAGAAAAACCCTTTTCACCCTGTCAATTTGCAAACAAAAAGATCTTTGGAGGTTTAGGAATTTTTTTTTTCTATTATTTAAATCCCTTGTTATGTGTTTGCTTTCTTTACTGACAGCACTTCTTGTCATGGGAAAGTGTAATTTGCTGGAAAGAAAGGCAGAGAAAGGGAAAGGGGGAGGGGGAGCAGGCAGGGAGGGAAGGGAGAGAGGCAAAGAGAGACTAATACCAGAATTCAAACAACACAGTAAGAGGGCACGTCCTATTAAAGGATTCTTTATGCTTAAAATGGAGTCTATTCTTCCTATCTAAAAATAAGCCTGTGACCTTTTGCATTCTCCAGACCACATGTATTTTTGCAACATCCAGAGTCCCAAGGCACACCAGGCAGTGTGAGAGCTGAGGGCTGTCTGGTCCAGGTCCCTGGAGCTAAGAAGTGCACCTGTCAGAGAAGCAGCAGCCAGAATCAAGAGAAAGAACCCACAGAGACCTGGGGGTGGGGTGGGGGGCGGGCACTCTGAACCCAACTTTCTCTGTCAGTTATTGATTAAACCTCTTATGCATACACACCAGCTCCAGGAAAGCTGAACTTTAATTTTTTGCCTCCTACAGAAAAGAGATGATACAAACTTGGGAGGAAATAACAGCAAGCATCATAAGAACAAACACCTGCACACATTCTCAGTATCAGACTTGTTTTTTAAGTCCAAAGAAATAAAAAAGAATGTCAAGCCTCACTTATAATCAAAGATATGCAAACTAAAATATGTTACACTTTTTAAAACTTATCCAATTAGCAAAGATGAATACGAAATATAATACCAATGTTGGTGAGAGTTTATACAAACAGACACTCTCATGTCTCTTTAGAGTGGGAATATAAATTAGTGGAATTTTCTGAAGTTAAATTAGGCAACATGTTGGAAATGCCTTAAATGTGTGGATTTCAGTGTAGCAATCACACTTTTAGCAGGTAATTGCATCAGTCATAGTCAGTAAGTTGTTTATCCCAGCACTGTTTAGAATAGAAAATGGTTGGAAACAATCCAAGACACCAACAACTGATAATCGGTTAAGTCGATTATATGTGTACAATGGACATGATTAAGAGTCATACTCAGAGCAATAATGACAAATGAAATGAAAAAAACTGTTCAGGAAATGTTGCTAACCAAAGTGGGAAAAAGTCTAAAAGAAAGCCATCTACCTATCTATCTATGCACCCATCCTACCAACCATCCTGCTTCCTGTGTGCTAAGCATTTAGCTAAGAACAGCTGCATTACCTCCTGTAACACTTCCAAAAATCCCATAGAGTATGTACTTACTATTATCTCCTTTTCATAGATAAAGAAACTGTTAAACAGGAAAGGGAAGCTTAAACTTAAGTGGGAGCTGGTCTCAACCACACAAGCGTACTCTCTGCCATGACAACGATCATGTGTAAGTTTAGGAACATGTGTCCTTCCTTGGGAATACATCCACTCTAAACTATCCACAGTCATCTCTGAGAGGTAGGCTTCCAGATGATTTTTGATTACTGCTCTGTGAGAAACCCAAGTAAGATGGTAGGTGTTGCAAGAGGGCATCAGAGGGCAGACACTGAAACCATACTCACAGAAAACTAGTCAATCTAATCACACTAGGACCACAGCCTTGTCTAGCTCAATGAAACTAAGCCATGCCCGCGGGGCAACCCAAGATGGGTGGGTCATGGTGGAGAGGTCTAACAGAATGTGGTCCACTGGAGAAGGGAATGGCAAGCCACTTCAGTATTTTTGCCTTGAGAACCCCATGAACAGTATGAAAAGGCAAAATGATAGGAACTGAAAGAGGAACTCCCCAGGTCAGTAGGTGCCCAACATGCTACTGGAGATCAGTGGAGAAATAACTCCAGAAAGAATGAAGGGATGGAGCCAAAGCAAAAACAATACCCAGCTGTGGAAAAGTCAACTCACTGGAAAAGACTCTGATGCTGAGAGGGATTGGGGGCAGGAGGAGAAGGGGACGACAGAGGATGAGCTGGCTGGATGGTGTCACTGACTCGATGGACGTGAGTCTGAGTGAACTCTGGGAGTTGGTGATGGACAGGGACGTCTGGCATGCTGCAATTCATAGGGTCGCAAAGAGTCGGACACGACTGAGTGACTGGACTGAACTGAACTGAGCTTGTGCTTTTCTGTGGTTTTCATGATTTCCACAATGAGCATATATTTCTTTCGCAAATAGGAAAAAAATGAAATGAGCTGTCCTTCTGAGATGATATTCTGACTATAACTGTCTGACTCCTTGAGACTCAGGACGACTCAAGAAGAGTCAGGAAATAGCAAACAGACTCTTTCCCAGAGTCTGGAGCCAGGCAGCCAGTTACTGACCATGTGCTCTGGGCGAGGTCACTTAGCCCTCTAATGTAAAGTAAGAAATAAATGTGCTCAGGCATCCCACATAATATCGGTTCAATAAGCACTATTTCCCCTTTCTCTAGCCTGACTACAAAATACCAATTCTAGAAGTGGTATTCTCCAAGCTATGCCTAATATATAGTTGTCTCATCTTAGGGAAGACCACTGACTCAAAATCAAAGGGAAATATACCCTTCCTGAAAAATGCCTATCAATGTCTGTTAGATTCAACTGACCTATCTTTCTCCTCCAAAACTCCAGCCTTCTGTGAATTATAGTCCTTGGTGTTTTAAAGGTTATTTCTTTCTGTTTTACAGTGGTCTTCAAACTAGGAAATGTATACAATAGAAGTGTTACAAATATCCTTCCAGGAAGGATGTGGACACACGGGTTTCAGAGAATTAACTTCCAGAATCTTTATTTCTCTAAGATTCTGTCCTCAATTTGAGCTCACCTGTGTTGAGGAGTTCATTCCAGCAGGCTCACCAGACCCCTTACTTCTACTTCGCAGCACTGTCCTTCATCTCCTTGTACCTTGCAGCAGAAAGACATCACTCTCATCCATCGCAAATCTACTGTGTCACCCTGCCTGGAGCCATGAACAGCACTGGAGGGCCCCGGAAAGGACCAACTTGATACATGCGTTAAATGTAAGCCTCCTATCATCAAGGTGACTAATGAAACCAAGGTGGGCAGGGCTCTGGGTTTTTGTAAAGAAGTAGACAGCCCACTGGGTTTCCCTGATAGCTCAGTCGGTAAAGAATCCACCTACAAATCAGGAGACCCCAGTTCGATTCCTAGGTCGGGAAGTTTCCCTGGAGAAGGGATAGGTTACCCACTCCGATATTCTTGGGCTTCCCTGCTGGCTCAGATAGTAAAGAATCTGCCTGTAATGCAGGAGCCCTGGGTCCAATCCCTAGGTTGGGAAGATCCCCTGGAGGAGGGCATGGCAATCCAATCCAGTATTCTGGCCTGGAGAATCCCCATGGACAGAAAAGCCTGCCAGGCTACCGTCCATGGGGTCGCAAAGAGCCAGACACAAGGAGCAACCAGCGCAGCACAGCACAGCCCGCCCGCTAGAGCCTAGGCAGTGAGGACTGCCTATGGCTGTGCAGTCTTCTCACAGCCAGGCCACCAGCTCAGGGGTGCCCAGCTCCACTCCTCAACCGCAGTGTCTCTCAAATCTCTCTCTCTCCCCTTCTCTGACAGATGTTTATTGAATAATTATTTCCTCAAAAAAATAAGAATAAGGACCTATATAGTACAGGGAACTCTATTCAATACTCTGTAATGACCTTCACGGGAAAAGAATCTAAAAAAGGTGTGTGTGTGTTATATGTATATACGTGTATATCCATATAACTGAGTCACTTTGCCATAGTGCAGAAAGGGACACACATTGCAAGTCAACTATACTCCAGTAAAAAATATTAAAAAAAAAACCCTATCCTCACAGAGCTACATTTTAGTCAAATCCTCAGTTGAAATCTGAGTTCAGAAGAGGTGTGGTTATCACAGAGATGCCTATTAATATATTAAGAAACATGTTCATTGAAAAATGAAGTCAGATTTTTTTCTGACACAAAATAAATCTGACTTGGCTGGCTGATTAAATAATGAGGACAGATAATTAGGGCATATTATCTATGCATTGAATGAAGTAAATATGCAGATCCAAGGTTTGATGAACATGTATTTATAGAATGTGATAAAAAGCATTTTTTTACCATAATTATGTAAAAATACTGTTTGTCAGGCCAAGGTTTATTGAAATTAGCAATATTTTAAAATTACCAACAGTTTCAAAGTAGATCAAGTTAAGCAGCATATTACTAAGTGAAAGAGTAACTAAAGAATACAAATTTTAGTCATTTAATGTCATAGTAACACCATTCTAATAACATTTTGGGGTATACACTGAGAAAGGTTAATGTTTAACAAATGCTTTTTGAAGCCAGGTGCCCACTAATTCTTTGTTTTTTACAAAAATCAAACAGGACCTAACCAACTGAGAGATGACTAAATATCACTGCTGGGGATGGTTTGCTTTCAGTTTGGTTTGGGCTAATTTAGGAGTTAAAGATAGAAATGATAGTGGTCTCACAGAACTCCATCTGTGCCATCACATAATATGCAGACAATGTTTCTCACGATTTACATCATAAAAACCAAAACTAGGAATATAACTGATGGTGAACCTTTTAAGCAATAAATAATATTCATCCATCTGAGCTACCAAGGAAACCCAATATTCATCCATAGGATAAACTAATGGGAAGTAAAGCCTCTTCCATCTCATTAAGAAAGACATTTTCAATAAATTTTTACTCTATTTAATAATTATCAAAATATTGAATACACTTATGTTGTTTTAATCAACTTGGTACTAAATGTCATTGCAATAATCAGTCTGGAATACCTTTAATTACTTAGAGCTTTTGATCACAGAACTTCTAAATTTAAATTTATTTTTACACATGCTTATTGCAGAGGATTATGACAGCAGTATCAATAAAAGACTTTTAAGCATAAAAATATATAACAGGATAAAATATCACAAGGGAAATATAATAGAAATACAAGTTTTAAAAAAGACGTGAAATTTTTGCCTGTTAAAGAATAGCTTATTTGCATATTTTAAAAAATGAATGATGGTAAATATTCCCTGTAAACATTATTTAGATTTCACTGAATGAATTTCAAAGATGATCACACCACCTCACTGAAAAGAGAGTCAATATTTATAATTATATCCTTTTCAGCTATTTAAATCTAAAATAAAGAAATGTTAATGGTAAATTTCAGATCAGTTCAGTTCAGTCACTCAATCGCGTCCGACTCTTTGTGACCCCATCGATTGCAGCACACCAGGATTCCCTGTCCATCACCAACGCCCAGAGCTTACTCAAACTCATGTCCATCAAGTCAGTGATGCCATCCAACCATCTCATCCTCTATTGTCCCCTTCTCCTCCTGCCTTCAGTCTTTCCCAGCATCAGGGTCTTTTCCAAGGACTTGGTTCTTTGCATCAAGTGGCCAAAGTATTGGAGTTTCAGCTTCAGCATCAGTTCTTCCAATGAATATTCAGGACTGATTTCCTTTAGGATGGACTGGTTGTATCTCCTTGCAGTCCAAGGGTCTCTCAAGAGTCTTCTCCAACACCACAATTCAAATTCTTCAGTGCTCAGCTTTCTTTATAGTCCAACTCTCACATCCATACATGACTATTGGAAAAACCATAGCTTTGACTAGATGGACCTTTATTGGTAAAGTAATGTCTCTGCTTTTTAATATGCTGTCTAGGNCAAAGTATTGGAGTTTCAGCTTCAGCATCAGTTCTTCCAATGAATATTCAGGACTGATTTCCTTTAGGATGGACTGGTTGTATCTCCTTGCAGTCCAAGGGTCTCTCAAGAGTCTTCTCCAACACCACAATTCAAATTCTTCAGTGCTCAGCTTTCTTTATAGTCCAACTCTCACATCCATACATGACTATTGGAAAAACCATAGCTTTGACTAGATGGACCTTTATTGGTAAAGTAATGTCTCTGCTTTTTAATATGCTGTCTAGGTTGGTCATAGCTTTTCTTCCAAGGAGCAAATATCTTTTAATTTCATGGCTGCAGTCACCATCTGCAGGGCTTTTTGGAACCCCCCAAAATAAAGCCTGTCACTGTTTCTCCATCTATTTGCCATGAAGTGATGGGACCTGATGCCGGACATTTTCTGAATGTTGAGTTTTAAGCCAACTTTTTCACTCCCCTATTTCACTTTCAAGAGGCTCTTTAGTTCTTCTTTACTTTATGCCATAAGGATGGTGTCTTCTCTATATCTGAGGTTATTTATATTTCTCCAGCAATCTTGATTCCAGCTTGTGCTTCATCCAGCCTGGCATTTCACATGTTGTATTATGCATATAAATTAAATAAGCAGGGTGACAATATACAGCCTTGACATACTCCTTTCCCAATTTGGAACCAGTCTGTTGTTCCATGTCCAGTTCTAACTATTGCTTCCTGACCTGCATACAGATTTCTCAAGAGGCAGGTTAGGTGGTCTGGTATTCCCATCTCTTTCAGAATTTCCCACAGTTTATTGTGATCCACACAGTCAGAGGCTTTGGCATAGTCAATAAAGCAGAAGTAGATGTTTTTCTGGAACTCTCTTGCTTTTCTGATGATCCAGTGGATGTTGGCAATTTGATCTCTGGTTCCTCTGCCTTTTCTAAATCCAGCTTGAACATCTGTAACTTCACGATTCATGTACTGTTGAAGCCTGGCTTGGAATTTTGAGCAATACTTTGCTAGTGTGTGAGATGAGTGCAATTGTGTGGTAGTTTGAACATTCTTTGGCATTGCCTTTCTTTGGGACTGGAATGAAAACTGACATTTTCCAGTCCTATGGCCGCTGCTGAGTTTTCCAAATTTGCTGGCATATTGAGTGCCGCACTTTCACAGCATCATCTTTTAGGATTTGAAATAGCTCAACTGGAATTCTATCACCTCCACTAGCTTTGTTCATAGTGATGTGCTTCCTAAGGCCCACTTGATTTCACATTCTAGCATGTTTGGCTCTAGGTGAGTGATCACACCATCATGTTTATCAGGGTCATGAAGATTGTTTGTGTATAGTTCTTCTGTATATTCTTGCCACCTCTTAATATCTTCTGTTTCTGTTAGGCCCATACCATTTCTGTTCTTTATTGTGCCCATATTTGCATGAAATGTTCCCTTGGTATCTCTAATTTTCTTGAAGCCATCTCTAGTCTTTCCCATTCTATCGTTTTCCTCTATTTCTTGCACTGATCACTGAGGAAGGCTTTCTTATCTCTCTTTGCTATTCTCTGGAACTCTGCATTCAAATCGGTATATCTTTCTTTTTCTCTTTTGCCTTAGCTTCTCTTTTCTCAGCTGTTTGTAAGTTTCAAAATTCTTTATTAGGGGGTTAATGACTGAAAAAGAAGTGAAATTCAATCTACTTCATTTTATGGCTACCCTTTCTCCTCTATGAGACCCAAGAGAATGACATTCATTTTATTGGGTTTTAGGGGCTAAAGAAAACATTCAAGTTAGTCCTCTTAAGAGATCTGGCCTTACCCTCTCTGCTGCCACATGCCAGATGTTGATTGCCTCGCCCATGAAGCAGGTGTTTAGAGTACATAAATAAGCATGGGGCAACTCCGAGGCCAAGGGTGACATCTAACACTGGGGAGCTCCCTGATGGTGGAATAAATCTGATTCATAGAATGAAATTTTCCCACCTGTGACTTAAATTAATAGTCAAGTAATTAGTATTTATCATTTTGGGGAATGGAAAAAATCCTATGGAAAAAATCGGCTTGCAGATAGAATTCTCTTTTCTTCATATGTTTTATCCTTGACTTTGTTAGGCAAAAATTCCACAAAAGCATACGTTATTTAGGAAGTTGCATGCATGCACCTACCCTCAAGAAGACGTGGAGATAAATGACATAGAACATTTAGCGGGATGCACACATGGCCTTTCCTATTCTCTGCCGACTCTGACTGGGGGAAACTTCTGCAACAGGAAATTACTCACTCAACACAATTAAAGAGACAGGGGGTGTGAGAGAATCAGGTCCTATTTCTTACCATCTTAGCCTCTCAGAGTCTTGGTTTTCCTATTTTTAAATTGGAGTTCAAAAAGACACCTGTCTACTGCTGTGCATAACTGCTCTGAATGNGCTTCCTAAGGCCCACTTGATTTCACATTCTAGCATGTTTGGCTCTAGGTGAGTGATCACACCATCATGTTTATCAGGGTCATGAAGATTGTTTGTGTATAGTTCTTCTGTATATTCTTGCCACCTCTTAATATCTTCTGTTTCTGTTAGGCCCATACCATTTCTGTTCTTTATTGTGCCCATATTTGCATGAAATGTTCCCTTGGTATCTCTAATTTTCTTGAAGCCATCTCTAGTCTTTCCCATTCTATCGTTTTCCTCTATTTCTTGCACTGATCACTGAGGAAGGCTTTCTTATCTCTCTTTGCTATTCTCTGGAACTCTGCATTCAAATCGGTATATCTTTCTTTTTCTCTTTTGCCTTAGCTTCTCTTTTCTCAGCTGTTTGTAAGTTTCAAAATTCTTTATTAGGGGGTTAATGACTGAAAAAGAAGTGAAATTCAATCTACTTCATTTTATGGCTACCCTTTCTCCTCTATGAGACCCAAGAGAATGACATTCATTTTATTGGGTTTTAGGGGCTAAAGAAAACATTCAAGTTAGTCCTCTTAAGAGATCTGGCCTTACCCCCTCTGCTGCCACATGCCAGATGTTGATTGCCTCGCCCATGAAGCAGGTGTTTAGAGTACATAAATAAGCATGGGGCAACTCCGAGGCCAAGGGTGACATCTAACACTGGGGAGCTCCCTGATGGTGGAATAAATCTGATTCATAGAATGAAATTTTCCCACCTGTGACTTAAATTAATAGTCAAGTAATTAGTATTTATCATTTTGGGGAATGGAAAAAATCCTATGGAAAAAATCGGCTTGCAGATAGAATTCTCTTTTCTTCATATGTTTTATCCTTGACTTTGTTAGGCAAAAATTCCACAAAAGCATACGTTATTTAGGAAGTTGCATGCATGCACCTACCCTCAAGAAGACGTGGAGATAAATGACATAGAACATTTAGCGGGATGCACACATGGCCTTTCCTATTCTCTGCCGACTCTGACTGGGGGAAACTTCTGCAACAGGAAATTACTCACTCAACACAATTAAAGAGACAGGGGGTGTGAGAGAATCAGGTCCTATTTCTTACCATCTTAGCCTCTCAGAGTCTTGGTTTTCCTATTTTTAAATTGGAGTTCAAAAAGACACCTGTCTACTGCTGTGCATAACTGCTCTGAATGGCAAATGAGAGTACAATCCAAAAGAATAGCATACACTGTGACTGATTCATCATTTTGAGTCTTAAATGCTTTTCTATGCCAACATTTTTGGAAGAACAACCTTAAGTCAGTATTCTCCATTCTCTTCCCTGTCCTGCTATCACCTCATTCTCTATAAAGCAGTCTATCAGGATGGAAGGATGGATACATGTGCTGATGTCATAAGCACAGACCAAAAATTTACCATAGGGAAAAATCATACCACAATGAAAGGCTAAAGCTTGAAGCCCTCATTTCACTACAATGAAAGAAACAGCCACAACATGAGCACAGTCCTCTTCTGAGACAGGCATGGTTTATGTAGATGGATACATCATGATAGAAGACATTTCTACCTTGATTCATCCTTACGACACAGAAAAGAAAACCTGGCAAATGAATTTTCACTGTTCAGGTCAAGACTAAACACTGATTTCAAGTCAGATGGATTGTCTTAATAAAACTGTTAACAACAACGAGAAACGGAAACATCTGATTTCAATCCTACCAATCTTCAACTGCAATCCAGGAGCCAAGAGCACTTAACACTTTCTTTACTTGATTTCTATACATAATGCCAAGGCTCTCTCTTGAGGTAAACACTGTAAGTCCTGACATTATTAACTCAGACAGTTGGCACATAAAGGTATCCTAATCCGTTAATTTGGTAGTTGACATTCAAAGTTTTGGACATGGACTTCAAAACTGACAGTCTAGTATTTATTAGTAGGAAATAAAGACAAAAATGTAACTGTGAAGATCTGGCCTCAGCTTGAAAAAAATCAGGGTTTAAAATTCTCTGAACATGAAAATGAAAAACACAACTAATAAACAGTTGTGTTGCCTTTTAGTCTTTGCCCCCAACTGAACTGCTTCATTTTTAACATATGTTTAACTGCTATTTTTTATTAAACTCATATTTAGCCAGAGAGGAACAAGCTTACCACATATGCTTTGGGTTATATACTATTCCGTGTCAGATGGTGAGTTAAAATGAAAAGACACTGGGAGAGAAGAATTAAATTTATATCTAGCTTATGAAAATCCCTAGCTTTGGGGAGGAAGAGCCTATGGTTGAAAGAATTTCGGATCACTTCTACAGAGAATTTTTTAAGGCACACCACAGCCTGAATCTGACTCTCCTAGTGGCTCAGAAGGTAAAGCGTCAATGCAGGAGATCTGGGTTCAGTCCCTGGGTCAGAAAGATCTCCTGGAGAAGGAAGTGGCAACCCACTCCGGTATTCTTGCCTGGAGAATCCCATGGACAGAGAAGCCTGGTAAGCTACAGTCCATGGGGTCGCAAAGAGTCAGACACGACTGAGCAAATCTAATCCTATCATGGAGAGGTTCTGTTTTGAGTACAGTCATCTTGAGCCCCATTGAAAAGGTTCTTGAAGCACTGAAATTATTCCCTTAGTGTCCATCTATAAGCTGTTTCACACTCTAGACCATATTCCTGGCTTGTAAGGTCCTGGGGAAAACTAGTGACCTGGTAATACTAGGACCCAGTTGCACATGGCTGCTGTGTAACGGATAGCAAACAAAAAGAACGATCCATGACTTTTCAGAGCTGGGAAATTAGGACTGCTGACTGGGAGCAACGAAATGAATTGACTCCTTGAGATGTTTACATTATGAGCCTGGTTCTTCAGTTCTGATTTGCTATTATTTCAAGACTCTGACTTATTTTTCATTCATCTTCTTGATTAAGCCAAGCACCTCAACCCTATCATGTCACTTCAACACTCTAAGGCTTGTATGATGATTCCCACATGAAGGAAAAGGAGTCTGATGCAGGTCAAGAGACAAGTCAAAGGTCATGCAGAAAAGAAAGGGGCAGATCTGGGAATCGGAAACAGATCTTCTGATTTCCAAATATGGCATTCTTCCTCTTGCCTCATTCCACTGCATACACATCTAGCTTCTTAGCCTTTCTTTTCTCTATTTCCTATTTCCTTCCTTGTATTCTCACCATTCAGAGCTTTATCTCTTCCTTTATTAGCATCTGTTATCTCATTATTCAATCTGTTTCTCTCACTTTGTACAGGTATTAAAGTTCCAGGATCCTAAGAGAAGGATAGAAATTTGAAAAGAAATTCTAATAATAATGACATTCCAAAACTAAGGATGTCAAGACTAAGAAAATAATAAGACATTTTGCATTTGTTGTTTATTTTTAAATGTATAAATCTTTTCTATGTTGTGTGCTAGACGAGTGGTGTCAAATAGAAACTCCAATCTAAAGAGGAAACAGACGTGACATTCCCTTCTATTTTCTCAGATATTGGGAAAATACTCTTACTGAAAGTGTATCGGTGAAAGCTTTCCCATACACACCCCCCCAAAAGGTTTTAAAGAAGTATTAAATTCTAAAAAAAGTATTTAAATTCTAAAAGGAAAAAAAGAGAAGTATTAGCAACCTGACACTTATAAAGTAGATTGAATTACTCCAGCCAGTGCTGGGTACCTTGCATTTACCCAGGTCACTTGAGCTATTCTGATTTATGAGGGTTTAACCCCGAGCAGGGGAGGTTTAACCAAGCCTGCTACAAGTGCCCACTTAAGGATTCTTTCAGCAAACAAGAGGAAACGTTCTTAAGCTAGAGTTCATGCCTTGCCAGGAATGATGCATTAACTCCCAGAGAATGTGCCCTCCATTTTCTCCACAGTTTACCTCAATTTACATCTCTATCAAAGCTACCAAAAGGCCGAAAGATGACCTTATCCAGCCAACTGCATGGAAAGAACAGGTAGGCAGTCCAAGCTTCTCAGTGGTGTAAAGCCGCTGATTCCCCACTAGGTAATTATAGAAAACTTGGCTGTAAAGTGATACCTCCACCATACTTATTGTGAGGCTCTGGGCCTCAGTTTCCCTACCTCTAAAATGGACATAAGACAGCATCTATGTCACAGAACTGTTTGGAAGATTAAATGAATTCATTCAAGCACAGCCCTAAGAACATGCACTGGAAGATGGTATTAAGTATCCCATGCTTTAGCAAATATTAATGCCTTCTCCATTCATTCCTACAGGATACCCATCTTGGTATAAGAATTTCTCTTTTTTTAAAAATTATTTATTTATTTGGGTATTTATTTATTTATTTGGGCCTAGTTGTGCCATGCAGAATCTTCATTGAGTCATGTGGATCTTTTATTACAGCACACAGACTCTCTCTAGTTATGGAGCTGGGGCTCAGTAGTTGCAAGGCACTCACTTAGTAGCTCAGCAGCATGTGGGACCTCAGCTCCCTAGTGAGTGAAGTGAAGTTGCTCAGTCATGCCCGACTCTTTGTGACCCCATGGATACTAGCCTGCACCAAGCTCCTCCGTCCATGGGATTTTCAAGGCAAGAGTACTGGAGTGGGCTGCCATTTCTCTCTCCCTAACCAGGGCTCAAATCCATGTCCCCTGCATTGCAAGGCAAATTTTTAACCCCAGAACCATCAGGGAAGTTCCAGGATAAGAATTTCTGTTGACAATCTTCCTCCCCACTCTGAATCCCAGTACTAAAATACTAACTTGTTCTCCTGCCTTTTTCTCTATCCTCCCCTTAACTAGCTAAGATTCAGTGCTGATGTGATAACCAGACAAAGGAATTTGTAAGCCACCTAATGTATTTTCTCTCACAGATACAGGAATGCTATAATTTAAATGAAATTTACATGTATCAGGAAGATCCTTAAGGAAATACTTTAGTGGAAATTTCAGGTAAAGCCAGAAAATGTTTTTTGACAAGATACTGCTTCTCAAGAACTCAGCAAAAACTCTTTCACTTCACCAGGTAGTCACCTAACATCCTGCTGCTGCTGCTACTGCTGCTAAGTAGCTTCAGTCGTGTCCGACTCTGTGCAACCCATAGACGGCAGCCCACCAGGCTCCCCCATCCCTGGGATTCTCCAGGCAAGAACACTGGAGTGGGTTGCTGTTTCCGTCTCCAACGCATGAAAGTGAAAAGTGAAAGTGAAGTCGCTCAGTCATGTCCAGCTCCTAGCGACCCCATGGACTATAGCCTACCAGGCTCCTCTGTCCATGGGATTTGCCAGGCAAGAGTACTGGAGTGGGGTGCTGTTGCCTTCTCCAAACATCCTGATGAGTTGGCTCCAAATGTTAATCGCCATCATAAGCAAACAGTATCTCGGGATAACAAACCTCTCTGAAATCTTGCTGGGGTCACGTCTTCAATTTAGAGCATTGGGTACCAAACTATGAGCCAAGGAAACAAAATTCTCTTTCCAGGGCCTTTGTTTACTCACTGAATTGTATAAGTCAAGTCATTTGCAGGCCTCAATGTCCTCATTTGTATCATGGGAACAATAATACATCCCTGTGATACAGGGAACTATAAGGCCTGAGAGCAAAATCTGCTCCGCCACCTCTTTTTATAAATAAAGTTTTATTGGCCCACAGTCATGACCATTTGTTTAGGAACTGCCTACGGCTATTTCCCTGTGCTATTACAGCAGAGGTGACAAGCTGTGACAAGAGATCACACGGTCTGCAAAGCCAAACATATTTAACCATCTGACCTTTTTTACACAAAAAGAGTGCCGACTCCTGCTCTGGAAGACTGCTGTGAGAAACCAATAAAATGACTGCTCTGGAAGTGCAGTAAACTGTGATATTTATGTAAAATGTAAATCTTTATTACTGCCTTTTCAGTGTTTATGGACAATTACTGTGCCACTCATCCTGTGGCTGCATTCTTCCAAGCTAAGCAGTCCCAACCACCTCCAGTCTTTTCCTATTAGGTCAAGTTTAAATTTCTTTCACTGCCTTTGTTCCTGGGTGGGGTATTTTTGGACTTGCTCCAGTTTCCCCTGCTCATTTTTCTTATAAATTTTAATTAATGTATAGTATACTGGAAAGGTTATTATCTGGTTCTCAAGTGAAATTCAAGTTAATACAGCCAAGAACTGGGTTGGCTTTTTAAATAACAGCTCTGTAATGAAACGCTCTTGGTCAAGTAGAAAGAGCACAGTTCAAAACCAGTTAAGTCATTCACGAACTGTGAACACTTCAGCAAATGATTTAACCTCTCTCAACCTTAGCTTCCACAGCTAGAAAATGAGAGAACAAAATTATATGGGGCTTGGAGACTTATTGTAGAGATAGTGTATTTGTAAATAAAACTGACTTATAAAGAATGCCTGGCACATAGTAGGTTCCAGGACAAGACTATGAATGTCCCTGACCTCTCTGCAACAGTAGCACTCACACAATTTTAAATTTGTGAGTCCATTTATTGGACATAAGAATCCTGCCTTACATTTGTTCCTATTGAACTTCAACTTGCTTTTGATTTATTGAGGTCACTGTCTGTCTTCTGAGGAGTTAGAATGTATGCCTTTTGGAATTTGTGTTCTGTGAACCTTATTTCCAAAGGATGAAAGAACAACAGAAAACACAGGTTAACTAGGGTTATAAAGCTAGCTGCCTAAGGCAAAAGTTAAGTGTAGATTTGGTACAATTATTCAAAACCCAATATGACATAACAATTTGGCTGTAACTATCAGAGCCTTAAGAAGTAAAATATGTTTTCCTCTCAATTTTTCACTTCACACTGCTAACACAGACCAGACCAAAGGGGCAGAAGGACATGTGGGGGGCCAAAATGAGCAGTAGGACTAGGGGGAGAAATGAATGGGAAACATGTGACTTTTCTCTTCAGAAAGCTCCCACCAGTTTTTAAACGCTGCTGCCTTTCTAAGGTTTGTTTTGGGATTGTTTTAATCTGAGACATTTTCTCTACTAAAACCTTAATTTTTCTGCTCCATTTTCTGCATTTTCCTCCAGCATTTTTGATTTCCAGCATTTACAACTAGCACCAGATCTCTCCCATTAGCCTGGAGCTTGTTAAACTACCGCAAAATAAGATATAAGCACCTCATTAATTACCATCATCAAGAGAATTAGTGAGCCTATCGATAAATATTAAAGTTGCAAATTCTATCTCTAAAGAATGTATTTGCCATGCCCAGGTACTGGATGCCTCACCGCCTGAGACAGATCTCAATCACAGAAGACAAGGAAAGCCCTGGCAGCAGATTCTATTTTAATCCGAGGATTTGAGGAGGGGGACTTGCCTGCCAACTGAGGATTAGTTGTGTTTTTTTTTTTTCCCCTCTCAGAGTTTTGCGACTTTGAAAACCAGCTAAAAACGCCTATGAAAATGCCTAAATCAGCATTGTGGGAATCATTTTAAAGGTGTTGACAAAGCCGTTCCTATAAAGTGATATTAATGCAAAAAATTTTAGAGAAACATTAATTTTGTTGAAATGCACAGAAAAATGTTTGGAAGGAAGTCTTTTCACTCAAGTGCAACTTCTAATTTTCTAATAACAATAATAATGATTATGCTGGTTAATACTGATTGAATAGTTATTAAGTACAATGCACATGTGTGAGAACTTCACCTGCTCATCTGTCACCCCCACAGCTCCAAGAGGCCTGTTCTATCATTATTCACATCTCACTCATCAGAAAACTGAGGCTTAAACAGGTTGACAGACTTGCTGCAGATCACAAACAGCAGTTTTTAAAAGTCAGCCACATACATGGGAAGATACTATCCAATTCTGAGAACATGTTCCAAATGACACAAAATAGTTATACACTTGTAACGGCCACTGGAAAAGGAAATGGCAACCCACTCTAGTATTCTTGCCTGGGAAATCCCATGGACAGAGGATCTTGGTGGACTACAGTCCATGGGGTCAGAGAGTCGGACCCAAATGAACAACTGTACCAGAGCAACAGAGTCTTAGGCTGCATTACTTGAATTAAAGGGCTCAGGACAAAGGAGGTGATGTTCTGCCTAACTCCTAAGACCTCAGCATCCATCTGGGTATCTGTGTCCAGGAGTGTGAACACAGTTATTAAATGCATGGGATATGGATAAACTACAGGCAGAGGGGCTGAGACAATGAGACTTGAGTCACGACACCTGAGAAATTACTGCAGGAACTAGCAGGGAGTCACTTGGACAAAGAACAGGACTGGGCTTAGTGAGAGATCACAGACAGGCGAGTAAGTAAGAGCACTGACCTGGTTTTAAGGCTCACCTCTCTCTCTCATTATCAGCATAATGTGAAGTACGTTATTTAAGCTCTCTAGGTCTCAGCGTTCTCATCTCTTAAGATGACACTATCATGGCACTTTAACTCAGAGGGTTCTTGAGAAAATCAGATGTGATATTGGGTTGACCAAAAAGTTCATTTGGATATTTCTATAAAAATTTTGTGAAAGTGGAAAGGGTTAGTCACTCAGTCATATCTGACTCTTTGCAGCTCCTCTGTCCACGGAATCCTCCAGGCAAGAATACTGGAGTGGCTTGCTATTCCCTTCTCCAGGGAATCTTTCCCACCCGGGGATCAAGCCCAGGTCTCTCTCACTGCAGGCAGATTCTTTACCATCTGAACCACCGAGAAGCCCCTATGTTATGGAAAAACCTAAACGAACTTTTGGGCCAACCCAATAATATAAGAAATATATACACAATCTCCAAAATCACTGCAGGAAACTGGGTTCCCAGGGTGAATAGGTGACATGTCAACAAAAGCTTCCATGGTCCCAAAGATTTGGGAAATATCAACTTAAGGACTATTCAGCAAGATTTTTACTCTAGGCATTGTGGCTCTCCAAGAAGTGGTAAAAGCAGGTAACAATTCTCAGACATGTTTGGTTAGAACCATTTTTAAGAACCTTCCCTGAAAAGTGTGTGTTCTGCAGGGCAAGCTCTGGGTCCCCTCTCTACAGAAGAGCCTACACATCAGAAGCTATGCACATCATCATTTGATGGTGATAAACCACACTCCAGAAAGTCTGCCCAGAGGCTTCGGGACCTATAAGAGGGAAAGAAGGGCCCAGTATGACATATTTGGGAGGTGCACCACTGGGCTGGTTGAAACACAGGAAATGTGCCTGGTAGCCCAGGACATGAGTCAAGAAGCAGCTCGTTCTGAAGAAACTGGCAGAGCAGTCCCCTGGGAAAAGATATTTTTTAAAAGTAAAATGGCCCAGATAAACCTGAGATTCATTAAGTGAGGCCTGAAAATAAGGTTGCCCCATATAGACTCATCCAAACACATATGAATGAAAAAAGAAATGAATGAACACTTTTATTTCAAGGTTATCCCCTCTCTTTTAAAGCATATGAAAAAAATCATGCCATTATTATTACCATTGATAAAATTATATATAGCAACAAAAAGAGTAACAGTGGAGCCTTTCTTTTCCTATTTGAGTAGATCACATACATTGGATCCTTTTGATTCCCATGTCCTTATTTGCTGGCTTAACCTCAAGGGCTCTGTTGGAATGTGTTACACACAAACAAGTTCCAAATAAGAGAGATGTGACAGAATCCAGGGCAGGCTGCTTTGGGTAGACATGGATTTTCACATGCTTATTTTCACATGCTTATTCAAAATATTTGCTGTCAACGGTACTTGGTTAAAGTGATTGTTACATACAGCATGGCTAACTTTTTAATGTAAATGAAATGCAAATGTATGCAATGTTATCTTTAATGCAGATGTAGCAGAAAGTATTAAGATATGCTGAGAGCCTAATTAGGTCCTACATCAAAAACTATATATAAACTTGACTCCAATGTCTCAAGAACACAAATTGAATCTAGAAATCCCAGTTTGCAAGCTTAAAAAAAAGATATACATATATATTTTAAACCACAATTCTTTTTCTTCTCCCTTTTCTAAGACTGAGCACTTAAAAGGATGATCTTGGACAGACATTTCAGCTTAGGAGAGGGGGTGTGGAGTGGGTGGGAAAGGAATGACTTTCTAGCAAAAACCAGGAAGCAGAAAATCAATAGCAACACCCTCCCCCCCAAAAAAAGCAAAACAAAGCTGTCTGTGCTTTCCGTCTTCATATTAAAAATGATGACTTGCCAGAAAAGCATATTTTTGCATTTATTTCCATTTCTAACCTTCCCAGAGACAAACACGTGTGCATTCCTTCCTAATTGCTAGTACAGTAAAACCTTATGAATTCCAGCTCTGCTTATTCTCTGTGTTGCACATTCCGATTGGGATGTGCAGCTGACCTTTTACCTATGGGGTAAGCGGGTTGGTAAAAGAAATAAACATTATACTGAAGCTTACCTATTCCATTCTGGAGGGAACAAGCCTTTCTCCAGCCTCTGCAAACCTTGTTACAGAAAAGTGGTTAAACTATTCAACTTCCTTTTCTATTCATTACAATGGATCCCTCCCCCTAAAACTCTCCTCTAAATACTTTGTGAACCCCTTATAATTTTCAGTGCATAGTAGGAAAGTGATAAGATTGAACTTGTTTATATTTGTCTCTAAATCCAAGCTGCTCACAAACTCAGAGGAGTCCCATCTTCTGATTCCTCAGCCATGTGGATTGGGGTTAAAGCCACAGCTTCCTGGGGCCTCTGATGCATTCTGATTGTAACTTGTTTTACGTACTCCGATGGCTCAGGGGCCACATAGCATCTGAGAGCTTATTCTTTTAAGGGACGTTTCTCTTCCCATTGACTTCCAGGATTGCTTTAGGAATTGAAAGAGGGGAAAAGAGATGCTATAAGAGTTTGGAAACAAATTGAAAGTACCTCATAAATGTAATATGTCACAGGGCTCCAAACTGTGAACGGACTTGTGTGTGTATAGTGAAGAAAACATATATTACTTGCATACA
This sequence comes from Neotragus pygmaeus, assembly GCA_006410875.1. Lineage (NCBI taxonomy): Eukaryota > Metazoa > Chordata > Mammalia > Artiodactyla > Bovidae > Neotragus > Neotragus pygmaeus. The sequence goes on from SJYV01025490.1 coordinate 476,214, forward strand.
CAATATGTATTTTCATCCATGAGTATTTATTGATCCCCATGCATGTATATACTAAGCTCTATCATGCCTAGGGATGTGTACAGGTACACATGTATATGCATATACATACCTATGGGCAAATACAGATATATAGATAAATATACTAACCTTAAAGATGTTTATAAGACATATGAATATATATGTATATGATGTACTAACACAGATCTACTCATACACTTACTGCTCATTGGTACATATATATGCCTATATGTGCCAATTTACACATCACATGTGCATGTATCTGAGCTGATTAACCTGTGCCCTTGGCATCAGAGGGACCTGAAATGGCTCAGGACTGAATCTAGACCTCTGTGCCCAGACTGAAGGGCTTAAAGAAAGCAGAGCTTATCCTGCTCTATTCCCCTCTGAGTTTTCTTCCATCTTATCTAATACACCCTCTGAAAGGAAAGATCTTTTTTAGTTCTGCTAAGATCCCCAAATGCTCTTAACATCTCCAAAGCTCTCTAATACAAAAGGACCCAGTTGCTGCGAGGCACAAGAATTGCACTGGCTTCATAGCTCCACGGAACATGCCCAGCGGAATACATTACACACCGCTCGCTCCAGCACGGCTCTTCTGAAATTGATATTGCTGGCATCACTCGCCCCAAATTTCTAACATTGTCATGATAACCCCATTTGTTCTCAGGCTGTGCTTCTCACATTTTAAAGGAACAGAAATTTCCCCATGTCTGTCCTTCATCATGCCCTTTCTTCAAAGAGGAAAAACATCTTCCCCTGCACTCCTCCTCCATTTGGTGCACTAATTCCCGGTTGCTTTTGTCACTCAGTTATCAAGTATGTAGTAAACATTACTGTCCTGACAATCTGTGAGATTTTAAGAGAAAAGATCAGAGACCAATGGAAGATTCAGTCTTTGGCTGAATGGTTTGGTTCAAATGACAACCGCTATGGACGCTCAGAAGACACAGAGGCCATTCTGGAATGAGCCACGGGGAGGAGCGGAAAACAGTGATACCGGTGTCCGATCCCTCCCCCATGAAGCAAGATGCATACATGCTCTTCACTCTGATGGTGAGCTACCTTCTTCAGGAGGTTCCCAAAGGCATCCTCTCCGGCAGCCTGTCAATCACCTTGTGCCTTCAGCCTCTCCTCCCACTTCCATAGCACAGCAACCTCTAGGGTCCTCTCTCACTTCTCAAACATCTTCTGATTCCTGCTTGGTTCCAAGTACACACCCGTGGCCAACTTCCTGACCTCTGACCTCTCCTCCTTCCCCTACATCCTTTACCATCTCTCTGATGGCTTTAACCATCAAGCTGCTGCTGCTGCTGCTAAGTCGCTTGAGTCGTGTCCGACTCTGTGCGACCCCATAGACAGCAGCCCGCCAGGCTCCCCCGTCCCTGGGATTCTCCAGACAAGAACACTGGAGTGGGCTACCATTTAGAGGAATGGCTAAATTCTCTCAGGAGTTCCCTATGCACATTTCTAGGCATCAGCTGAACACCACCACAGAACATCCTTCTGTGAAGAGTCTGTGAAATCAGCTCTGAATGCTGCCTTTTCCTTCCAGATCCCTTCGGGGCTACCACTCCCTGAGATGTGTGAGTGCGAAATGCCTCACAAAGCCTTTTTGGTTTTCTCCTCTTTTGGCTCCCGCATTAGGTCAGCTTGCAAGTATCACCTCCGTGGATCTCCTCTCATGTGTCACTTACAATCCATCCTGTCTCCCACCATTCACATTCAGACCTTCCCACCTGAGGCCACGATGAAAGAACCCTGTGACTCAGAAGTGAGCCCCATACCAGTGGGAAGCGCACAAGCCCTGGACAAAGATGAACCAGGATCCTCATTCCAAGTTGCTGTCTCTTCATGATCTGGCTTCGGACACTGTCTCCAAGCCATTCAGTCTCTATTCTTCCATCTCTAAAATAGGAATCAGGCACTTTTGACTTACAGAAAATAATGATACCTGCCTGCTGTACCACCACCAAGGTCTCCCTCCTCCAAGTAAGGTATTTCCCAAACCTTCACCCTTAGAGTTTCTGATTCACAATGTCAACAAAAGCCCCCTCAATCTGCATTTTGAAAAGTTTCTCAGGGCATCTTGGTGCACAATTTGATTTTGGAGGCTCTGTTCTAATCCATCATAGACCATGGAGTCAGAATTACCTTCCTAAAGCATAACTCAAGTCACATTATGCTCAAGCTAAGAAACATTCAACTGCTCTGTAATTTTCTGAGGACATTTTNAATGGTTTGGTTCAAATGACAACCGCTATGGACGCTCAGAAGACACAGAGGCCATTCTGGAATGAGCCACGGGGAGGAGCGGAAAACAGTGATACCGGTGTCCGATCCCTCCCCCATGAAGCAAGATGCATACATGCTCTTCACTCTGATGGTGAGCTACCTTCTTCAGGAGGTTCCCAAAGGCATCCTCTCCGGCAGCCTGTCAATCACCTTGTGCCTTCAGCCTCTCCTCCCACTTCCATAGCACAGCAACCTCTAGGGTCCTCTCTCACTTCTCAAACATCTTCTGATTCCTGCTTGGTTCCAAGTACACACCCGTGGCCAACTTCCTGACCTCTGACCTCTCCTCCTTCCCCTACATCCTTTACCATCTCTCTGATGGCTTTAACCATCAAGCTGCTGCTGCTGCTGCTAAGTCGCTTGAGTCGTGTCCGACTCTGTGCGACCCCATAGACAGCAGCCCGCCAGGCTCCCCCGAGCCTGGGATTCTCCAGACAAGAACACTGGAGTGGGCTACCATTTAGAGGAATGGCTAAATTCTCTCAGGAGTTCCCTATGCACATTTCTAGGCATCAGCTGAACACCACCACAGAACATCCTTCTGTGAAGAGTCTGTGAAATCAGCTCTGAATGCTGCCTTTTCCTTCCAGATCCCTTCGGGGCTACCACTCCCTGAGATGTGTGAGTGCGAAATGCCTCACAAAGCCTTTTTGGTTTTCTCCTCTTTTGGCTCCCGCATTAGGTCAGCTTGCAAGTATCACCTCCGTGGATCTCCTCTCATGTGTCACTTACAATCCATCCTGTCTCCCACCATTCACATTCAGACCTTCCCACCTGAGGCCACGATGAAAGAACCCTGTGACTCAGAAGTGAGCCCCATACCAGTGGGAAGCGCACAAGCCCTGGACAAAGATGAACCAGGATCCTCATTCCAAGTTGCTGTCTCTTCATGATCTGGCTTCGGACACTGTCTCCAAGCCATTCAGTCTCTATTCTTCCATCTCTAAAATAGGAATCAGGCACTTTTGACTTACAGAAAATAATGATACCTGCCTGCTGTACCACCACCAAGGTCTCCCTCCTCCAAGTAAGGTATTTCCCAAACCTTCACCCTTAGAGTTTCTGATTCACAATGTCAACAAAAGCCCCCTCAATCTGCATTTTGAAAAGTTTCTCAGGGCATCTTGGTGCACAATTTGATTTTGGAGGCTCTGTTCTAATCCATCATAGACCATGGAGTCAGAATTACCTTCCTAAAGCATAACTCAAGTCACATTATGCTCAAGCTAAGAAACATTCAACTGCTCTGTAATTTTCTGAGGACATTTTTGTACCCCTCCCCATCTTCTCTACCTACCCAATGGTAACTGATTCTTGTTAAAAATTAGGTTTTTTCCTTGGTCACTATCCATCGTGATGAACTTAGTTGTAAGTATAAAAATCCAATTGACAGTGACCTAAACAAATTAGCATTTATTTTTGTTTTTCACTTGATGAAGTCTTGAGGCAGAAAGCTTTATACTTTGTCAGAGGTTCCACAATGTCAGGGCTCCAGGCCATAGACAGTAATTCCCTTGGTCATTCTCTCATGGAGAAGCAATGACAACTTCAGCTTCAAGCATCAAGTCCATACTCATGGTCCAAAGCAGGAAAGATCTGCACAGGCAAACTCCTCAAGGGTGCCCTCTCTTCCCTCACTGCCCATAACTGAGCCACACAGTTACAAAAGAGGCTGGGAGGGTGAATTCTATTGTGTAGCCTCAATAGCAGGGGGCTGGAAAGGGAGAAGGAGCTTTGTGAATGGCTTGGGGCAGCCAATCAGTAGAATTCCCTAAATGCACTCTAGATGTCACTGCCTAACTCAAAAAATCTTCCTTCCTGAATCTGTCTACTTAAACAGTTACAGTGAATATTTAGTAAGCCCTGGCTCTAGTAAGACTATTTAGTAAGCTAGGCTTTAACCCTGGTTCAAACGCTTCATAGTATTAGCTTTAAGTTTGCACAGTCACCATAAGATAAAAGTATCATTACACCCATCTCACAGGTGAGGATACTGAGGCAGAGAGGTATTTAAAGCAGGCAGGCTGACTCCAGATTCCACACTCCTGGCTGCCCTGCAAGGATACAGCTTAAGGACAACCTTCTCCATCAAGAGTATCTTGCAAGCAGTCCTCCTTACTAGCTACACACTTTGCCTCCTTCAGCTCTCAGAGGTACTTCTAATGGCTGAGGCAATGATGTCATTCAAAGCAGGGCATGTGTGAAAGCGAATGGAAGCACAAGGAACAATGACACCAGGAAGTCATGCTGTTCTTGGCAAACCAGGGTATGTGAACATCTACCCCCGCCCCGGGGTTTTAACCTCCAGAAGGGTGCCTGTGACATACTACCTGATATCTTACGTGAGCAGTGAGGTCTGTGTGCAGGGACTAGATGTGCACGGTGTGTGCATCCCCCCTGGTAGGCTTTGCATGATGTTCTGCTCAGAGAAAGTGCTCTTGGTTCATCAGCCATGTGCTGATCTGAGGGAATCTTAGAATGCTGGCAGGATTTGCTTATGCAAAGGGCCACAGGGTGGCAGCTAAGAGGAATGGGTGAGGTATAGACTCTATAGTCAGATTCACTTCAGTTCAGTTGCTCAGTCATGTCCGACTCCGCAAGATTGCCTGTTTTCAAATACCATGTCGACCACCTGTGGGATCTAAGACTTGGAATAACTTATTTCACCAGTTTGTTGCCTCAGTGTCCCTTTCTATAAAATCATGGCAACATGAAGACACTTATCCCACAGGGTGTTGGCAACCACTGCAGGAACTAATGCATATAAAATGCCTGATGCAGATATACTAAAAATTTTGGCAATCATTAATTAACATACACATTAATTAATCTGTATGAACAAATGTATTTCAGTAGAAATGTGAGTGGCAAGTGTGTCACATGCTAAAATACTGTACCAAGATAAATTAAGATTGGCTATGTGGCCACTGGGCTTGAGCTGAAGGGCAATACTATTTCCCCAACGCTTTGATGAGCTCAAGTCTCAGAGGACCATCTTTGTTTTCAGGCCAGTATTGTCAATGGTACTCACACAGACACACTGTGCTGATATCTGCTGTAGACTCAGCAAGACGTAAAACACACAACGCACTTAGAGAATTCCATTTCACAAGGCCTTAAAAGTGAACTGAACAAAAGCCACATTTAAATTGATGTCCAGCACTAAGAACTGGTGAAAAGTGAAAGTAGTGGTAGTTGCTGAGTTGTGTCCGACTCTTTGTGACCCCATGGACTGTAGCCCGCCAGGCTCCTCTGTCCATGGAATTCTCCAGGCAAGAATACTGGAGTGGGTTACCATTCCCTTCTCCAGGGGATCTTCCCAACCCAGAGATCGAACCCGGGTCTCCTGTATCACAGGAAGATTCTTTACAACTNAAAAAAAAAAAAAATCCCACAGGCAACTGACAGAAGCCTGCCCCAGTAATAATTTTTTTCTCTTCCCATCTGCTAGTTACCTAGGCCACTCCAGCTCTGTGAGTGCCTAGCAATGCATTAACTTCTGCACGCTTCTCTGCTTCTGCCTGTCATGGTTACTTCCATATTTTTGCAACTTAATTCAAATAAATACATACAATAAATGCTGAATTCTATTAAGAAATACAATTGAGTAAAGGCCTGCTGGAGGCAAGAAGAAGAACAGAATGGTTTATGGTGGGCCCTTCTCATCCAAAGCACAATAGAGGCCATGCCAGGAAAATTCATACAAATGGCTCAAATATCTCCACTGCCAGATGCAATCTTGTTTCACTGAGCAGAATTAGGATGTATTCACTGAACAAGTATCTAATGAGCTCCTACTATGTGCACAGCCCTGTGTTAGTGGTTGGGAAACCTTGGTGAGCCTGAACAGATATGATCCCTAGCTCCTTTAGTTGATAATGAAAAGATCAGCATCCCATTAGGCCAAGAAGTGTGCAAACAAATGTAAAGCTGGAGCTACAAGAGACACCAGCAAGAAGAGAAAAACAGTGCAGTGAAATCCAATCTAGCATGATCAGCCTGCTTCCACAAATCAGGGAAATTCTCTGAAAAAGGGATGCTCAATTCAAGATTTGAGAAATGGCCCCAGTGTCCATCAATTGATGTATAAAATATGTCAGACTCTTTGCAATCCCATGGACTGTAGGCAGCCAGGCTCCTCTGTCCATAGGATTTTTCAGACAAGAATACTGGAGTGGGTTGACATTTTCTTCTCCAAGGGATCTTCCTGACCCATGGAGCAAACCCAAGTTCCCTGAACTGACAGGTGGATTTTTAATGCTGAGCCCGCAGAAAAGCACCATGTATCCACCTAGTAGAATAAGGAAGTGCTTCATACTACAACATGGATGAACCTTATACTAAGTGAAAGATGCCAGTCATAAAACATAATGTGCTGTAGAATTCCACTTAATTCAAATGTCCACAATAGAACATCTAAAGTGACAAAAAATAGATCAGTGGGCAGAGTAAAGAGTAAGTGTGAATGGGTATGAAGGAGGAGTACTTACTAACAGGTATAAGATTTATTTTGGACAGTGATGAAAATATTCTGAAATTAGATGGTGGTGATTGTTGCAGAACTCTGCTGCTGCTGCTAAGTCTCATCAGTCATGTCCATCTCTGTGCAACCCCATGGACTGTAGCCTACCAGGCTCCTCTGTCCATGGGATTCTCCAGGCAAGAGTACTGGAGTGGGTTGCCACTGCCTTCTCCTGCAGAACTCTGAGAATATACTAAAAAAACACCGAATTTTACACTTTAAGTGCGTGTGTTGTAAAGTATGTGGGTTTTATCTCAATAAAGTTATTTTAAAATATTGGAAGGCTGAGAAGAAGATGAGTGGGGAAGCAAAGGGGCTGCATTTGGTGGAAACATGGAAAGCATGGTCAGAAAAACAGGAACAAGGCCAGTGTGGCCAGAGCAGAGAGGGTCAGACAGGACCAGTCCACACAGGATCCATCAGCCAAGTTCATCTCAGTCTGTCCTAAGCACACTGGGATACCATTAGAACATTTTAAACAGGGCAAGGGGTATGACACAATCAAATTCACATTCTTAAAAGATCACTTGAGCTAAAATAAGGAGAATACACTGCAGGGGGCCAGAGAGGAGTAAGTATGATACATACACAAAAAGAGTTAAGAGGCTATTAAGCGTCCGTGGCAAGTAGAGGGGGTACTGAAGGATGCAATGAACAGCTTAGCATGATGTTTAAGATAGTCAATCAAAAGAACAAGGTGGTAGATTGGTATTTAGTAACCAAGAGAAGAAACTAGGGAGAGAGTGGTTCTAAGATTTCACAACTTACTAGAGAATGTTAAGCTTGAGATGTGAATTTGTGAGCAACATAAGAGAGGGATAAGTAGAACAATGCATGTGTATGAACATGGCAGAAGGAAAAGATAAAAAGGCCTGAAACTAAGCTTTGAGGAATTTCAACACTTAATAGGCTGACACTTCCCAAGTAACTGGAATCTAATTGTAAGACAAATCCAACGTAAGTGTCATTCTATGAACTAGTGAAGTAAAAGTTGCTTAGTTCAGTTCAGTTGCTCAGTCCAGTTCAGTTCAATCAGTTCAATCAGTCTGACTCTTTGTGACCCCATGGACTGCAGCACACTGGGCTTCCACTTCATCACTAACTCCTGAAGCTTACTCAAACTGATGTCTGTTGAGTCAGTTGAGTCCATTCAACCATCTCATCCTCTGTTATCCCCTTCTCCTCCCGCCTTCAATCTTTTCCAGCATCAGGGTCTTTTCCAATGAGTCAACTCTTCGCATCAGGTGGCCAAAATATTGGAGTTTCAGCTTCAACATCAGTCCTTCCAATGAACACCCAGGACTGATCTCCTTCAGAATGGACTGGTTGGATCTCCTTGCAGTCCAAGGGTCTCTCAAGAGTCTTCGCCAACACCACAGTTCAAAAGCATCAATTCTTCAGCACTCAGCTTTCTTTATAGTCCAACTCTCACATCCATACATGACCACTGGAAAAAACATAGCTTTGACTAGACAGACCTTAGTTGGCAAAATAATGTCTCTGCTTTTTACTATGCTGTCTAGGTTGGTCATAACTTTCCTTCCAAAGAGCAAGTGTTGTGGCTTCAGTCACCATCTGCAGTGATTTTGGAGCCCAAAAAACAGTCTGTCACTGTTTCCACTGTTTCCCCATCTATTTGCCATGAAGTGACGGGACCAGACGCCATGACCTTAGTTTTCTGAATGTTGAGTTTTAAGCCAACTTTTTCACTCTCCTCTTTCACTTTCATCAAGAGGCTCTTTAGTTCTTCTTTGCTTTCTGTCATGAGGGTGGTATCATCTGCTTATTTGAGGTTATTGATATTTATCCCGTCAATCATGATTCCAACTTGTGGTTCATCCAGTCCAGCATTTCTCATGATATATTCTGCCTATAAGTTAAATAAGCAGGGTTATAATATACAGCCTTGACGTACTCCTTTCCCAATTTGGAACCAGTCTGTTGTTGCAAGTCCACTGCTAACTGTTGCTTCTTGACCTGCATACAGATTTCTCAGGAGGCAGGTCAGGTGGTCTGGTATTCCCATCTCTTTGAAACTTTTCCAGAGTCTGTTGTGATCCACACAGTCAAAGGCTTTGGCATAGTCAATAAAGCAGAAGTAGATGTTTTTCTGAAACTCCCTTGCTTTTTCGATGTTCCAATGGATGTTGGCAATTTGATCTCTGGTTACTCTGCCTTTTCTAAATCCAGCTTGAACATCTACAAGTTCATTGTTCACACACTGTTGAAGGCTGGCTTTGAGAATTTTGAGCATTACTTTGCTAGCATGTGAGATGAGTGCAATTGTGCAGTAGTTTGAGCATTCTTTGGCACTGGAATGAAAACTGACGTTTTCCAGTCCTGTGGCCACTGCTGAGTTTTCCAAATTTGCTGGCATATTTAGTTCAGCACTTTCACAGCATCATCTTTTAGGATTTGAAATAGCTCAACTGGAATTCCATCATCTCCTCTAGCTTTGTTCGTGTGATGCTTCCTAAGGCCCACTTGACTTCACATTCCAGGATGTTTGGTTCTAGGTGAGTGATCACACCACCGTGGTTATCTGGGTCATGAAGATCTTTTTTTTTTTAATCTTTTTTGTAAAGTTGCTCAGTTGTGTCCAACCCTTTGCGACCCCATGGACTATACAGTCCATGAAATTCTCCAGGCCAGAATATTGGAGTGAGTAGCCTTTCCCTTCTCCAGGGGATCTCTCCAGGGGATCTTCCCAACCCAGGTCTCCTACACTGCAAGCGGATTCTTCACCAACTGAGCTACCAGGGAAGCCCCAACCAACCTATAATCTCCAACTGCATTAAGGTCATGAAAGTCAAGAAAGATTGAGAAACTGTTCCACATGAAAGGAAACCAGAGACACATAACAACTAAATGCAATAGTGGAAACTTCTGCTATAGAGAGACAATTTATTATACTATTTATATTTTATTTACATACACGTACATATGGAGAAAGCAATGGCACCCCACTCCAGTACTCTTGCCTGGAAAATCCTGTGGATGGAGGAGCCTGGAAGGCTGCAGTCCATGGGGTCGCTGAGGGTCGGACACGACTGAGTGATTTCACTTTCACTTTTCACTTTCATGCATTGGAAAAGGAAATGGCAACCCACTCCAGTGTTCTTGCCTGGAGAATCCCAGGGATGGGGGAGCCTTTTGGGCTGCAGTCTATGGGGTCGCACAGAGTCGGACATGACTGAAGTGACTTAGCAGCAGCAGTAGCAGCACACATACATATGTACATATATTGAAAGGATTGGGATAACTGGTGAAACTTAATGGGGTTGATGGACTTGAAGATTATAATATATCAGTGCTAATTTCCTGGTTTTGATGGTTACTATCATAGACATGTAGTCCCTTGTATTACAGGGATTATATATACTAAAGTATTCCAGGGTAGTAGGGCAAGAGGTTGGAAAGTTCTCAAATGATTCAAAGCAAAACTAAGTTCTTTGTACTAGTCTTGCTACTTTCTTGTATGCCAGCGGGCACGATGCATTTGAGACAAGATTACAGAAGAGAAAGGACCATCAGTGGTGTATGGATCCTGAGAAGGAAGTTTGAGAAGACTTGATAAGCAGGAGAGTGAGATTGCTAGGCAGGTTTGGGGCTCATTATCCAAATGGCGACTATGGACAAAGCAACATACCTTTGAACCACATTCAAGGACTCTGAAAATAAATCATTTTAAACTGATTCCTTAAGCTAATGGTCCCCAACCTTTTTGGCACCAGGGACCAGTTTCATGGAAGACAGTTTTTCCATGAACAAGAGCAGTGGGTTGTGGTGGGGTATTGTGGGGAGAGGTTTTGGGATGATTCAAGCACATTACATTTATTGTGTACTTTATTTCTATTATTATTACATCAGCTCTACCTCAGATCATCAGGCATCAGAGTTTGGGGATCCCTGCCTTAAGTGATATGTATATACAAATTAGAAAACATTTATTTCTAACAACAAACTATATTTTAAGCTGTCTTTTCTTCAGTTTTAAGGGAAACTCAAACTAACAATTGTAAAAGATGTTAGGAAAGATAGTTTAAAACTCACAAAGCAGTAAAATTCAATAAGAGTATATACATATGTATGTATTCATGTATACACACATGTATTTCATTTTAATGAATTATTCCACAGGTTGTGTAAAACATTATCCAAACACTTACTTCAAAACCAAAACTGATTTAGTAACTATTCAATAAATAGTTTATGAACCAAAGTGAAGTCGCTCAGTCGTGTCTGACTCTTTGCGACCCCGTGGACTGTAGTCCACCAGCCTCCTCCGTCCATGGGATTTTCCAGGCAAGGATACTGGAGTGGGTTGCCATTTCCTTCTCCAGGGGATCTTCCCAACCTAGGGATCGAACCCAGGTCTCCCAAATTGCAGGCAAATGCTTTAACCTCTGAGCCACCAGGGAAGCCCATTCTCCAGGTCTAATTTACCAATTATTAATTTCATCACAGTTTTTGGGCAATGGGAAAGAATGGGCAAGAAAAACAGTTGCATAAAAACATGAAATCCCAAGTTGTTTAGCCAGCTGAAACTGTGATATAAAGAAATTTTCTCTAAATTCAAAGTCATTGAAATGAGATGATTACAAAGTGTAATTTATATTCTACCTTCTCCAGATCTCACTATCCTTCAGGTAAAGTGTAACTTTACTTTGACACATCTTCACCTACAATCTATAATGTTCACAAAACAATGCATCCCATTAGTTTATTTCAGTTATTTCCTTTCTGGTCTACACAATGGAAATACTCTTTTTGTTTAAGCTTCAATGTTTGAACTAATACTTGACTTGGAGTTAGCAACCCCCTGAACTACTATCAAGACTGGGAATATAATGTAGTTGCATGTTTTAAATTTCCATATAGGAGGCTGATAAAGATCTTAACAAATTAGAGGTGAAGGATAGAACTGGATCTACTGAATTTTAGGTGTGTACATGATGTCCTATGAAACTGAAAAAATGTGTGGTATGATTTTATTTCCATATCAAAAAAAGCTCCCAGAGATACCCCCGTAAGTTATATCCATGCATATGTCCATGTATGTCAGCAAGAAGAAAAAGGTTTAGACCACAGTCTACTATTACTGTTCCATCATGATCCAGGGTGTGAGAGCATGAGGGTGGAAACACAGAAATGGTTCTAGAAGCTTCTCATGTAAAAGATTACATACAGAGGTTTCTGTATAACAGATAAAGATGTTCACAATTTCATCCTCAATATGAGTGCCCTCCCTTCTGAAGAGTTCAAGGATATTTGTCCCTCCCACTCATCCTGCCAAGAACAGTCATTTTATCATCAATTATCAGAAAAGGTTTGCCTTTGAAACAGTGTCTTTTTGTGTCACAAGAGAAGTACACCATGAAAGGGATTATATTTTACGTAAGTGATGTACGTCAAATTCAGCATGTGCTCTGCCCACGAAGAACACTTCAGTAAATTGACTGGTCTGCAAAATTACATGCAGGGCACTTGAAGCTAGTGGAATTACAAAGAGAAGATTTCCAAGTGGCTCACATCACATTTACCCAATTGCAGTCACCACTTTTATGGATCATAAAAGAAGCTATAAAATGTAGCCCCCATGTCATCTAAAGAAAAGAGTTTTGATCAGAATGATAAAGACCCTCATCTCCCTCTCCCAGCAAACGAAAGAGAATCCTGCAAATCAAGTCTCTCTGGCCCAGAGGAGGAGTCTGTGGAAGATTTTGCTAACTTGCAACCTTTAGAGAACACAAAAAATAAAAAGTTGGTTTCCAAGTAAACCCCAAGCCCCTAAAAAGTAAAAACCCAGAATTTCATCTATATTTGGTAAACAAGAGTAGACCAAAACATGCCAGTCCTAACTTTTCAGATGACGACCACAAGGAGTTTAATCACAAAATAATACACTGGACCAAATATACATGTTTAAGACATTTTACGTTCACAGTTTGAAATCATTCTGAAAAAATGAAGAGAGATAGGAGTTTAACACTTAAGTTTTATAACATAGTCCAGATATCTGCAGATTCCTGCCCTAGCTTCAGCAAGAAGTACCTTCATACAGATCATAAACTAGAGAACCTAGTTTTCACTCATGGGCTACAGAGCCATACAAGGAATCTTCCTGCACAGGGTCATAGTGGCAGCTTGGGACAGTAACTCAATATGGGACCATTTATTATGTCCACACAAACACTTCATAGTTATACAATATAGTGCAATGATAGCTATCATTTATTGACCGCCTACTATGTGTCAGACACTCGGCCAGGTGCTTTATACACTTTGTAGTATTTGCTCCTCAAACAACTCTGCAAGGTAGGCACTATCTTTGCTGTTTTATAGAGTTGGAAACAGATTCAGATCTGCGATTTGCTTCAAGTCTCCAGCTGTTCAAACAGAGAACTCTTCAGTTTCCAAGTCCGCACTCTTTTGGCTTCACCCCAAGGACTCTGTGTGTTTATCACTAAGCTGGGAATAGGTTTAGGCTCTAGGCTATGGGTACAAGACAAGGCAACCAGAGTCTCTGATACAGCAGGAGTAGCCTCAGGAAAATAAGAGAGAGGAGTGCTGAACGTTCCTGTAATTCTCACATTCCTTCTGTTCTGAGATTGTCTGAAGGTGAAGGTGAATTTGCTCAGTCGTGTCCGACTCTTTGTGACCCCGTGGACTGTAGCCTACCAGGCTTCTCTGTCCATGGGATTCTCCAGGCAAGAATACTGGAGTGGGTTACCATTTCCTTCTCCAGGGGATCTTCCTGACCCAGGGATTGAACCCGGGTCTACCACATTGGAGGCAGACACTTTAATCTCTGAGCTACCAGATTGTTTGGCGAGAAGTAATTCTTCCCAACGTGATCCTTCGAGTTAAGACCTAGCTCATTCCTAATCAGAACATAAGCCCAATAAGAGAGGACTCTCATACAAGTAGAACTCTAGAGCCCCAAATGGATAGCTTTATGCTCCAGCAAAAACAAGTTATGCTACCACTTGGACCCTCCAGATCTACAAGACCTCCTGCCATATACTTTTCTCCAACTCCATCGTCAGCCAAGGGAGAAGCAGGGGTTGATTCTTCCATTATCTCCAAACTGACCTAGGAAGTAGCTCCGTCTAAACAAGACACTCAAAGTTCCAGAGTCTGTGAATTTAACACCTGGTCCTCTCCAGGCATCATTTACAGTTGTGCTGTTCAATGTGCTCACCATCAATCCATAGAGCCAATAAGCCTGTGAGATGAGGCAAGTCCAAACTGAGATGTGCTCCAAGTGTGAAGTACACACTGGACTTCAAAGACTAAGTATGAAAAAAAAAAGTGAAATATATTGTTAAAAATATTATCAAAATTAATTTCCTCTGCTTCTTTTTGCTTTCTTAAAATATGACCGCTAACTGCTAAGTCATTTCAGTCGTGTCTGACTCTGTGCGACCCCATAGATGGCAGCCCACCAGGCTCCCCCATCCCTGGGATTCTCCAGGCTACTAGAAAGTTAAAGTTATCTATGCCACTTGTATAATAATTCTGTTGGACAGTGTTGGTCGAGAATGAAGGGTGGCCGCTGTTCTTTAAAGACTGCTACAGTTCTGAAACACAGACAAGTCCTTCTTGTTTTGTTTAGTCTTAAAAGGAAGAAAAGCAACTCTATTAAATCTTGGGTGGACTGCAACCTAGGGGGAAAATACATAAAGTGAGTGGATTTGTAAGGAGTGAAAGAAGGGGAAAGAGAAAAGGGAGAAGAAATTGTTTTCTTTGAAAAACATGATTGGTGATCTGTTGGCTGGTATCAAGTGATTTTCAAAAGAATATCAACATCCAGTTGGAATTAAGTTTCTTCCTAATTCCCAAGGTTGAGTCAAGTACAGTATATACAAAGGCTATTCCTGGACCTTTGTTGAAAGCTATTGCCTTTCCAATTGTTTAGCTGATCACTTTTGAATGATAATTATAGCTCATTGTTGTTCCCTCTTAAAAAGCATTGACATCCATCCAAAAAATTACAGCTTACAGTTCAGGGAATATTTATGTGATATTTATAGCCTGTGAAGAAAACCCTGGGGAACTGCCAGTAGGGAGGATTATTTATCAATTTCTCATTCTTCAAGTCTGAGTCTTCTTGAGATTCATATGCAAAGGATATTTTGTAATCCTATGGAATGCTAACGTGTGAATATAATTTGGCATATGGGTCAAGTTCAAAGAAAAATTCATTTTCTTTGAAAAATGGTGCAAACTAGTACAGCCACTATGGAAAACAGTGTGGAGCTTCCTTAAAAAACTGGAAATAGAACTGCCTTATGACCCAGCAATCCCACTACTGGGCATACGCACCGAGGAAACCAGAACTGAAAGAGACACATGTACCCCAATGTTCATTGCAGCACTGTTTATAATAGCCAGGACATGGAAGCAACCTAGATGTCCATCAGCAGATGAATGGATAAGAAAGCTGTGGTACATATACACAATGGAGTATTACTCAGCCATTAAAAAGAATACATTTGAATCAGTTCTAATGAGGTGGATGAAACTGGAGCCGATTCAGAGTGAAGTAAGCCAGAAAGAAAAACACCAATACAGTATACTAACACATATATATGGAATTTAGAAAGACGGTAACGATAACCCTGTAGGCAAGACAGCAAAAGAGACACAGATGTATAGAACAGTCTTTTGGACTCTGTGGGAGAGGGAGAGGGTGGGATGATTTGGGAGAATGGCATTGAAATATGTATAATATCATATATGAAACGAATCGCCAGTCCAGGTTCGATGCAGGATACNGGTAACGATAACCCTGTAGGCAAGACAGCAAAAGAGACACAGATGTATAGAACAGTCTTTTGGACTCTGTGGGAGAGGGAGAGGGTGGGATGATTTGGGAGAATGGCATTGAAATATGTATAATATCATATATGAAACGAATCGCCAGTCCAGGTTCGATGCAGGATACTGGATGCTTGGGGCTTGTGCACTGGGATGACCCAGAGGGACGGTAAGGGGAGAGAAGAGGGAGAGGGGTTCAGGGTGGGGAACACATGCATACCTGTGGTGGATTCATGTTGATGTATGGCAAAACCAATGCAATATCGTAAAGTAATTAACCTCCAACTAAATTAAATAAATTTATGTATATATATATATATAAAGAAAAATGGTGGTGATATTGGTGGGGAAACCTAGCTGATTCCACCTAAAACACAGCAGACCCAAAAAAATACACTCAAGGAAGTAGTGTTATATATTTGAAGAATTTTCTTAAGTTAGCCAAGAAAAATAAAGTAAAATCAAGGAGGGAAAGCTGGAGTTTTAATTTCTGGAGACTACTTCCTGGTGTTATGAAAACAAAAGTTAAATTCAGAGAGATTCAACTCTGAAGTTAGTATCGCATAAAAAACAATCGAAAATATTTAACTATGTGCATATGTTTGTACACAAACAGAAATAGATATAAACAGACCTTAATTAGCATTGTAGACTTTAATTATCTTTGTACAGTAATTGGGAATGGTTTTGTTCTGATTTATTCCATAACGCTTACTGTGTTCTGTTAACAATTCTTTTTTTTCCCCTTACAGCCCGTAATAGAAGGCTTTTACTGCGCACTTTATTGCATCTGCTTTTCATTTAATGACCATTGTTCTGGTCTGTCAGAGCAAGCAGCTACACAACTTCCCAAATCTGCAAGATTAAGCAAATATTTTGACAATGCGTAGACTTTTTTCTCTCCTTTCCTTTTTTTTTTTAAACTGAATAAAATTAAAAAGAATTTTTTTTACTTCCCCACACAATGGTAGGCGAGTTCTTAAGCCAAAGAGTACAAAGAATCAAGTGGCAGTTAAATGTGCTTCATGTGGCAAAATACACTGAGTCATTTTCTGATTGTTTCTCTTAAGAGTCCTAAGGATCCGGCCTGAACCACAGAGTTGAGGTCGCCAGAAGCCTCCCTGGACAATGAGGAGGTCGCTGGACCCCTGTAGCCAACCACCTGGAGGCTTTGCAACTATGACTAGCTTCTGGAACAAAATAAAGGTCTCCTGGTCACCTCGAAAGGCCCTGGAAGGTAAGCCTTATGACAGCTGTCTGAATCACTAGAAGACATCATTAAAAAATAGTTTAGATAACATACAAAATTCCAATACCATTGCACCAAGATAGGATTATGACTCTACCCACAGAAGGTGGCTACACAAACAAGAACAGAAGCATTTCTAAGAGACTGGGGAAACAAAGCTGGGGAAGGAGAGATGGGAAAATCCATTAACCTATATGCATTCATTTGTCTTATAAATATTCCAATAGTAGAAAGTAGAAAATACCTCCAACCTGCAAAAAAATAAATAAATAAATGTACTAAGTATGTGAGGTAATGGATGTCAACTAAACCCACTGTGGTGTTCATTCAGCAATATATGTGTGCTCAGTCACTGAGTCATGTCCAACTCTTTGCAACCCATGGATTATAGCTTTCCAGGCTCCTCTGCCCATAGCATTTCCCAGGCAAGAATACTGAAATGGGTTGCCATTTCCTTCAGCAATATACATACATACATATATATATATATATATATATATATATATATATCTCAAATCATTACCTTGTATACCTTAAACTTATACAATGTTGTGTGTCACTTATACCTCAATAAAACAGGGGCATGGGAGAAAGAAATAAACAAGAGGTAATGGCAGCCTTGGCATGTGGTGATGGCAGTGCCTGTTCCTGGAGTGAGGGACAGGGTGAAAAATAGAAGAACTTAAAAGAAACAGTCTCTGCCCTTCAGAGTAGTTTATGAAACCAGGCACAGAAAGGTAACTAGCAACAGAAAACAAGGACTGAATTAATCCCAGAGATATAAGCCTCTTAAAACTTTCATGTAGGGAATTCCTCCTTGGATGCAGCACCTGGCAGGGAGAATTGTTGCTAAGAGGGCAAAACTCTGCTAGAAAGATAGGAAAGATGGCTTGACATGGATGAGACACAGAAGAGCATCAGCAAAAATAAAGCGAAGATCAAGAGCCCTCTAGAGGAGGTAGAGCTTTGCCTTGCTACTACTGGATGTGACATACTGCCATTGGTTTGCATATACTGCTGCTGCTGCTAAGTCACTCAGTCATGTCCGGCTCTGTGCAACCTCCTAGATGGCAGCCCACCAGGCTCTTCTGTCCCTGGGGTTCTCCAGGCAAGAATACTGGAGTGGGTTGCCATTTCCTTCTCCATTTGCATTTACTATATAGTGAGGGAAAGAGTACAAAGCTGGATGTGTACTTCAGGAAGATCTAGGGGAAGGCCATCAAGTTCAAGGGTAAGCCATGGGCATGTTGCCCAAGGATTCTTGTGGAATGTGCTCCTCGATACTCCCTGCAGTGCTAACACCATTGGCAAAGCCCTTAACTAGGACAAATCTTTAACTAGTCCTTAACTAGTCAAGTCTTAACTAGGACATGACTTTTAATGAATGCCTTGAATGAGTTCTCAGACTGTTCCTTTAAACACTCATTTTATTAGAAAAGTCTGGTAATTCTCTTTAAAATTGTTTTCATGTTATCACTGATGGTTATTTCTAGAGTTAAGCAGTACAAAGAAACAAAAATCCCTAGAGTCTTGTCTTTCACTTCCCAGTCTCAAGGAGTGTATCTACATTAGAGCAGAGATTATAAAGTTGTGGTATTGAAATCTCTTGTCCCTCCTCTCAAAACAAGAACACAAACTAGTATCAAAGCTCCTGAAGCTCAGAACAGAATAAAACATCTTAGAGCAGATTCACTGGCCTTAGTCAAAAGAGTCTGAATCAGCAGATCTGGAGTTATCTGTATTTTTAACAAACATGGGAGGTGATTTTGACTTTGGTAGGAATGACACCCCACTCCAGTACTTTTGCCTGGAGGGTCCCATGGATGGAGGAGCCTGGAAGGCTGCAGTCCATAGTGTCGCTAAGAGTCTGACACAACTGAGTGACTTCACTTTCAGTTTTCACTTTCATGCATTGGAGAAGGAAATGGCAACCCACTCCAGTATTCTTGCCTGGAGAATCCCAGGGACAGGGGAGGCTGGTGGGCTGCCGTCTATGGGGTCGCACAGAGTTGGACACGACTGAAGTGACTTAGCAGCAGCAGGATTACTCTACGTGATTCTGCATATTTGATGCAGGTGGTTGAGTAACTGAAGCTCTTTTACCAAGACACAACATCATAAATTTCAAGAGCAGGGTTTGGAGCCAGACCCAAGGCTTTACCACTTCCAGGCTGTGTAACCTTAGAAAAATTTTTTAATCATTCTGTGTTTTAGTTCTTCTCTCTTCAAAATGGGACAATGATAGCTGTGAGAAAGAAATGGAAAAGATTTCAAGGACTAAGCGTAACACCAGGCATAAGGTAAATGTTCCGATACCTTAGTTGCTCTTAATAGTGGATTCCTTCAAAGGTGCATTCAGCTAATGAGCCAAATGTTGGGGGAGAGGGTAAGTCAAAGCAGAGTCCAGTAGAAACAATAAACAAATGTGGCTAAGCATAAAATTTGATCCTTATTAGGTATCCTTCCATTATCATCTCAGTATGGTCAGTGCTGTTCTACAAGCTGTAGAAAATCATTAAATTATTCATGGAACTTTCCTTGTGGTCCATTGGTTAAGAACCTACCTTCCCATGCAAGGGACACAGGTTCTATCCCTAGTTGTGGAATTAAGATCCCATACGCCTCAAGGCAACGGAGTCTGCAGGCCCCACCTACAGAGACTGCATTCTGGAGGCCATGTTCCACAACTAGATAGAAGCCTGCACCCTGCAACTAAGACCTAACACAGCCAAAAAAAAAAACAAAACAAAAAAATCTACTCATGTATATGGAAAGCTTTAGATAGAACATGAACCTCTTA
Organism: Neotragus pygmaeus; assembly: GCA_006410875.1. NCBI lineage: Eukaryota > Metazoa > Chordata > Mammalia > Artiodactyla > Bovidae > Neotragus > Neotragus pygmaeus. The sequence goes on from SJYV01025490.1 coordinate 495,921, forward strand.
TAACACAAGATTTCCTAGCAACCCTCTCTGGCACAGACACAGCTACGGGACAGGAAACAAAGTCACTGAGCCACAAGGCATAGGTTCCACCACCTCCCTATATGGGAATCCTGTTAAACACTGGTTTCAAAAGAGATGAGCTTGCAATGCAAACCCAGTTCATTCAGTTCAGCTAGCATTTATTGAGCCCCTGTGATGTATCAGGAACTCCACGAGATGCTTTGGATGATATTAAGAGAAAAAAGAAAATGAACCTGTCCTCAAGGAAGTCATAATCTAGAGTGTGAGGGGATGTAGTCGTAAGGTCCAAGATGAACACTGTAACACAAGATGGAAGAATGCGACGTGAGCAGAGAGGAAGCAGTAATTAACTCTGACGGGGGCAGTTAGGAAAGGCTTTCCTTAAGAGCAGACGTAGCATGCCATTCTAAGAGATCAATAAGGCAAGTCTGTGAAACAGTTTAATGACTTTTTCATTCACAGAGACAACCCAGGAAAAGCCTGAGGGACCAGTCCTGTCTCTGTAGTCACATGAGTGTGGTTTGATTAAATGTTTGTTGTTACTACATCACATTTTTAAAAATGAATATGAACATTTATTTACTATTTCATCTTCTTCAAAGGAAAAAAAAATCCTATAATTCTTTTACAAAAGCAAATCCTCTAATAACAATTCAAGAGCAGTGAATTAGTGAAGGTATCACCTACTAGTTGGCCAAAGCATAACCCTGAACAAAGCCCACATTTTATGTAGCAATAAAACCTGAGGGTTTTCTTTCCCCCTTATAGATGGCTGCTTCTTTCTACCTGACTACAATCACTAATAATTTCTTCAGACCAGCACAGGAAACAGGTATTGATCACAATAAGCCACCACATCCACAAACAACTGCTACAGCAGGTTATGGTCTCCATGGAAACCCTCCAATAGAACCAATCTGAATTCAATTTCAGAAGTAATGAGAGCAGATAATTTTACACTCGATCAATCACTGTCAGCCGCCGTTATCAGCCAATCAGTCATCATGTCAGTCAGTCACACTTTCGACAAACTTCTTCTGTGGCGTGGTCAGACGAGAATGTTTTGACATCCAGGAGCAACACGATCAAATTGGCTTGTCTTCTCTGGCAGGAAGCCAAAGACACAGCGATGCATTGTGTTTGCAAAGGCAATAAACAGGGCAACCAAAATATACTGATCGTGGAAGCTTCTAGGCAGCAGTTGCAGTAATGGTTAAAATACTTTAGACAGAAAAGTACTTTAGCCCCAAAGGTCATAGAGTTTAATCCTCTCATTTAAACCTGAAAAAAAACAGAGGATCAGAGAGGTTATACTATCTGCCCAAAGCCACACGGCTAATTGGTGGAAAATCCAAGGGAGAAAACATGCGCTTTTTCCAGCCCAATGCTCTTTCAGGATATCAGGCTGCTGTTATTAAATGCCTTCTTTTTTTTGTAAGGCAAGTGGGATATTTGAAGGTGAGGTTCCAGCTCTAAATAGAGTGCCCAGAGCCTGCAGGAGACTCACAGGATATTTGTGGGGCTTCTGTTTTAGAATCATCTCAAGCCTCTCTGTTTGAGGTTAATCAGTCCTTGACCAAAGGCAACTTGTAGTTTCTAAGTGGGGAACAAAAGACGTTGAAATACTACAGGGCTACCAAATCATTGTTACAAAAATTACATTTTGATGAATTTCAGGCAGGACTATCATGAACACATGGGTTGGATTTCTTTAAAAATGCTGGGTTAAATTTGAGGGGGCAGTCTGCTTCTGGCAAATATATTTGGGCTCTTGTCAATCTCAAATATTAGCAAAGTTATCTTGGACTTCTCAAAAACCTACAAAGCATTTGGTTCAGCGATTCTTTGTAAATATAGATTTCATCATGAAAATCTCAAATATTCCAAGATTCCTCTGTATTTGCTCAAAGAGATGCTTTATTAGTTTTCTTTTTTTCTTTCCTACTGTATTATTGCTGTGCCCATTCCTCAGGGAGACAATTTTCTGAGGTTTATGCTTACAGTCTTTCTTGGTAAAATGGATTAACTTAATGGTTCTCAAGCTTCAATATGCATGGGAATCCACCAAAGTTGTTAAAACTGAAGATCCCCAGACCCTTCCTCTAGAAATCCTCATTTAGTTGGAGGGGGAGGGGGCTGGGCCCAGGAACCATCTTTTCATCAAGGGGCCAGGTAATACCGATGAACTTCCTCTTCAACCATCCTGGAAACTGTCAGTAACTAATGATATCCGGCAGCAGATTTGGGTGATTATTCTGATGATGACTTTTCATGCACATTTCTCCCCAGACATTTTCAATTTCATCACTGTATCACCTGTATCAGAAGAACACAATTTTAATGGCCTCTGATCACAAGCTTTTATAATCTATAACCATTTTCTATCTGTTGTAAGTAGGCATTATCTTGGGCTTCCCTGGTGGCTCAGACAGTAAAGAATCTGTCTGCAATGCAGGAGATGTGGGTACAATTCTCGGGTTGGGAAGAGCCCCTGGAGGAGGAAATGGCAACCAACTCCAGTATTCTTGCTGGGAAAATCCCACGGACAGAGGAGCCTGGCAGGCTATTGCCTGTGGTGTCACAAAGAGTCTCACATGACTGAGTGACTGAGCACACACACAAGCATTCTCTTAAACAGGTAGATGGTATACAAGGCACTAATTCATCCCATCAAAACCTGTCTAAGTCAAATGAGGTGGAAACACAACACAGATTTGGGCTCAGGGTAGATATGAGACCATTAATTAGCACAAGAGTCATCTGGCAACTTTAACATGAAATGACTGTTGCATTTCTCTAGTCTGTTTGCCTGATCTGGTCTCAAAATTCCTGCTTTATCTTCTTGCAAAACTGAAATAAGGTTTTTGTTTATTTCTAGATCAGTAATACTAATTCCTTCCCTGAATTTCCTTCTCAGTTCAGTCTTTGTCTTTTACTTGTGTGTTTCAAGACATTTCATATTTCAGGAGTGTGTGCCAATGACAAGTATGTTGTGTATACACTAGGTAGATGGTACACCCTGTGAGGACAGACACAGCTTTTTTTCACACTTGCACCCTCTGAACATGGCAGACTGCCTGGCACAGACTAAACACTCAGTAAGTCTTTGTTGAATAGATAAATCAAATGAAAGATGATTGGATGATATTCAGTAAGTAAAAACCCACTGGTTTGGATATTGAGTGAATAAAGGTTGTTTTAAAAATCAAGTTTAGCATATTAATCAATGACTACTCATTTTCTCAAAGGTTGCTCTTACTGATGAAACTCTTAGTTAGATGCTGTTTATCCCACAGAAACCAAAAGGAAACACAGTATTTTAAACATGCCCTCCTTTGTAATGCAAGCTATCATATAGATTTTTCTTTGCAGTCTTGAACATGTTTCATTTCTGTTATGACTTAACTGTGTTTGAGTGTCTCCTGTGGAGGTATGGGTCAGCACTGGACTGCTTCAGGGGCAGGGGCTCTGGGTGCAGAGGACCTGGATATGGCAATAAATCCTCTTGGAGGAGGTCGCCATTAACACCACCATAGAGCTGCCAGAACTTACATAAGACTGGGAAACAGACTCTTGGAGGGCATGAAGAAAACCTTATGTGCGCCAGGACTCAGAAGAAAGCAGCAATGACCCCACAAGAGACTGACCCAGACTTGCCCATGAGTGTCCAGGAGTCTCTGGCAGACGTGTGGGTTGGTAGTGGCCTGCTGCAGGGTTGGGGGCCCTGAGTGTAGTAGTGCATGCATGGTACCTTTTGAAGGAGGTCACCATTATCTTCATTACCTCCACCATAGTTTGGCCTCAGGTCAAATAACAGGGAGAGAACGCAGCCCCGCCCATCAACAGAAAATTGGATTAGAGACTTACTGAGCATGGCCCTGCCCATCAGAACAAGACCCAGTGTCCCCCGCAGTCTCTCCCATCAGGAAGCTTCCATAAGCCTCTCTCATCCTTCTCCATCAGAAGGCAGATAGAATGGAAACCACAATCACAGAAAACTAACCAATCTGATCACATGGACCACAGCCTTGGCTAACGCAATGAAACTATGAGCCATGCCTTGTAGGGCCACCCAAGACAGGTCATAGTGGAGAGTCCTGAAAAAACTTGGTCCACTAGAGAAGGGAATGGTAACCACTTCAGTATTCTTGCCTTGAGAACCCCATGAACAATGTGAAAAGGCAGAAATATAGGACACTGAAAAGATGAACTCCCCAGGTCGGTAGGTGCCCAATAAGCTACTGGAGATCAGTGGAGAAGTAACTCCAGAAAGAATGAAGAGATAGAGCCAAAGCAAAAACAACATCCAGTTGTGGATGTAACCAGTGAAGGAGGTAAATTCTGATGCTGTAAAGAGCAATATTGCATAGAACCTGGAATTTTAGGTCCGTGAATCAAGGCAAATTGGAAGTAGTCAAACAGGAGATGGCAAGAGTGAACATCAACCTTTTAGGAAACAGCGAACTGAAATGGATGAGTTAAACTCAGAAGACCATTATATCTACTACTGTGGGCAAGAATCCCTTAGAAGAATTGGAGTAGCCATCATAGTCAACAAGAGAGTCCAAAATGCAGAGCTTGGATCCAATCTCAGAAACAACAGAATGATCTTTGTTTCCAAGGAAAACCATTCAATATCACAGTAATCCAAGTCTATGCCCCAACCAGTAATGCTGAAGAAGCTGAAGTTGAATGGTTCTATGAAGACCTACAAGACCTTCTAGAACTAATATCAAAAAAAGATGTCCTTTTCATTATAGAGACTGAAATGCAAGGAACTCAAGAAATACATGGAGTAACAGGCAAATTTGGCCTTTGAGTACAGAATGAAGCAGGGCAAAGGCTAATAGAGTTTTGCCAAGAGAATGCACTGATCATAGCAAACACCCTCTTCCAACCACACAGGAGAAGACTCTACACATAGACATCACCAGATGGTCAGTACCAAACTCAGACTGATTATATTCTTTGCAGTCAAATATGGAGAAGCTCGAGACAGTCAGCAAAAACAAGACTGGGAGCTGACTGTGGCTCAGATCATGAACTCCTTATNTGAGAGATGGTGATGAACAGGGAGGCCTGGCGTGCTGCGATTCATGGGGTCGCAGAGTCGGACACGACTGAGCGACTGAACTGAACTGAACTGCATTTTGGACTCTTTTGTTGACCACGATGGCTACTCCATTTCTCCTAAGGGATTCCTTAGATTTTCTTGCTGCTGCTGCTAAGTCACTTCAGTCATGTCCGACTCTATGTGACCCCATAGACGTCAGCCTACCAGGCTCCCCGTCCCTGGGATTCTCCAGGCAAGAACACTGGAGTGGGTTAGATTTTCTTACGTGTTACTAATTTTAAACACCATAATTTTCTTACCTGTTTCTTATCTCAGTTTCACATTCATGCCACCTGATGTTCATAAAGTCTTAAATTACTTCATTTAGTAAAGAAAGGAGATTTGAGGAGTATTTAGGCATGAGCATCAAACAATTAAAAATGCTGAGACTTTGAATATGAGAAGTATTATTGAGGCAGAAAGATGGTCTGAGTCACATTGTTGACTCAGCATCTAGCTACATTCCCTTAATCTCCTACCTATAAAATATGGATAGCAGCATCTATCACACTGTTTAGAACATGAGACCTATACTTTGATCTTTAAAGAAGTGAGTTGCCTAATTAGATGAGTTTCCTTTAATTATTCTTCATGTTTATTTCAATGAATTATTCTTTGGTGGGCTTCCCTGATACTTTGGTTGGTAAAGAATCTGCCTGCAAGGCAGGAGACACTGGTTCGATTCCTGGGTTGGGAAGATTCCCTGAAGGGATAGGCTACCCACTCCAGTGTTTTTGGGCTTCCCTTGTGGCTCAGTTGGTAAAGAATCCACCTGCAATGCGGGAGACCTGGGTTTGATCCCTGGGTTGGGAAGATCCCCTGGAGAAAGGAAAGGCTACCCACTCCAGTATTCTGGCCTGGAGAATTCCATGGACTGTGTAGTCCATGACATTGCAAAGAGTTGGACATGACTGAGTGACTTTCACTTTAATCTTTGGTAAATATTATCTTCTATTTTAGAAGAGGAAATAGAAATCAAGACATGATAGAGTATTTTTAAAGTTTTTATCATTCTAAACAGAATTTGCTACTTAAATGTTTAAAAAATATTTTGAAATAAAATTCACATAGTACTGAAATCATTGTAAAAATGTACAATTGAGTGTTTTTAATATATGCACAATATTGTGCAATTACCATCACTAATTCCAGAAAACTTCATCACCCCAAATTGGAAATTCCCTTCGCATCACCTGGCAACATCAAATCAACTGTTTTTTGTTTAACAGATTTGCCTATTCTGGACATTTCATATCAGTGGAATCAGTATGTGGCTTCTGTGTCTGGCTTCTTTCACTTGGCATGTTTTCAAGATTCATTCATTCTGTAGCACAATCGGTACTTATTTCCTTCTTTTGAATGAAAACTATTCCTTTGTTTAGATATACTACTTTTACTCATTCATTCATCAGTTGATGAATATGTGTTGCTTCCTTTTTGACTATCATAAATAATTCTGCCATGAACACACATGTACATTCAAGTTTTCATGTGAATGTTTTCGTTTCTCTTTGGTACACATCTAGGAGTGTAATTGCCGGGTCATTAGAATAACCAGTCTTAACTCCTTGAGGTATAGTCAAACTATTTTTCAAAGTGGCTGCACCATTTTACATTACTGTCAGCAATGTATGAGATTCACAATTTCTTCATATCCTCACCAACTTGCTTTTGGTTTTGTTTAAAATTGTAGGCATCCTGGTGAGTGTAAAATGGTCTCTTGTTGCGGTTCGGCTTTGCATTTACATAATGACCAATGATGCTGGGCATCCCTTCATGTACTTACTAGCCATTTGTATTTCTTTGGATAAATGTCAACTCAATCCTTTGTTCATTCAAAAACTGGGTTGTTCTTGTTATTTTGATTATAAAGATTCTTTGCATACTTATAGAAGACCTTATTTTAAGCCAACACAGAAATAAGACCTAAAAAAGGGCTAGACTGACTCATGATTATGTATTTTAAACTCTTGTATTCATCCATGCATAAAGTCAGAATTACCTCTATGAACTTTAGCTTTATGAATATATTCTTAGGGGCTACTCTAATGGAATAATGGAGGGATGATCTCCCATGTCAGGGCTCAAGTAGAATGGGACTTTCCCATTATTTTTTCTGCTCTATCCCCAAGCCTACACCACACTGTGGGCATTGGGCTAGAGGTAGGGTAAAGCTGAATGAAGCCTGGCATAACTATTAAGTGCCATCTCCAACATCCCGAACCAGAAACCCTGGCAGAAATTTCAGACCATATAGAGTTTTGCATACCTCCATGTTTATAAATGTCACAACCTAAAAAAATAAAGCAACAAGGTAAAAATTAACCAATCCACCAGGGCAGATAGATTAAAAGTATCTTAAAGTACTAGTGGCTAGTTATCACTCTCCAGAAGGTATAAAATCTGCATTAGGCACAGGCATAGCTTCCATTTTTAGGAACTTGTAACATATTAGTATTACATTTTCCAAAATACTTTCCTACTTACTGTTGTTCCTAGGTTGCCAAGATGGGTTAGCCAACAAGGCCCTAAAGTGTTCAAATTAGATGACTCAAAAGTACAGGGCTGGGATGTCCCTGGTGGTCCAGTGGCTAAGACTCTGTGCTTCAAATGTAGGGGCCTTGGGTTTGATCTGAAGTCAGGAAACTAGACCGCTTATGCTAAAACTATGATCCAGCACAGTCAGGGGNATGCTGAAGCTGAAACTCCAATACTTTGGCCACCTGATGGGAAGAACTGACTCACTGGAAAAGACCCTGATCCTGGGAAAGATTGAAGGCGGGATGAAAAGGGAATGACAAGATGAGGATGGGATGGCTGAATGGCATCACCAACTCAATGGACATGAGTTTGAGCAAGCCCCGGGAGTTGGTGATGGACAGGGAAACCTGGTGTGCTGCAGTCCATGGAGTCGCAGAGAGGCAGACACGATTGAGTGACTGAACTGAACTGACTAAAATAGAAACATTGTTGGAAGCTGAAATTACTTGTAGATACTAGAGGAGTAAAGGGCAATTAGGAAGGGGGATGGAAAGATTAAAACAAACAAAAACAAAACCTTCACAACGTTATTTAGCTTCCCTGGTGGCTCATGTGGTAAAGAATCTCCCTGCAGTGCAGGAGAACCCAGGTTCGATCCTTGGGTAGGAAAGAGTCCCTGGAGAAGGGAATGGCAACCCACTCCAGTGTTCTTGCCTAGAGAATTCCATGGACAGAGAAGCCTGGTGGACTATAGTCCAGGGGGTCACAAAGAGTCGGACACGACTAAACAATTAATGCTGTCATGGTATTTAGCATTTGGTGATCTAAAAAGCCTGTAAAAATTCAGGTCACTTGCAAAACTCTCTTTACTACCTCCATTGCAATCACTCCCAGGCTTATGCTCTCTCTACATCATTCAGATGACAGAGACAACCCATGGGAAATTTTACTTATGGGCTTCACAGCCTGACTGAAAACAACTTTAAATTTTGCAAGAAGCAAGCAAACTAGAGGAGAGATGTGCTCCATGAGCTATCAGAGATTCTTCTCATCCCATTGGTTGAGACATCATTGACAACTGGGTACCACATTAAACTCTTCACACACCCGATCTCAATGGATGCTCATTGTGCTTCCAAGAGGCAGAAATCAATAAGCCCACTTTACAGGGAACCATGGTTCAGAGCGCTCCATCCCAATGGCCAAGCTGCTGAAGAACAGTAAAGCTGAGACTAAAATAATAGCAAATATTTACTAAGGGCTTAGTTAACATTAGTCATTGTTTCATGTGCATTAATTATTAACTCCTCTGATCCTCATTTCAACCTTATAAGGTAGGTACCTCGATATCCTTTTTACGGGTCAGAGAATAAACACAGAGAGATTAAGTAACTTGCCCAAGTAGCCACAGCTGGTAAGTGGCAGAGCTGGGATTGGAATCCAGATGGTCGGCTTTGGACCATGTGTCTTAACTACCCGACCCCATCACTGTCTAGGTTGGCTTTTTCCAAAGGCCAAATGTTTTCCAGGATACAACGTTGATTTATACTACTGGAGAAAACAAACAAACAAGGCATACCTTAACCAGAGCCCTATTAAGACTCCGCCAATATTATAAATCATGTGTTCTTTATTATACATAAAGACATCCTATGTGCTTGTAATTAAAGGAACCATATAATTCATTGTCCAATCCAAGACTCATCTGAGAGTGAAAGGGCGTGCTATTAATAATTATCCAAGGACTACAGATGTAACCTGGCACTGTCCCAGGTGCACAAGGGTGTGTGTTTACCCAAGTAATGAATACGTGTCCACACACGCGATGTGATATAGTCAATTTCAGACCTTCTGATAAGCTTAGCTGGATGACAGCTGTGAAATCAAATGCCTTCTGACACTGCAGGCCCACCCATTCTCTCACTCCAAGAGCTGCTAGCCCTTGCTTTACCTAATGCGTTTCTTTTAACTTGTTTGCTCACAAAAGGCTGTGCGTAATTGGTCAGCCACGAGAGATTAATTTGTACTTAGCTGGCTGAGCAGACGCTGTGATAACTCAATAGTGGATGGTGCTGGTGCACGGACTTGAGGCTGCTCTTTAGAAGCCTTCCAACCAGCTCTTCACCCTTCACACCATCCCTCCCAAGCCTGCCTCTGTGGAAGTTATCAGCCAAGCCCTTTACTACCTCATTTTTGCCTGCCTGAATGAATTCTGATGTGTAGTTTTCAATATTCTCATGGGCCACTTTAAAAATGAAAACACCAGCGAAGACACCCAGATTCTCCCTTTCTAAAACAATGCAAGGAAGAACCAAGCAATTGGTGTGCATAATGAGCAGGAAAACATAGAACTAAGCAAGAGCAATGTTACATAGACCTTTCTTCTCTTTCATGCTATTTACAACTATAATCAAGGTATTGGAGAAGGAAATGGCAACCCACTTGAGTATTCTTGCCTAGAGAATCCCATGGACAGAGGAGCTGGTAGCTTACAGTCCATAGGGTCACAAAGAGCTGGACACGACTGAAATGACTTAACACACGTAATCAAGGTATACACTTACCTGTCACGAACTTTGTAAAAATGAGAGAAGGTTAAAAAGTTACATAAATCAAAAAGTGCTATATAAGCACTAATTGCTATCATTGCACCAGCCCTGAAACCTGATTTCAGAATTTATNTGACTTAACACACGTAATCAAGGTATACACTTACCTGTCACGAACTTTGTAAAAATGAGAGAAGGTTAAAAAGTTACATAAATCAAAAAGTGCTATATAAGCACTAATTGCTATCATTGCACCAGCCCTGAAACCTGATTTCAGAATTTATTTTAATAAAATAGAGGCATTTAAAGTCAAGCACCAGGCACAGGGCCTGAGAAAACTCGACTTAACCATGGAAATGCATCATGTTCTAGGTTCATGCCTGTAACACAGGTGCCTCCCAGAGCAGCCATACTGGCCACATCACAGGGCATTGTCACCAAGGATAAAGTCCCTTCAAAACACTATAGAAGCAGAGCACTGGGGATGGGGAACAGAGGAGAGAGCAGGTGAGCAAGGTAAAGATTCTGTTTAAATGTCCTCCAGCTGGTCCTTTTGCTCTGATTGGCAGAACCAGGAGGTGGAGTGGGGACTCATGAGTACCATGCATTGTGCTCTCATCTCACGTTTTTACCATGCTGGCCAGGGTGTCAAGACAACCTACAGTGGTGCACAAGGTAGAATGCGGTACCCAGAGTAAAGCTGTGTTCAAAAAATTGGACAGCAGGGACTTTCCTGGTGGTCCAGTGGTTAAGAATCTGCCTTGCAACGCAGGGAACACAGGTTCGATCCCTAGTCAGGGAACTAAGACTCCACATGCCCTCGAGCCACAACTACTGAGCCTATTTATCACAACTAGAGAGTCCATGTACTACAGCAAAAGATCCTGTCCAATGCAACGAAGATCCCATGTGCTGCAACCAAGACCCAACATACCCAAATAAATAAAATTAAAAAATAATAATAAATAAAAACTGGACATCAGACACAAATCTGGGCAGAGTTAGGATGCAGCCCCAGCTTCTCCTGTCCCCTTAACTCAGCAGCGGTTTGAGGAAAGTCCATTTTAATGGAGCAGGATGGGCTTACCAGGTAAGAGGGAAGGAAACCCCATCCACCCACGAACAGTGAGCATTCTCTGACAGGAGGACAATGGGTTTGTGCACTGGGATTTCTATTTCACTTATTCACATGGAATGGGAAATGAGCTGGTCTATGATTTGTATCATGGAGGCTGCTCCTCACGAAAGGAGATCACATAGGCCTGGGACTGGAGTTCTGGCTCAATGGTGGCACCATCTGCCTTTCTCAGAGTCACTGTGTTGCGCTCCCCAGAGATGAGGGCAGTGCCTGGACCCGCCCTGGGTCACACAAGAGGCAAATGCTGCACGTGAACTCGAGTACTTGGAATGTGGCTACTCCCACCTGAAATGTGTTCAAGATGTGCAAAACCCACACCTGCTTTTGAAGACTTCATGTGTGTCTCTCAACAATATTTATGTTGATTACTTGCTGAAATGACAGTATTTTGAACACACTGGGTTAAGCAACACAGTCCGTCAAAATCCATTTCACCTTTTCTTTTCTTAACATGCCCGTGAAAACATTTAAAGTTGCCTATGTGGCTAATCAGGCCTCCCTGGGGGCTCAGCAGTAAAGAATTCACTTGCAAGGTAGGACATGAGTTTGATCCCTGAGTCAGGAAGATCCCCTGGAAAAGGGAATGGCAACCCCCTCCAGTATTCTTGCCTGGGAAATCCCATGGACACAGGAGCCTGGCAGGCTACAGTTCACGGGGTGAAAAGAGTTGGACACAACTTAGCTACTAAACAACAACATGTGGCTAATATTTGTAGCTCAGGCTATGTTTCCTATGAAAAGCACTGGTCTAGACCCTTATCAGCTGTGATGTGCTCCACGGAATAGCAACACCATCATCAACTGGGAGCTTGTTAGAAACAAAGAATCTTCAGTCCCACCTCTTGACCTACTGCCTTTTCATACTGTCCATGGGGTTCTCCAGGCAGAGAAAGCCTGAAGTGGTTTGCCATTCCCTTCTCNAGCAACACCATCATCAACTGGGAGCTTGTTAGAAACAAAGAATCTTCAGTCCCACCTCTTGACCTACTGCCTTTTCATACTGTCCATGGGGTTCTCCAGGCAGAGAAAGCCTGAAGTGGTTTGCCATTCCCTTCTCCAGTGGAATATGTTTTGTCAGAACTCTCCACCATGACCCATCCATCTTGGCTGGCCCTACACGGCATGGCTCATGATGTGATCCATGTGATGACAGAGGACTAGATGGTTGGATGACATCACCAACTCAATGGACATGAGTTTGAACAAGCTCTGGGTGAAAGACAGGGAAGCCTGGTGTGCTGCAGTCCATGGGGGTCACAAAGAGTCAGACACGACTGAGCAACAGAACAACTGACCTACTGAATCAGAATCTGCATTTTAACAAGATTCCCCAGGTATCTTTAGAGTTTGAGAAGCAGTGCCCTAGGGCCTAGAACATTGCTTGGAACTCGGCAGGCACTTGAGCAATATCTGTTAAAAGAGGAGATGAGCCATCTCTAGGAAGCAGCTGCACAGAGAACACTTGCAGGAGAAGGGAAGGTCCTCTCCTGGCTTTCTCTTTAGCTCATTAATATCGATACTTTTGTCAGATTAATCACCTCTCTTTTTAGCAGACGCATAGTATCAAGTCTTGAGAAAAACTGTGGTCTCTACATTCCTAGGTGCTAAGAGCTGGTCAGAAATTCAGGATCCTGGATCTCTCACCAAACTCTATGGGTTGGCATCAAGACTGTAAATAGACCTCCTAGGTAAATGGTAATCACAGTACTGAGAAGCTAAGGGCCAGCTCTCAAAAACTTCACAGAAGCAAGAAAGCGGATTTCAGAAGAGGAGGACTTAAAGGAACCAATGGTGCAGGTTGCTTCTCCGGGCCTCTCAAGGTACCCAGAGCATCCAAGGGGAAGCACAGAGGAGAGGCCTTAGACAGGGGAGATGGAGCAGAGCAAGAGGACAGGGCTAGGAAGGCCCCGCGGCACAGGGACAAGACAGTGTTTGGCCAAGCAGAGAACTGACAAAGGATTGCTCTGCATCCCAACTCTGCACTTCATTCCTTTTCTAGACCTAAAATCCTCGACACAACTGGAATGTCTGATCATGTTAGCTATAAAAACATACACTCGTAAAGCTGATTTTTCTAAATCAGAAGCAAATGCTCAGGGAAAGGGACGTCATGGCCTGCGGAGAACAAAGTCACAACTATTGTCTCTGCCTCCTGGCATTCACTCCCAGACATCCGCAACTCCCCACCCAGCCACCCTCAGGCCAGAAAAACAGAGGTCTGGGGCAGGTGGTGGGTAGACAGGAAAAACAGCAGAGGCTAAGAAATCGGGGAACAAGGCAAAAGATGAAGAAAAAAAGACCTTCAGAGAGGAAAAAAAAAAATGAGGTCCTGAAAATGCCATCAGAAACTGCAAATAGGTGGTGGGGATAGACAGAGAAAATGGGGAAAGGGCAATGTAAAGCAGTGTCTTTTAAAAAAAATCTCCCTGTTAGTGAGCAAGAGGAGGAAGAGCAGTCCATGTGTGGCCAGAGGGCACACAAATAGGGCTGGCATGCCTACAGTCTCACCTTTCCTCCCCCACTTTCCTGTAAAGCGTCATCTGCTCTTTCTTAGCTATGACAACTGTCCCAGGAGATGGGCTCCCCAGGACAAGTGGTGGGATACAGTCTGTATGTTTCTATTAGAGATAAGCCTCATGTGAGGGGGAAGGTGGACTTGGGCACACAGAACGTACATCATGGCCAACTTGCGGGCCACCACACTAGGGCAGCTTGAAGTTCAATCTGCCAGAGCCAGAGGAAGCCAGAGAGGTGCTGCCAAGGTGTTCATGGTGAATGGAAGGNATGTGAGGGGGAAGGTGGACTTGGGCACACAGAACGTACATCATAGCCAACTTGCGGGCCACCACACTAGGGCAGCTTGAAGTTCAACCTGCCAGAGCCAGAGGAAGCCAGAGAGGTGCTGCCAAGGTGTTCATGGTGAATGGAAGGTGTTCCCCACCTCCCAACACCAAGCAGCAGGGCGCCTTTGCCAGTTGTGTTTCATGTTTCAATAAAAACCAACCAATCCCACTTGGCCTGGGTGCAGTATTATGCACCAGGCTCCAGTATTGGCACTGGAGAAAAGGAGCCAGAATTGCTCCTAGCAAGGACTCCAACAGGATCTGTGACTCTGAGCAGGGAAGGAAGGAACGGCCCCATCAGTGTGAATGCTTCTGGGTTCCTCTGACTTCGAGGCTGCTCTGATGAAAAACAAAGACCCTCTGGGGCATTCAGAGCCAGCTTCTCGCCAGACAGCACATCGTATCAAGGTGGAGTCGGCATTTTCAGGCTCAAGGACCTCTCTTCTCTGAGAGCATCTTTTACTTCAAATGGTATCTGGGTCTCATGAGAGCGCTAGGGCAGTCAGATGGGCTCAGTTTAGGTGACTCAACCCAGCATTCTTGCCTGGAAAACTCCATGGACAGAGGAGCCTGGTGGGCTACAGTCCATGGGATTGCAAAGGAAGGACATGACTGAGCACACATACATGTATACACACCCCCAGAATACCACCTTCTCCAAAGGGCAACTGGAACTTCTCCGTGGAGTGTTTCTCACTGTGTCCTTAAGAAATAAATCAGAATGAGGGTCTTCAAATTGGTCAAGGAAAAATCAGTGAAATATTCACAAGCATCACTTTCCTTTCACTGCATTGCTCCTTGCCAAGAATGACAGTGTTATATTTTTCCTTTTTTGTATATCTGATGATAGTACACAAAATATCCCACTCCACTGTTGCCCCATAACTCTTCATATCCTGAATAGATTTGGAAAGAAAAGTAAAGTTGGCCACAACTTTTTGCTGTGGTTTCCCCAACACTAAAAAGAGAACAGAGTTATTAATTCGGCATTTCTTGCAGACCCATTTGCCAGGATGGACCATCTTAACCAAAACGCTTATTCTCATGGTAACAAAATGAGGGACTTTAAAATTCTCCAAGCAGTAGAAGTGATACATGTGTTTATGTAATCAGAGATTTAGACATGGCTTTGGAAATGAGCACTGGCCTAAAGGGGGATACCAGCATCCAAACAGAACGTGTGATCCATGTGTTCAAAATGGAGCTGAGCTTCATCTGACATACTGCATTTTAAATCAGCATCCTTCATGAAGTCTTCCTTGTAAACTGTATTAAAAAATAAATAGCACCAAGAGCACTTTAAAGTCAGATTATGATGGTATCACTGGTTAAATCATATGCAGGTCTGTTCAGCTTGTTCTCATCCATAAGACTGTGAGAACTTGCTCTGAAGTCACCCAGTTCCATTGATCTGAGTGTACATGTTCCCCTAGCAAATGAGAGCTGAAGACTTAATCCTGGTTTCCTCCTTCCCATCAGCCAGGCCTCCAGGGAGGTCACTGACTCAGCCAGACCTGGGAACAGAGGAAGGCAGAGACGTCTTCTGACACAGGGTCTCCGCCTTCTGTGAAGGGTCACACGGAGAGGAGGATGAGATCCCTTTGGGGGAGCTGCTCCCCTCTTGCCCACACCCCAGACCTCGTAGTGGCCTTTGCCCCCAAAGCCCAGTGAGCATCAAGGCTGAGCAGCCTGCCTGTTTCTGGTTATTCTCCTCAACAGAGACAATCTGCTGGCATGCAGTTTTAGAAATTTCATCAGCTCAGGACACAAGGAGATTTTGACGTCAATTCCAACAAAACCCATACAGTCCCCTCAAACAATTCTCATCTGTGTGGGAGGCCTAATGGAGGTTTTAAATAGTGGCTGGTGGTGAGAGTGGGTTTTGGCCTTACTATTTACAGTTTCTTCTACTTCAGACTCAGAGCACACACCGTATCCTGAAGCTTAATGGGAGACAAGACCCTCTTCTGGCTGCAGGTGCAGCCAAGGGTCATCTGCTGCAAAACACAGAATCACCTTCAAACCCCTTTCTTCACATCAACTTCCCCTTCCGGTCTCCATTATGTTTTTGTATGGTGGATCAATCTCCATTTACAAATCCTTACTTGGAAAAAAGAGGCCCATGGAGGCAGCCACTCCGAGGTGGCCCCTTGCATACTCCTTTGGGTCTGAAACACCACATCTTAATATCACATCTGCTGAAGTTGACCAGGCCTGAAACACTGGCAATGCGGTGTTTTTGGAGACTGTGGAGAGTTCTCTTGCCACAGTTCTCTTGTTGTCATCAAAAGCAATTACATGTTTCAGATGATGAAGAGCACTGTCATGAAAAGCTGGCATAGCAGCCAAGGAGACAGATGTATTAAACCACACAGCTTCTAAGAACTCCCACTTAATGCTGGAGCTCAACATAGGGAGTGCACAGCCATATCCCCTACTCCAGCATCCTCCCTTTCGGATTTAGTGCATCTGGCCCATCTTGGATGAGATGCTAACTTCTTTTGGTGGACAAATACAGAATTGTAGAAATCAGTCATCATACAGGTCCATGGCCTCCAATGAAAGTAACACTTCTGTACAGGCAAATACTCTACTAATAAAAGACACAGTGGGTTTGACTGTAGTAAGTCAACACCAAGAAATCCAGCATTTCCAACTGCTCATGCAGGATATACTGGTAGGTAAGAGGTTAATTAAGTGACATCCTATGAAAAAGGCATTCTGTGTTCACAGAAGAAGGGAAGCTGGAGGTTAACAAGGTGAATAGTGTTTAACTGCAGGACTTCCCAGAGCTCTTAACATGGTACTAGGTGTTGTGAAGTTTAAGAGACTCGAATCAGTGTATATGTGTATATACTGTGTGTATGTAGCTTACTACTACTAATATGTATTGTTTTTTCCCCCAAACCTTCCTAATGCCTTCAAAGTTGATCACATGGCACCATCACTTTCTATCCACCCTAAATACCTCATTCCTCCCTTCCTTCCTTTATCCTTTAATACCCAACTCAGGAGAAGGCAATGGCACCCCACTCCAGTACTTTTGTCTGGAAAATCCCATGGACGGAGGAGCCTGGTAGGCTGGAGTCCATGGGGTCGCTAGGAGTTGGACACGACTGAGCGACTTCACTTTCACTTTTCACTTTCATGCATTGGAGAAGGAAATGGCAACCCACTCCAGCGTTCTTGCCTGGAGAATCCCAGGGATGGGGGAGCTTGGTGGGCTGCCTGCCGTCTGTGGGGTCGCACAGAGTCGGACACGGCTGAAGCGACTGTCAGCAGCGGCAGAGGCAGTCATCTGCATTAACTGCTCAGTAACCTTCCTGCCACCTGAGGCACCATGGTGTCTGCCTTGCGGTTGTTCAGAGCAGAGTGTCAGAGCCTTAAGCCCATGAAATGCTGCAGCATGTCTGTGAGCAAGGTGTGGTGCAACAACTTGCCACCCCAGGGAAGTGCTGAGGTGAAGTAATAGCCGTACGGGGGAGCCACTCTAACAGAGTGGTCACTTGGCACACATTCCTGATTTGGTCCTTGTTCATCACTTCCTAGGTATACGCTTTGTTTTCATAAGCTAGTTAACCTGAAACCTTGTTTCTTCAATGATAACCTGGGATCACTATACCACTGTGATAAATATTAAAGAAAATTTAAACAATGTCAAAGAGTTGGGAGAGTTCCTGGCACATAGCAAGTGCTTGATAAAAAGTAGGTTTTATTGTTAGCACAGGCCAACGTGTTACAGCTCAAACCAAACTCCAACCTTTTGGCTTAAATTCCGTGATCATTTCCCTGATTCACCCGCCTACATTCTCTCCACTATGCCAGGTTGCCTCCTTGTACTATTGAGAACACCCACTAGCACCCACTGGTCTGTGCCTTGGGCTCTTTCTCACATAAACGCCCTCCAACCTGGTGTGTGAGCTCCTTGAAGACAGAGACCATATACAATGGCCTAGTGTCTTCCCGTGTTAATGTCAAAATGCTTTCATTGTCAACAAGGAGGTTATTTACTATAGGTATTAAACAAATTTTACTAGCCACAGGAAGTGTCTCAACGTTGACTTGAGAAATTTGTTAGAAATACTGATCCTAGGAATGAAATGGGTTTCCCAAACTGTTATCTAGAGGGCAGGAGTTAGCTATGCTTTCAGTCAAGGACCAGAGAGAAAATATTTTAGGCTTTATGAGTCATGTGTTCCTGTGCCAGTGCTCAGCTCTGGTGTTCTGCAAAAGTAGCCACTGACAACGAACAAAACAACGAGGCTGGCTCTGTTCCAGGACAACTTAACAGGCAGTGGCCAGGTTTGCCCCATGGGTGGTGGTGGTTNTTTATGAGTCATGTGTTCCTGTGCCAGTGCTCAGCTCTGGTGTTCTGCAAAAGTAGCCACTGACAACGAACAAAACAACGAGGCTGGCTCTGTTCCAGGACAACTTAACAGGCAGTGGCCAGGTTTGCCCCATGGGTGGTGGTGGTTTTCTGATCCCAAGTATAAGGATGGTAAAAAGTGTGGTTCAGGGAAATGGGTTAGTGGTCAAATCAAATATTGTTTACTGATTTGAGTCTTTTAATGTCGTAATGCTCATTACCATACGTAAACACGCCGGCATGCACACATGTGAAATGGAAGTGTTAGTCGCTCAGTTGTGTCTGACTCTTTGCAACCCCATGGACTGTAGCCCACCAAGCTCTTCTGTCCATGAGATTTCCCAGGCAAGAATACTGGAGTGGATTGCCGTTCTTTCTCCAGGGGATCTTCCCAACTCTGGGATTGAACCTGTGTCTCTTGCACTGCAGGTGGACTCTTTACTGTCTGAGTCACCAGGGAAAGCCCACATGTGTATATGTATGTATGTATATATGTAGTTTTTCCTAAAATCTCCCTGATCACTTCAAGGTGGAGGATATATGTATGAATGTATACGTATTGTATGTGTGGGGGTCAGGTATGAGCTGGTAAGGATGAAGCAGAGACATAGTCTTGTGGGGCATATTGATCATGAACTTGAAAGCCTGAGCTCTCACAGCAACTTTGTTTCAGCAGCAGCCTGAGCAGGATGAATAGTGGTGTGCAGAGGTTTATACTTAGGATTCCTAAACCATAGCTTCGCTTTGACTTGGAGTCAATCCAGTGATCCGCTGCTAATGGAATCTTCTGCTTGACCCGAATGAATTGTATTGCTGCCTCTGGATAGGTATCCTATCAGGTATAGCATCAAAGCATCCCACCACAGTTACAAGCTAGGCTCCACGAGAATAATACACCAGGGCAGCTATGCCACCTAGTGATGCTTGCATGTACTGTTCTTATCCCGAAGAGAGCTAGAAAGGCTTCTGGGAGGGCTGGCATTTGCTATTTCTGGCCAACACTTCCACATGCAAAGGAGTCCGAAACCTCATCTTGACTTTGAAACATTCCTTGTGGCTGCATTAGCCATTCCCCACAAAGCTCAAAGGATATGACTTCTTGCTAACAGGGAGCAGCCCAAGTTTTGCAGCACAAATTACCAAGGAATTTACAGCAGTCACAC
>SJYV01025490.1:516233-629530 GCA_006410875.1 Neotragus pygmaeus
CCAAATCATACTTTTTCTCTCCCTTTCATTTCAGATTCCAGGTAAGAAGTCTACCACACAGCTAGAATTCTTGAAATCTGGATGGCCAAGCTTCATGCATGTTTTTCATCCTGCAAAATACAGTGAATTGCAGCAGTAGCACTAACATAGCTTTCAAATAGTGGTTCTAGTATCATACGATGCTGAGATAATAAGCTACGACTGTGTTTTCCATCAGGAAGGAAAACATCAGTCCAGGAGAGAGATGGAGGATGAATGACATTTATCAGATTGCAGTTCCTGAAAACGGATTTGCTTCACTAGATCAAAGACAGCCCATTTCTACACATCATCATCAATTCTGTGGGAACCAGCCCAGACACTCTAAGTGTGTGTTTTGAGACAGGGTAGCTGATTCTCCTTCTGATTGTTTCTACTCTGGGACATTCTTGATGGTCTCTGTACAGTTCATCAACACAAAAGCACAAAAGATGTACATACAGCTCAATAGGGAAGAGAGTTGAAAGCTCCAGGCAGCGTGCCCTTGTGTGCCTGGTCATGCTGTGCCCGGTGCGAAAATGTCCAGTTTGTATCCCACTTACCCAGCTGTGAACCTGGTACAGGATTCCAGAAGGAACGTCTTTTCATCTAATTCTCCTTCTTAAGTGTCTTTTGGGGAATAAATGGTATCATGGTATAAATAAAGCATCCTAAAGAAAAATAAATCTCATATTCATGCTCACCCATTTCCTTTATATGATCAAAGGTTTAACTAGGTCTATCACCCCCGCTTTTGTCCTTGGAATCACCATACCTGTGTGGTCAGGAAGAGACATGCAATTGGAACTACTCAATCACTTGGTCCCAGATCACTTGGTTTTCATCCAAAGCCAATAATCTCAAATCCTCATATTTTAAAATGCTCATCGAAGTGGACTGTTACTCTCTGCATACAGCTGTCAGCTGTGAAAACATTCTTTTTTTGGACACAAAAATCTGGCTTTTGCCCCCTTTCCTCCCAAGACTCGACGGTGGCCTACTGACTCACGCTGACAAAAAGGACACAGATTCCCTGTGCACAGGTGACCCCTCTGCTCAGAGAAAGCTCAGGGAGAGGTGTCATCACTGGGAACACAGCTTCATGACGGCCACCATGCAGACTCTGAGCAGTTACACATGGACAGACCCATGGACGCTGTCCTGGATCTCCCATCACAGTTGGCTCTGAAGTTTGTGTCTGCGGAAGAGCCCCTTCAACAAAGCTGGATGTACCACCTTTGAGAATGGCTCTCGGAAACAAAATTCTTGCTTCTCCCTTTTGGAAGGGCTCTGGGGAGACAATACAGCTGATGGTTATTTTTGTAGCCAGAAAACAAATAGAATAAGAGTCAGGCATGTGTTCAGACAAATGTGCTCCTTCAAGGCACTCCTCAATCTGCGCGACAGTGGAGCATGCTTAAATCCCATTTGTGCCCTCAACACTCCCAAAGCATAATATACCTATTGCATCCGTGGGGAAGATTTCCTTCTACAAAAAAATCTCAAAACTTATAGAAAAGGGAGAGTAGGGAACAGCCTACTTGAGTTGTTCTGTTTCCTGCAAAATTATTTCTTTAAAAGGAATCCTTTCAAAGTAAAATAGACTACATGACATTTTTATCCCAAAGCTGCTGGGTGGTAGGTGTGACTTGGAAATCTGCAGTTTGTTGCAAGCAAACCCACTTGGGTTGAGCATGAAGGCAAAAAAAGCAAAAGGGATGGTGATGAACAAATGGCAAGGTTTAGGATGGACTTAGCCTCTTCATACTTAATTGTTGCTTTTACACGTATACAGTTTCCCCTGAAGACAAGAGGTCATGTATTATTATCAGGTGAGGAATAGAAAGAGTAACGCAGGAAGCAAAAATTCACCACCGCTATGTTGTCTCCTTGTGTGTGCACACACGTGTGCCCAGTTGTGCACGACTCTTTGCGACCCTGTGGACTGCAGCCTACCAGGCTCCTCTGTCCATGGAATTTTCCAAACAAGAATACTGGAGTGGGTTGTCTCTTGGAGTCCCTGAAAACAACTGAAAAGAACTGCTTTCCAAACAACTCTCCTCCCTCAGATGCAGAAGAGTCTACCTTTACCACTTGGCACAGCCATATTCTATTTCTGAAATGCCTCAAACGATACCTAGCATCTCCTCACAGAGAGGGAAACGAAGGGTAACGCGGACAAGGCTAGGGGCCCAGGGTCAGGATGAGAAGCCCCAGACCCTGTCTTTCTCATCCCACCAAGACTTCAGAAACAGCTGCCCTGGGACTCCCCTGGTGGTCCAGCGGTAAAGACTTTGCCTTCCAATGCAGAGGGTATGGGTTCCATACTCCGCCGGAAGCTAAGACCCCACATGCTTCATGGCTCAAAAACTGAACAAAACAAAAGCGACAGGGTAACAAGTTCGATCAAGTCTTAAAAACAAAGGAACAAACAGCTGCCCTTCTGAACTAGGCCCCCATCAAAACTCAGTGTTCCAATAAAATCCCTCCAATAATTTATCAGTAATTATTTTAAATACTCTATTTTTGAGAAACTTGAAGCACAAGTATGGGAAAATGATACCATCAAACAGCACACTGTTTATGAAAAAGGCCAAAGTCTCTGGGCTATACTGTCAAAGTAATGACTGACTCTCCCATGAACTTTTTTCCATATAAGTCGTGGTCCTTAGCACAGGAAACTATATACTCCGTATCTTGTAATAAACTAAAATGGAAAAAAGTCTGAAAAATAATACATAAATTTTTTTTCAGATTCTTATATATAACTGAAAAACTTTGTTGTGTATGTGAAGCACCGTAAATCAGCTATGGGCATTGTGCTAAGTTACTTCAGTTGTGTCCAGCTATTTGAGAAACCAAGTATACTTTAATTTTGAAAACACACACACAAAGACACAGTCTTCATGGCCTCGCACTTTGTCTGAGTTCATTCAGTTATCTATGCCACCCTGATCATCCTAAGCTTTCTCTGCTCCTTCCCAGTTCTCTTTTTAAAAAATCAGAAGTCAGAAAAGAGTAGATAAATTTATACAGACAGCCGATTCATTTTGCTGTATAGCAGAAACTAATACAACGTTGTAAAAGCAACTGTAATCCAATAAAAATTAATTAAAAACAAAGCAAAAAAAATTGAAGACTGGAAATCTGAATTTACCCTTTCTGTAGTAAAGTTTCATATGGTGGGTTTTAATATGCTTTCTGGGTTGGTTTTCATTCAGATTTTCCTTCATCGTTCCTCAGAGCAGTTTCTGAAGCAAGCATGACTTCCCTGAGTGACCAGGGCCACTATGAGGATTAATATTTATTTTGCAGCTTCTGTTTATAGAGCACCTAACGCTATTCAGCAGAAAATCACTTCATTTCCCAAAGAACATATTTTTGCCTACTTACTCCCCTACCTTGTCCCTGGCAGTATGTGCAGGTGTTTCAGCTTCTTAAGGTGTTTTCAGATATTCAGGTCATCTGCTAGGCCATTATTAGGTCCCCATAAAAAATAAATTCAGAAAGAGAAAGGCTGATTCAAAGATTCTAGCTGGTGTTTAAAAACAAAATTTAAAGTACACAGGCAGAAAAGTTTGATCATCCTGAAATATTACCACCCATCAAAATGTCCCCTCCTGTATCTTTAGAACCATGTCTATGACAGTGTAGAATAACACTGCTAAAGTCTATAGGCAACAAATAGAATCATTTGGGTTTGGGAAATGTTTTTTAGAAAAAATGGCTTTAAATAATTAACATCAGGGAATTCTTCCTCCCTTCTGTATCTAGTAAAGTAAATACCTCTTGACAGGGAGTATTCCTTTATGAAAGCCCTAAGTCCAAACTTCAAGTTCAAGGTAACTGCACTATTATTAAAAAGTGTACTTCAAATACAATGTCTCAGAAAATCATACTTTATAACAACAAATATTCAATTAATGTTACCAACTTAATTGCATTAAAAGATTCATGTACTACTACTATCTTTGGGAAAAAAGTAAAGGAAAAGAAAAATACTAAGAAGGAAAAAAGAAAAAAAAAGAACTAATCAAGAAAATGGAGGCCAGTTTTGGACAGTAAACTACTAACTTGCTGGCTCCTACATTAGATACTTTTATGTGAGTTTTCTGATTTAGCCTAAATCCTATAGTAGGTATCAACAACCTTGTATCAGATGAAGAAAACAAGGTTCAGAGAGACTAAGTGTCTTGCCCAAGCGCAAAAGCTCTCACATAAAAAAGCCAGAACTTCTATCTGGGTCTGTCTGAATCCCATGTTCCTTTCGTCATTCACAACAACTCTCAAACTGAAGACAAGAAGGGGAGAAATTCAAGCCTGATCCACCCAAGACAACAAAATCTAGGATTACTCAGAGACATTGAATTAACCATATTTTGAGTAAATATGTGTTTTCCAGCCATTGGATCAACTATGATGTGATTCAAACTGGCTTTTCTGAAAGCCAAAGATACCAGATGGACCGTCTTTCAATCTGGTGTTTTTGTCATTTAAACACAGGCCTAGAAATCAAAACAAATAGAAACATAAAAATCTTTTTTTTTTTTAAATATGGGCAATCTGTACCCCAGAGTAAAGACAAAGAATGACAAATAGTTACCAAAACCAGTCCTATAAGAGATTAGGCCTAAATCTATAATCACTTTCCAGCAAAGGTCTGTCTAGTCAAGCTATGGTTTTTCCAGTAGCCATTAATGGATGTAAGAGTTGGACCATAAAGAAGGTGGAATGCCAAAGAATCGATGCTTTTGAATTGTGGTGCTCGAGAAGACTTTTCAGAGTCCCTTGGACAGCAAGGTGATCAAACCAGTCAATCCAAAAGGAAATCAATCCTAAATACGCATTGAAAGGACTGATGCTGAAGCTCCAATATTTTGGCCACCTGATGCAAAGAGCTGACTCATTTGAAAAGACCCTGATGCTGGGAGGAATTGACGGCAGGAGGAGAAGGGGACAACAGAGGATGAGATGGTCAGATGACATCACCGTTTCCATGGACATGAGTTTGAACAAACTCCAGGAGATAGTGAAGGACTGGGAAGACCAGTGTGCTGCAGTCCATGGGATTGCAAAGAGGTGGACGGGACTTAGTGACTGAACAACAAACAACAACCATGAAGAAAGGCAGTCACCCCTCCAGTTTCCTCTTGCAAGAGTGTCATCAATCACTACTTCTGCTGTGTGGAGGTAAAGGTTCCCTGACATGGGCATCCAGAGGGCTTCTGACAGCACTTGGCCCACTCCACCTTTCCATCTGCCTTCCCTCGTGCCCCCTGACTTTTCCAGGTATGTCACAAAAAAGCAACGATGCCTTTAATGATCTATATTTGACAAGACTGGAAATTAACCTTTTAGTGAATCTTCCACATTGAATGTGAAACAACAGAAGCAGTGATGCGGTGACCTTTTTGGTAGGTGAGCACATCAAAGGCGCCTGCCTCCAACCATCTCCCTGAACACCCGAGGGTATCTCCAGCTGCCAGGCCTCCTTAGTCTCGACAGGCGAGAAGCAGAGAGGAAGGAAGCCTGAGCGAGCTCGCCGGATCCTCCACACAATAGAAAGGTATTTCAACCCACTTCTACTTCAGTCTTACGCACTTCATTATGCCTGGCTTTTTAACATTTAGGTAAAAAAGGGAAAGAGAGGATGAAAGACAAAGAACATTATTTCTGACTGCCAAGCCCCCAAATGCAGAAATACATGGACACGTGACTTCAAACCCCTACACACTCCACCTTAATCTTTCTGCTGGCAGTTTTCAGAATGATCATGGTTAGTATTTTCTGTTGGGAAGGCAACTGCCTTCAGCATTTCATCAGATGTCAAGGAGCATTTTAAAACTGAAAGCACATGAAATCTGGAATCAGCTCATAACACTGTCATATAATAATGAAAGAACAAATAATTATGCTCATCTCTAAGATGCCTATGTTCTTGCATCCCCATAGCTAGTATCTAAGGGCCACAGTGAGTCACACACGTGTACAAACCTCCAGTTTCTCTCCCCTGTCACTTTCCTTAATACCAGAAACACAGGAGAAGAAACCACACAGAAGACATTGATCTTTGTACAAGGTCACCTTCAGGATCCATCACTGACAGAGCAGTCATTAGGCTAATAATAGACATTTGGGACTGTACAGTTCTGAAAATTTCTCTCTTCATTCATGGATCAAACCAAAACACTAGTTAAAATAGACCACCATGGATGGGGAAACTTGAAGGATGCTTGATTAGCTCTGAACAAAGTTTAAGGAGAGATTCAGTCACAGATTTAGGTACTAAGGGTTTCAAGGGCACTTCTTACATGAGTGTGGTTGGTTCCTGACCGGATAGTGGGTTTTCTGTTTTTCAGTTCTGCCCGCTTATGGCTAGAGCAGTCAGGGAGGCCTCACGGAGGAAAACTGCAACTGGACCATGGCTGGGGGGTGGGTAGGCTATGGCAGGGTGGGGAGTGGGGCTGTGGATCTGGCGCCCTGGCAGGAAACAGCAAGAACAGAGGAGGAGAGGACATGAGGAAGGAGAAAGCATTGCCTGGAGGGTCCATTTTTAGAGAGGGGAGATGAAGGTCAGACAGGCATGGTGTGGCCAGACAGGAGTTTGGGCTAAGGTTCAGAGTTCATCCCCAAAGCCACAGGGAACTTCCAGGGCTTCTCAGTACTCTTAACTGTTTGCTGAATGGCTAAATGTTCAGGAGGAAGGACATGTCTGAAGGCACATTACTCTTGCTGCCAAGTCTGGGATGGATGTGAAGGGGTCCATGGGCAGGAAACAAGGAATATGATGTAGGTAAGTGGGAGAAAGGCCCTGTTTCAGGCAGTGGCAGAAGAGAGCCAGGTGGGTGATTTTAGGAAACTCGGGAAGGTTGCAGACAAATAGAATATCAAAGGGTGAGACTGGGAAGAGAGGACAAAATTGTGGATAACAGGGTGATTACGCTGAGGAGACGAGAATAATGACAGCATTGAAACACAGAGTTCATGGTCACAGGGCCCTGACTTCCAGGGTCTATCACTTTGTATTTTAACCAGATAAAATACCTTGCATTATCATTAGTCAGTGTTGTCCATTAGACAATAATCTAGACAAGGACAAAGCCTGAATCTTACTTGTCTTCATCTGTTCCAAGTTTTGGAAGCACAACATCTGACACAAAAGAGTTCAGATGTTCAAAAAATACTAGCAAGTACAGGAGACTCTGTTTTGGAGAATGATGAAGTTGTCAAAACTCAGGTGAGTTTGTAGTGACGAAGCATTTCCATAATCATGACTAATGGTGACACTGGGGATAGAGAGGCTGTCTCTGACTTCTTTCATAACTATGGGCCTTCTGACTAGGAATATCCCGTTACCCTGCATCTTCCTTCCTAATGTCTGTCAGGGGCATCCTTTGCTTTCTAAGGTACAGATGAATGTTCCGACTGTCAGGACACACCCCTCTCCTGGAGGAACATAGAGGAGATGAAAAAGCCAGTAACTGAACCTCAAGGGTGCCTCGCTCCATCTTGGCAGCAGGAAGAGAAAGATAATCTAGTTGTTTTAAAGAAGTCAGAACAACCAATTCGTGCCTATGGAAGGAAACACTTAAAATGCAGGCCACCTGAACCATGGACCTCAGAAGATGTTCACTGCATACCTCAGAGTGATGCTTACTCAGCTATAAATCCTATTTCTCACGCTTTGAAGGATAGTTCGCTTTCTGAGTCCCTGCCTACCAAAGAGTTATTCATTTTTATTTATTTATTTTTGGCTGTGGTGGGTCTTCATTGCTGTGCAGGCTTTTCTCTAGTTGCAGCAAGCAGGGGGCTATTTTCTAGTCGTGTGTGGGCTTCTCATTGTGGTGGCTTCTCTTGTGGCAGAGCACAGGCTCGAGGGCCGCATGGGGGCTCAGTACTTGTGGCTCCTGGGCTCTAGAGCACAGGCTCAATAGTTGTGGTTCACAGGCTTATTTTTTCCTCAGCATGTGGAATCGTCCCAGATCAGAAACTGAACCTATGACTCCTGCATTGGCAGGCGGATTCCTTACCACTGAGCTACCACAGAAACCCACCAAAGAGTTATTCAAATGTGCCTATTTGCTACAAGCCCACTGTATGAGCGATTGCATGTTTGTGTCTGGAGGAACAGAAGTTTGCAGTTACCTTCCTTACTCCATTCAATATCTGCTTTGAGATATGTTATTCTGATTTCTATCAATAGAAACCTTTCCTTCATAGGAAAATCAGAGCTCCGGATTTCCTACTACCTATGGCATATAATAAAAGATTCTTCATCGCAATTTTCTTTACCTGTCCCCTAATAGGGCTTCCCTTGTGGCTCAGCTGATAAAGAATCTGCCTGCAATGCGGGAGACCTGGGGTCGATCCCTGAGTTGAGAAGATCCCCTAGAGAAGGGAAAGGCAACCCACTCCAGTAATCTGGCCTGGAGAATTCCATGGACTGTGTAGTCCATAGGGTCACAAAGAGTCAGACACAACTGAGCGATCTTCACTTAACTTAATAGGGATCAGTCGAAAAGCTGAGCCAAGGACAGATGGTATCAAAGAGAAAAATTAAAGTAGACACAAAGCTCTCATTTGAGCAGCCAATAACTCTAATCAAGAGAAGGGGATTTGGTTACATTCAATAAACCAGTCCATAAAATATAAAAGATGGATCAAAAACCCTTCTGCATTTGAAAAAAAACAATGCCCTTCTGATAAGTGCCACCCAATGATTAGTTTCATTGAAGCAGAAGGAGGCAGATGTCTGTATCATTAGCTGATGAATCCGAATCACCTATTGCAGAGTGCAGCTCCAGAGAGGTACCCCATTACTCTTTGGTGAGTGAAGAGACTGTAAACTAATTCCTTGCAGGGAGAGGCAAATTTCACCTTTCCCAGGCTCTCCCCGCACCATAGCTGGCATCGTGCTGTGTCAAGTGCGCACGTGATAACCATGTTCACTGGTCCTCTGGCATCCAGACCCCTGTCTCACTGTTCTCCTGGCCCACTTCCCCTCCCCATGGTGCTCTGTCTACGTCAATGCACTGTAGGAGCCCCTTCTCCCTGGCCCAGTCCCAAGTGGTTGCCATGACAACCCACCCTAACAGCAGGCACTTGACAAGGGCCTTCCCCTACAGCTCAGGACAGGAGGCAGTGCGGAGACCCTGAGACCCACGGCAGGGGAGGAAATGAAGAAATCACATCCCCAGTGGCCATCACCTCCCTTTGTCACAGACTGCTCAGCTGCTCAGGGAAAGCAGGGACCTCTGTCTCTGGAATTTCCACTTTTCCATCCCAAAAGCCTCTGGGAGAAACAGGATGCATCAGTGGTCATATCACCTAACTCTTCTTATTAAAATAAGCAAAATGGCTAAAATTCAGCATCCTAGATAATTTAAATCTCCAGCCTGAATCTAAAGGCAGGTATCCCCAAAGTCTTTATGCGGAACGAGGTGCTATTTTCCGCCCCCCAACCAGAATTTGGCATTGAAGGACAAGGCCAGAAGTGAAGTCAAGGTGCGGGTATAGGTGTATCACTCATGTGTGAGGATAGGCGGCATGGCTGATGTTATTGGGTGTGGCTGGCCTCTGGTACACAGCCTTCTTGTCTCATTCCTCACTCTAAGGTATCATTCTCTGACTAAGGTTCCTTCCTATGCAAAGCCCTTTATGATATATTCATCACACTTATATTGAAAATAATTCAAATTTACATAGCCTTTCTCTAAATTTCAAGAGTTTAAAGGAAATTTAAGCTACTGCTTTAGCTGCTGGGCAGAAGGAGACTGCAAAGAGTAAGGCATTATGCATCAGTGCATCAGCACCTTTCATACAGTAGGTACTCAATAAATGTTCGTGGTGGTGGTTTAGTCACTAAGTTGTGTCCGACTCTTGTGACTCCATGGACTGTAGTCCACCAGGCTCCTCTGTCCAAGGGATTCTCCAGGCAAGAATACTGGAGTGAGTTGCCATTTCCTTCTCCAGGGGATCTTCCGGACCCAGGGATCGAACTCAGGTCTTCTGCACTACAGGCAGATTCTTTACCAACTGCGCTATAAGGGAAGCCCTACACTACATAAATAAATGTTAATGAGGTAAACAGAAATACTAGAAGTGAAGCCAGCACCTGCACCAAGAGCACGGTCCGCCTTCTACTAGGCCTTAGTTCCTAAATCCTGACGTGGCACCAGGGTGACGCCACGGCAGCAGCAGGGAGAACATCACTTGCCCACACAGCACTGCTGCTGTGTTTGGCCAAACCTTGGGCCGTGCTTCCCACTTCCTGTGTCTTTCTCAAGCCTCTCCTCAAGATCCAGTTCTACTTCCCTAAGGCCTCCTGTTCCCAGGGACTGCCCGCTTCTCGACAGCGCTGCACAGTTGATTCACCTCATGCGGAACTTACCAATCAGAATAAGCACCCCTTTTACTTTCTAAGAAAAGGTGTGAGGTTTGGGTGATAAAGCCTCAGGAGAGCCATGCAGTGGCTTCCAGCCAGTCATGCTGATGATCCCCATCTCTGTACCCAACCAAGTGGCCCAGATACCAATGAAAGAAAGAAAAGGCATTACTTCTGCTCCCTTGGCTGGAAAGGGGCATTTCTCTGGACTGGTGTTCCCCTGCAGAGGCCTCTGGGAGTCCTGAAAATCAGGTCTGCTTAAGAATATGAACCACTCTAAACCAGCATTCTGCAGAAGCTTACCAAGGTCAGCAGAGAGCAGAGGGGAAGGGCTGTGCTGGCCGGGACTGAGACAGGGAAGAGGGCTCAGAGGAGGAGACCTGGAGCAGAGTGTTGAAACAAGGAGGAGTAAACTCAGTGGAGAAGATCCAAGAGGGCACTTCAGGCAGAGGGAACGGCCTGGATAGAGGCTCTGCATGTTTCTGACCGCTGCTGCTTCGATGAGCAGCCTTCAGGCATTTGCAGGCAGTAGGTGCATTTCACGTGTGTATTTGTGCATGTGGTGTCCCCACGGCATTGCTACCTGGAGTGATGACAGGGGCATCCCCTTTCATCTCCCTCATATGTAGGGCAGGGATAGGAGTTCTGTGTCTACAGGGAAATAGTCTCCATCCTTGAGGGTGAGTGTTTCTATGCTTACTACCAAGGTCTGAGGACATGCTCCCTTCAAAAAGCGTGTGATAAAGTAAAACAAGGCATCCCACTTCAAGTGAGCTCTCCTTCCATACTGGACTCTTCTAATTGATCACAATTATCTGAAAGCAACAGAATTTACAAAGCTTGGGTAAATTCTGAGACAAGATCCACAAACAGACCATAATGTAAAAAGGTCAGGAGTGGGCACTCAGATCAGACACGTTCACTGGTGTGCTTGCTGACCGGCGGGACACATCTGTGAGCACCGGGGTGGCCACTCAAAGCCCACCAATCATGACACGCTATTCAATGGCACTGCCGACAACAAGCTCCCCTTAGAGATGAACGACTATAGGATCCAATGCCTTCACGTGTGGAGCTGCTATTGTCCCTAAATAGAAATTTAAGCTCCACAGAAAGAGATTCCCTTCATCATGGGTTATCTTATTTCACAAAAAGGAAGCTTGTTAAGAAAGATGGGCATGGAAGGAGGCAGGGAGAAGACAGCCACAGCCCCATGAGACAACACTAGAGTATTTACACGCTATCAGTGTAACCTGACAATGCAAAAGTTGTGTCATTCAGAACCTGGTGTAAATGTTCAGCACACTTTATATTGTATGATCTAAATGTAAAGAGTAATTCAGATAATGTTCCCTTGCCTTGTATTTGTACAAAAGAGAATTTTTGTACATCAACATAGTCAACTAATAGTTTGGTAAAAATAAACTAATAACCAGGAATCAGACTGGCCTGATTGAAATCTTTGGTTTCCTATTTACTGGTTGTATGTCCTTGAAAAATCTTCAATATTTCAAAAGCCTCATCTTTAAAATGGGGATCTTCACCCTCATAGGCCTGCTGAGAGGCTGAGATGGTTAATGTATATCAAGTGCTTAATGCACTGTCTGGCACATGGCATGCAATCAATAAATATTAACTATTATGAGTATAAAAGAGTAGGAACATTAAATGGTACCTTTTCAACTTAAGAAGGTGACTCCAAACTGAGTTTCATATGAGAACAGTAAAAAATAGCCAGTATTGCTTTTTTGGTTGCTCAATGGTAAAGAATACACCTGCCAATTCAGGAGGCGGAGGTTCGATCCCTGGTCTGTGAAAATCCCCTGGAGAAGGAAATGGCAACCCACTGCAGTATTCTTGCCTGGGAAATCCCATGGACAGAGGAGCCCGGTGGGCCACAGTCCATGGGATGGCAAAAGAGTTGGACACAATTTAGTTCCTAAACAATAACAAAACAACAACGAAATTGCAAATTAAGTAAGAACATGTTGGCCTAGATGCTAAACTATGGAAAACACTGGGAAAGTCAACTTCTAGTCCTGGTCCTGAACTGCCTNCGGTGGGCCACAGTCCATGGGATGGCAAAAGAGTTGGACACAATTTAGTTCCTAAACAATAACAAAACAACAACGAAATTGCAAATTAAGTAAGAACATGTTGGCCTAGATGCTAAACTATGGAAAACACTGGGAAAGTCAACTTCTAGTCCTGGTCCTGAACTGCCTTTCTGTATCGGGCCTTCCACTAGCTTCAGAATAAGCTTTGGTAGAGTTATTGCTGGATAATGTCTCAAACCCCTTCCAGACATAACATCCTGGAGTCAACCTTCAGGGCAGCTGTGATGGCAAAGGTCAACTCAGTACATTTCATAAACCATAATTAGAGGACAGTGTGATGGGGCCTATTGGCTGTGTTATGTAATTAGCCCTCTGCCTCAAGGGAGGGAGTGCCTGTGTACAATTATGCAATCACATTCCGAAAGGAAAGGCACTAAGGCACATCAAATCACAAAGAAAAACAACTCTCATTCCTTGGAGCCACAGTTTCCACCTAGGAATGCTGTCCAGGTAATTTGAGTCTGTACCTTCTTAGCACCAAATATTTGAACAGCTCTTATTTTTGTAATACCTGGCAATACAAAGGGCACATTTACATGGCCCGTTCTTATTGGCTTTATATTAAACTGGGGAGCTATATCCCATTTACCTGTGCTGTAACCTGGCACTTCCCGCTTAGCCTAAAATCCTAGTGCAAACTTTATGGTTTTTAAACTTTGGAGTGTGTAAGATTCACCTAGGGAGCTTGTTAAAAATGCAGACCCTCTCCCTCCATACTGATTCTGCAGGTCTACTGTGGAGTCCAGTGATGTGCCATTTTCACAGCCTTCCCAGATTCTTGACATCAGTGATGCCCTCTGTGAAAAGCACTCTAAGACTCATTTTGAGTAGCTTTGGGGAGACCATATGAGTGGCTGAGCAACCATCACCACGGAAACTGAGACTTCTGCACTTCACCTCACCGTCAGGTAGCAAGAAAAACTAAAACGCCATCTGTCCATACCCTTTCATGGCAGAGAAGTGGAACTGTACAAATTTCTAAGATTTAAAACAACTTGGGAGCAGTGCCTGAATCTCTTTATCATTTTTGAAACCTTCATCACATCCATTCTCAACTTCTTGGATGAAGGGTATCAGATACATCTGTTTGCTCTTGCAGTATATCTAAAATCCCTTAGCTCCTTTATCCCCTCCCAAACCTTCCTTGGCTTTGCTACGTTGTTCTTAAGGTATATTGGTCCAGAGGCAGATCATAGTATAAATGGCTAGAGACATGCTTTTGATTTTGATTCCAACACCCTCCACAATTACACCCAGCCTGCCTTTTGGACCATAACCACAATTTGGTCAGTCTTCAGAGAAATGTCCACAGTAACATGTAAACCCATTTACTGGGTTATCACCTATAATTCTGGCTGCTCACCTCCAAGTGCAATTCGAGTTATCTTTTCCATGTGCTTTGGTTATACAGATGTTCTTTTGGATCTTTTCTGCACACGTGGCTCATGTCAGATCATATTTCACTATTACATCCAGAAGTTTCACTACACACAAGATTACATAAAAGTGAACAAATGGACCAGCGTCTAGAGGCCTGTACTGTTTATAATCTTCATTCAAAGAAATGACATTGTCTATCTACCCATTGTTTCCTGTCTCTGAGATAATCTCCACCCTTGAGACTGTTTCCTCTGATACCATGTTCATTAACAATTGTAGGAGGAGGACATATCTGGAAAAATGTGCGATGTCAATTGCATTTATTCACCAAATTCTCATGACAATTGCTCAATTGTTCCAGGTTCTTTGACATCTTAACCTTGACTCCGAGTATTTCATTGTGCTGTGCACTTAAGTCTGCAAGCAAGGCAGAGTAAGCGCTGCCCATTGTGCTGTGAGCCTGAGTCATTCATTCAGTCAATACAGACCTTTCTGGGAA
The DNA here is from genome assembly GCA_006410875.1 of Neotragus pygmaeus. Lineage (NCBI taxonomy): Eukaryota > Metazoa > Chordata > Mammalia > Artiodactyla > Bovidae > Neotragus > Neotragus pygmaeus. The sequence continues at coordinate 530,632 of SJYV01025490.1, forward strand.
GATGAGATTACCTCACCCAAGAGGTCTCAGTTCATCAAGAGTCTCAGCTTTGGGGAATGACCACACTCAAGCATGTACCTATCTGTGCAGTCCTATTCTTCAGTTTAGCTCACTTAGCCCTGGATTTACAGCCCATCACCCTATAAAGCAACAAAATTATATTGGGCACCCAAACAGTTAAAGCCTTTCCCCTACTGAGTAAGATGCAGAAACAAGTACTCTTGAAAAAACAAAGAGAAATTAGTCTGATAATGAAAAACCACTGAAAGCAATTTACAAACCATTTCCCCTGACAGTATATAAACTGTTAATATAATGTACATAATTCAGGGTCGGTCCTTTTTGGATTCCTCCCTTCTAATCATGCATCTTTCTAGCAGCAATACTGACACTTGAATCTCTTCTCGTAGTTTCAGAAGGATATATGGTAGCAAACATAACTATGCATTGAATGAAGCTAATGGTTTGTATTGTTTATTCAATGGAAATGTCTCTTGTAATTAAAAATAAAGGTTGATCAAGCAACTGTGAAACCAGATATTCACAGAATCCAAGCACTTGTGCAAAGCCTAAATTGGTGCTCTGTACCTTTAAATAAACAAACTAGGGGATCACCACAAATAAAAGAGAACTTAGGTGGTAAAACTATTATTTCCTTAAAAAACTATGTAAGCCAAGAAAGAAGTTTTGCAAAATAAAATTGGGTGGAGGCTATAATAAAGGGGGAGCCCTGATATCCCAAAGAAGAGAAAAGCAAAAAGAAATTTCAGAAAGGATAACAAATTAGTTTAGCAAAGTCACAATGAGAGAGGGCAGAGGATGCAGCGTCCAAGGAAAGAGGAAGGGGCAAATGGAAACAGCTGGAATTGTTCAGCTGTGTCAACATTCGGCTGTTTCACAGATTGACTAGCAAAGTGTCATCTGAAACCAATTACATTCCCAAAACCCCACGGACCCAGTTCATAACATTGATTAATCCACATTGTGAAAAAATCCCCAAGCAAGACTACAACAGCTGTCAGCCCTTAGAGCTCAAAACACAGACACACAGACACACACACACACACGCACACACGCACGCATGCACACAAAACAGCAACTGCTTAAGAAAAAGAAAAAGAAAAAGAAAAAGCTCCTCTTGAAATTTTAGGGGTTTTTCAGAAGGTATGCCTACTGAAATAGAAAATAGACTTAAAACTGCTTCTATCAGTGCCTGTTTGAGAACAAACGACTATAATTAGAAAAGCAGGGGTTATATTAAAATAAACCGAAAGTCCATTCCCCAAATCAGAATGAGCTGCCTCCAAGTCTAGAATACCTTGTGTCTTTTTGCTCCTTTTTGGGTATAACACTACACATTTCATTTTTCTTAAGTGCTTTTCTTCCTTCTCATTATTTAAATGCCTTGCTCCCATCAAAATATATATTTAACATATTTTCTAATCAAGACATTTTTGATACTTTTGTTACGTTTCACAAAGGGAGAAGTAAACACAAAGTCCTTGATTTGCAAACACGCAACTTGTTCTTGAGTCAAATATACAAACAGCCACCGCACCCCTGCCATGCCTCCTCTCCTTGTATGGGAGCCTGTTAAGGTTTTCATGGAGCTTTGGCCTTGCCTCCGGAGCTAGCATGGTTAGATATCCAGCCACCAGGCACACAGAGGTGACCTGGACACTACATAAATGGCTATGAAAGGCCTTAAGAAGTTTCCAATTTTGTACTTGGTCTGCAATCTCCACAGTGATACCATAGAAGCTGTAAAAGTCTGACATCCTTTGGATGGATTTTTTTTCCCCACAGAAACAAAATACAGGCTTACCCATTTGTTCACTCATTCAGCAAACATTTGTTGAATGTTTATACCCAATACTGGGTTTCAGCATTTGCATTTTATATATGTGCAAAAGCACTGAAAGGTTTAGTGACCTGCCTAAGGCCATACAAAGAGACTGTGCTCCAGTCTGGACCCAAACCCAAGGCCACCTGATACCTAATTCGGTTCTCTTTCTAAAAAACCATGTTACTACATTGTGTTTAACGATTTTCATAAGCTAGCTAGGGAGCCCCCAAAGCAAGCAAAATATAGTTCCTACAGGGGAATGCATTCCAAGTTACAAAAAAATGGTACAAATAGGACTTTAAGAACATAAGCAGTTCATATATTCAGATTACACTCAATTTTGCTCTTTTCCTTTCTAAGTATCCCATTAGTAATCTAATGGTCTCCTCTGTTGAAACGCCACTCTGTAAATTTTATGAAACTGAAGTATGCCTTTGATACATGGATCCTTTTGCTTGTGTTTCATAGACTAATCTCTATTACCAGAATTAACTGTTTCTCTGTAACTCAGACCTTTCAGAGAAATACAAACCTTCAGTCCATTGGTACATCCTTGGATTTAAAAAACAAAGGAAAGCAAACAAACCACAATTTACTGTGTCAGGCAAAGGAACCTCGGCTTATTCTTTGAATTTCAGAATTGGAAGGTCAACATTAACAACAGCAACTTATTTCAGATGTAAAGAAGTCATGTTACTAAATACTGTTCTCCAAACCATAACATTCTCCAAGCTTTGCAGTAGGTAACACCTACACTGAGTTTTGTAGGATTTAAGCAAGTCCAAACTCAAAGTAATTGGGGGTGGAGGCAAGACAAAAACAGAGCAATAAGAAAGTCTCTAGACAGACTCTCCAATTCCTTCCACTATTTTTTTTTCACTCTAGAAGATATTTATAATTATTATTTTTTAAATGCTCATGATGTCACAGATAACGAACACCAACTGCTCCCCACAGAACTCTTACTCCAGTACATGTTTATAAGAGCAAATTACTGTTTATACACAGATAGGATTATAAATGAGGGAAGAACATTACAAATTACATGTTATTGAAAAAAAGCCAGAATATTTCCATTTCTTGCTTTTCATGTAAAAACATCATTACCTGGATCATGCCGCCTTCTCTCAGTTCCCTCACTGGACATTGGCATGGATAACCCTATAAGATTAGAGTAGTAAGTTTATGTTTTTATAATATGATTTTAGAACACAGGGTAATACCCACAGTGATAGGAGCAAAATCACTCACATTTCCATATTTCAAACTACTCTACAAATCATTAGAGTACAAAGATTTTAACTTTTAAGTGCTGGACGAAGAGATCATCCGTCCCAAGAACTACATACGTCTAGGACCTTCAAATAAATCCCTCCTAAAAGGCTGATCATTTACCATTTAGAACTGAATCTTAAAAGAACCTGAATGAAGTTTTGTACAAAATGGGGTCTTTTCGCTGCACATTTAGATTAATAAAAAGTAAGTGATATTGTTTTTACTTTCTTATCAATACTATCTACTTTATAAAGTGTGCTCTGCTCCTGGAAACACTATTTTTGTGAACTAACATAGGGTCAAGTTATATATCTAACTCAGGCTACCATATGACCTTAAAGAGGACTGAAAGATCACAGAAGCAGCATCTTTCTTTTTGGTTCTAATGCTATTTTGAAATGAGTTAATAAACATAAAGTCCTCAAAACAGGGTATGGACCATAGTAAAAGTCTTGGAATAATGCCACATGTTCAGTGTTTCCATTCCATTGGCATTCCAGGAATCCACGTCTGGGCAGGCCCAAGTGGTTCTGCAGCAAATGAATGGAAGACTTTTTTTTTTAAGGTACAGCTTCCTATCCACTTCTCTCCACCACCAAAGGTATCTTTTCCTAACTCATTGCAGAAAAGGAGTTGAAACCGAGCAGGCAGTTCACCTGTGCTCTGAACTACAACTGGCAGAGACCTGGAAATGGTGCCTTCCCCATTGCTTCTATGCTCTACATGGCCCTCTGAACAGCTTTCTGAGATTCATATGCTAAAAGACTCTTGTTTGATTCTGAGGCAAGGGTGAGGCAGTATGCAGGTGCACCATTTATCACAACAAGCTCCCTTACTAGACGCTCTCAGGGCCTAAATGTTGTCTAGGCCCACCACCCTGCAGCACTGTTGGGCACAGCTCAGTGCTTCAGATTTCTCAAATGGCATGAACTGCCTACCAACGGCACCACTGTTTATATAGCAGGGCTACTAACTTCCCTTAACCCAAGAGAGTTTCGAGGATACTGGGCCTACGGGATAAAGGGAAACAGATGTGTGGAGAGCTCCAAGAAAAGCTCTCATCTCTATTTGTCAGGTATCCAACTTAAAGCAAATATTAAGGGACTTGGAGAAGGGAATGGCAACCCACTGAAGCATTATTGCCTGGAGAATTCCATGGATAGAAGAGCCTGGCTGGCTACAGTCCATCGGGTCACAAAGAGTCAGATACAACTGAGTGACTTCACACCAGACCTGGTGGTCCAGTGGCTAAGACTCTGCATTCCCTTTGCTTGATATTATCATGGGAAGCAAAGCAAGCTCGACCAGGACCTCCACAGTCATGCCAACACACTTTGATCTAAAAGCCATTCATAGGGACTTCCCTGGTGGTCCAGTGGCTAAGACTCTGCACTCTAGATGCAGGGGCCTGGGTTCGATCCCTGGACAAGGAGCTAGATCCCACATGCTGCCACTAAGACCCAGCGCAGCCAAATTAAATAAATGATGTGGTACATACACACAATGGAGTATTACTCAGCCATTAAAAAGAATACATTTGAATCAGTTCTAATGAGATGGATGAAACTGGAGCCTATTGTATAGAGTGAAGTAAGTCAGAAAGAAAAACACCAATACAGTCTACTGACACATATATATGGAATTTAGAAAGATNGAATGACAGCAGTAGTTTCAAAAGTTGTAAAAAGCTCATTTGCTTATTCGTTCATTGATTTTTGTTAGCAAATTGAATGCTTGCCATGGGTCTGACTTTGTGATCGTGTAATTGTCCTTCTTAAAAACCTCTGATGTCTGTCATCAGGAAAAATGTAACATCTGTACCATAACCTATACAGTCTGGTCCCTGCCCACACCTTTCCTCTCTGGCAGCTCTTCCCTTCACACAGCAATCTCGCTTTTATAGTGTCTTTGCTTCTCTCTGTTTTCCTTCAGTCCTCCCCGCTTGCCTGCTTCGCAGCAATCTGTTAGTGCCCCTCTGCTATCTTGAGCTGTGTATGTGTGGTGTGCCGTTGGCTGATTGCATCATGTTCACAGTTACTGCCTTGGTTGACTAATATTTTGTTCCTTCTTGTAAGTACTTCGCCTCTTTCTTGAATCTACTGTGAGCCCATCACCTTGTTTTTTTTGTTTTTAACTTCCTTTGATATCAGTGAATATTTTTTCTCTATTCTCATTTTTCTTCTTCATTTTCTGTTTTAACCTATAATTTTTATTTTTTCTTTAAACCACTCAGTAGAATGGTTTTCAAAACATTTTCCTTACTTTGACAACTTTCAGTATGAAAAGACAGTTTCCTGTGGTAATGAGAGAAACTGTGGAGTGTGTGTGTGTGTTTTTAAATTGGGGTATAGTTGTTATTTGTCTTTCTCTGACTTATTATTCTAAGCATGATATTCTTTAGATCCATTCACATTTCTGCAGGTGGTTCATTATTTTTAATGGGTGAGTAATATACACACACACCACACCTTCATCCATTCCTATGTTGATAGGCAGTTGATTGCTTCCATATTTTGGATGTTGTAGATAGTGTTGCTTGTGTGTGTATTTTAAAAGGGAAGATGGCCTCTGTCCTAATAGGGATGAAGGCTGCTGCTGCTGCTAATTCACTTCAGTCGTGTCTGACTCTGTCACCCCATAGACGGCAGCCCACCAGGCTCCCCCATCCCTAGGATAGAGACTTACTCCATTTAAATATTTTAGAAAAGATTACTGATCAGAATTTTACTCAAAGGAATAAGTTTTATAGCAAGAATTGTGCATGGGCCATTCCAAACAGCATAAATGTTAATACCTGAATTCCAGTCATATCCACCCCTAATGAGTTGCTCATTTTCTGCTGATGTTTCCATTTTAATTATTGTTTTGATGCTTTATAGGATAATACTCCGGATATATTTCAGAGGTAGTGCACGTTACCTCCAGTGGATGTTTTAATATTTCGAATAACACCATTATCTTGATTTGCAGTAAACTGACTTCTCTCAATGAAGAGTATACCAAAAATAAAACTGAATATGAGGAAGCCCAGAACGCCATTGTTAAAGAAATTGTCAATATTTCTTCAGGTAAATTGAACAGAACCAATATATTAGATGTTCGGAAAATGACCTGGATTTTGGTAACAGAAATAATACTGGGCTGTTTGAAGAGTGGGTTTTTTGTTTTTGTTTTTTTAAAGCTGTTGCACACGGTGACTGTTGTGTTAAGCTTCCTCTGAAGGAGTGCTTGCTGTGTTGCATTAGGAAAATTAACTGGAAGTTGCTCTCTTACCTAGAAAGATGAGCTAGTGCAGGCTAAGGAATGGGAATATTCTGTAACATTCTGTAAAACAAAGACAGAAAAGCACAAAACTTGTAACAAGGAAAAGAAACACCAGGGACTATAAGGCACTAATACCTTAGATCTGGGAGTTCATGCTCTAGGTTATGGAAATAAATAAAGCAAATAGAAATTATACAGGCAGCAAGCTTTTTTGAGTTCTGCGTGCCATTTCATAGATTTTCAGAGTCTGTTCTTGAGGACACCTGTTAGAAATGATTGTCTTTTTATCCCCTCCACCATGTTGTGTGGCTTGCGGCATCTTAATTCCCTGAACAGGGATTGAACCAAGGCCACAGCAGTTAGAAGTACTGAATCCCATCCACTGGACTGCCAAGGAGCTCCCAAGATGATTATCGTATAATTGAAACGACAGCCTGACTTGGCTCTATGACATTGCCCTTAGGATGGAATGAATGTATATAGCACAGGGTAGGTGGTGATGTGTTAAGCTGGAAATCTTTGCCTATCATCATATGTATGTATTGAGCGTAACCTTTATTGTGCCTTAAAAAAAACACAGCAAAGAATTACCTTAGCCAAGTGATCAAGGTTGACATTGCCAGTGACAAATGACATTATATGTATGTGCTTCCTGATGTGATGTTGAGGAAAAGATATGATATCACCTGTGTACAGGCATACCTTGTTGTATTCACAGGTTTTGTCTTGTCTTACAAATTGAAGATTTGTGGCAACTCTGCCTTGTCAGATGATGGTTAGCATTCTTTAGCAATGTATAGTGTAAATCTAGTTGAATTATGCACTGTGAAGCCAAAACATTTGTGTGACTCACTTTATTGTGATACTCTTTTTATTGCGGTGGTCTGGAACTGAACCTGCAATATCTCCAGGATAGGCCTGTAGTGTTCCTAACCAAAAAAAAAAAAAATCTGAATAGTAACAAGAAGGAAAATGTTGGATAAATTTAGATAGTGGGACAAACTTTTTAAGGCCTGCACTCTTTAAAAATGTCAGTGTCAGCACTTCCCTGGTGGTTAAGGCTCCATGCTTCCAGTGCCGGAGGCAAGGTTTCTATCCCTGGTCAGGGAACTAAGATCTCATGTGTCATGCAGCTTGGCCAAAACATAACAAACAAAAAGCATGTCAGTTTCATGGAAGCAAAGAAGAAATTGGCAGATTGTGTTCCAGATTAAAGGAGACTTGAAGTGACAGGACAGTCAAAGACATGAAGATGATCCTTGATTGAATCTGGGACTAGGGGGTCGGACATGGGGACTTAGCTATAAAGGACACCATTAGGACAAATTGACAAAGTTTAAGATAGTAAGGTATTGGTATCCTGCTTCTTGGGTGTGTATTGTGATTAAGTAGGAGGATGGCCTCCTACTTGTTCTCAGGATATGGTACTGAATTATTTAGGAGAAATAAGTCATTTAAAAAGTATAAGCATGGATAATTTTGTAAATTGTTTCATGTTAAGAATTTTCATAGTAAATCAGAAAGAAGCATAACACTTTTAAAGGGTTTTATTATACCTTATATTTGTGTTGAGATGAATGAGGTCTGTAATGATTACATTTTTGTTTGGTGTTAATCAGATCACTGTAGCGTGGAGATCTTCTTCTAGTTGAATTATGTTCCCTCCTAGACTTGCAAGGACCCTAAAAATACACTGTGTAAATTCAAATTGGAAGTCTTCCCCCAAAATAATATTAACTAATATTCATTAAGCACTTAGTAGGTTAGAGCTGTTAGATTTTAACATTTGAAAAGAAGGTTTTGTATTTGGAGTCACCTTGAATTGAAATGAAATCTCTTCTTGGTCTAATATACACATTGTGAACTATCTTTATTAAAAATATAATAGATCATTTTTCTAATTTTCTATCTTACTCTTAAACCAGAAAAGGTGATGCTGTTAAGAACCAGTTGATGTGAGATACCAGACTCTTGATTGAGAGGCTTGTTTTCTTTTATTATAAACCTATTCATGTTAGTATGTTAGAAGTTTTGTGAGAATTATGTAAGTACTCCACTAATATTTAAGTAATTCTCAAAGGTCCCTATTGCTGTATGGTAGGGTAATGAGAACTCTCCCCTTCCCCCCTGTTTTAAATGTTAGGTGAAACAGGAATAAATTTTAAAGTGAAACATTTAGAATTATTTGTATCTGGCCATTTATACGTGAATTTTTATTTTCTCACTTTTATGGGGGATAAGGAAATCAAAGATGAATCAGATTTCCTGCCATTTGATTAAGCTCATAATGTTGTATTTTTCTAAAATGAGATGGGTACTCTTGAATGTCTCTTAAGGCTTTGGACATGTTGATATTCATATGATAGTTCCATGTAACTCAGGTGCCTGTTATACCAACCCCTCCAACCTATTAAAATTTTGGAATCTGTTCTGAAAATTTGGACCATTTTTATTAGCTATTCATGCTTTGCCTAGCATGTGTGAGGGACTGTTTAATGTATGCAATAACTTTTAGTTTTACTGCTGTAGCAGAGTGGAATCTTGTTGAAAGTGTTCTAAGTGACAATTATGGATCTAAGTTTATGCTAAAATTTAATTGCAAGGCAGGAAACAACCTCAAGTAACAGTCTTGACAGTCACATTATATCTTATTACCTGGTGTTTGCAGGTTTCTTAGGATAATTGTGAAATGCCATCCTGGTTTCAGACTCTTAAAATTTAGAACTGTGCCTTTCCCTGCTTTTCTTACTTGCAATATATCATGAAAGTGCTCTCATGAAACTTTTTCTTATTTTTTTTCAAAACCTCTGCCTCATTTCTTTATATAACCAGCGATGTGCTTTTGTATTTTAATGGATCTTGGTAAGAGATTTTTGAAATCCCTTGATAGTAGGGAGAAAAATGTGACAAGACATTTTAACCTCTTGTTGAATTTTAGGTGTTCTTTCAGTTAGTTATAGCAAAACCTCTGTTAATTTTTTTAAAGTATGTAAATTAGGAAATGGATTTTTAATTCACAGATGGAATCAGGTTGAATTTATTCTTAAAGCTGCTTATCTGTATTTTTTCTTACTCTGTCTTCCTGTGTACTCCCTCTGTTTTTACACAGGCTATGTAGAACCGATGCAGACATTCAACGATGTGTTAGCTCAGCTGGATGCTGTTGTCAGCTTTGCTCATGTGTCCAATGCAGCACCTGTTCCATATGTCCGGCCAGTCATTTTGGAAAAAGGACGAGGGAGAATTACACTGAAAGCATCTAGACATGCTTGTGTGGAAGTTCAAGATGAAGTCGCATTTATTCCTAATGATGTTCACTTTGAAAAAGATAAACAAATGTTCCACATCATTACTGGTAGAAACCTTGTTTATAGGCTTTTGGGGAATAGTGTCTCCCTTTGTTTATGTTGGAGCAGATGGTTATTTTAGGTTGATGTAGAAAATCCTAGTCTTTGATGGTAGAAAAAAAATGTTTTTTCATACTAGTTAGTAATATATTAATAACATGTGAGTGAATGAATATATGAATGAATAAGAGTGAAACTGCTATTCCAGGGGTTCAGTGCATTTCAAAATAAACATCTCTTCATCCTCAAAGTGCACCTTTGGGCCAGACCTTTTCAGTAGTGAGGTTATTGAAGGTCAAGCAGAATTAGCTGCTGGAATGACTTCAGCTTAGGATAGCAGTTCCTTTAAAGACACAATACTATATTCATGTTAAACTAAATAGAAGTAGACTTGTGTGTAGACCAATGTAGCATGTCTCAGACTAAAGCATTTTGAGAGATCTCAACCAGATTCTAGAAAACAGAAGTGTTAAGAGTGCGGAGGTGGTAGGAGTCTTTGGATAAATGTGTTTGGGAAACAGTCAGTGATTATATTTTATTACCCTGATTGGATTTTTGAGTTGCTCATATAACTTAACCCATCATCTCCAGCCTTTTTGGCACCAGGGACCAGTTTCATGTAAGACGATTTTTCCATGGACCAGGATGGGGGAAGGGATGGTTTGGGGGTGATTCAAGCCCAATACATTTATGCTATACTTTATTTCTGTTGTTACATCAGCTCTACCTCAGATCATCAGGCATTAGTTCCTGGAGCCTGGGGACCCATGGTCTAACCCATTAATTGGTAAATTTCACATTTTCCAAAAGTAGGTCATGTCCTTGGGTTTTAGTGTGGAGTTTACGTGATTTAAGGGATTTGATCACACTGATTCATTCTCTACTAGATCCATTATTAATGAACTAATAGTGTTTGTTTAATTAATCATTTAGGCCAGTACTGCTTTCCTGAATGTCATAAGTTATCCTGCAGGCAGCTTTGTGAGCTGTGGGGCAGTACCTATATGGTCTTCCTAGATCATAGTCAGATTACAGATAAGATTCTTTTGAAGAAGGGCACAGCACAGGTTTGTCTGAACAGAAAATGGCATTGTTTCAGGGACTAGTGTAAGTCAGGAACTTTGTTCATGCCTTTGGGAAGCCTGTGGTCTGCTTTTCGTATGTTATATAACAAGAGGGTCATCAATGTGCAACTTAGGACAAATAGTCAATTATTATTAGCAAAAATAAGTTAATAATCTTGCTTGTTGATATAATTTGTTTTATAGGTCCCAATATGGGAGGGAAATCAACATATATTCGCCAGACTGGGGTGGTAGTTCTCATGGCCCAGATTGGGTGTTTTGTGCCATGTGAGTGGGCAGAAGTGTCCATTGTGGACTGCATCTTGGCCCGGGTAGGGGCTGGTGACAGTCAGTTGAAAGGAGTCTCCACGTTTATGGCTGAAATGTTAGAAACTGCTTCTATTCTCAGGTGAGTACAGTTCCCAGTCTCCTGAAAGTAGAAATGGATGTCTCTGTCCTTTGAAACATTTGCAATCTTTTATTTAGTTTAATAGTTTTCTTGTGAGCTTTATGTACTTTATATTGTCTTTTTTTAAAACTCTTTATTTATTTATTTTTCAATGTTGGGTCTTAGTTGCCCTGAGGCATGAGGAATCTTCCTATATGAGGGATCAAACCTGCGTCCCCTGTGTTGCAAGGTGGATTCCTTACTGCTGGGCAACCAGGGAAGTCCTACTTTATATTATCAAAGGGTGCTAGTGCCGGGGTCCAGCCCCCGCAGGATCCAGGGGAACCTGAAGGAGAAAACGGCGTCAGCGGATGAATGAATGAATGAATGAGAGAGGAATAGAGGAAGGAAAGAGGCTAATATTCCTTGGTTTACATAGAAAGCCAATAAAACCCTAAGACAAGGAGCTTGCCCTGTTCATGGAGGCCACAGGTACCCTCCCGGTCTCCTGAGGGAATGAAAACACAGAACATCTTCCTGTTCAGGTCTTAGAAACCCGGGCAGATAAGTGAACGCAGGGAGCCTCTATGCTCCAAGGGATATCAGCCTGAAAAAAAGAGTAAGAGAGAGAAAGAAAAGAAAAGAAAAAAGACACAGGGTGACCAAGCTTCTTCGAGCGAGGCCCCCTATTTTTATTTTCAAAAGGGTCTTTTATACCTTTACTTGTACATAGAGGGAAATGAAAGATGCAAAGTCATACAGAGTCAGCCCAAACATTACATCTGTTTTGTCTTTATCGAAACCAGGATTTTTTCTGCAAGCCTTTCCCATAGACAATGTTGTGTACATTATCTTCTGGCCTTGGAGGTCTGTGGACATTTTATGACCCTCTTGATAAAGGCTGCTCAACCAGAAAACTTATTTTCCCTTGAAATGTTTTTTCTTTAATTTCTAATCTATGTCAGCCTTAGAAAGTATTAAACAAGTAGTGAGTTACAAGAGAGAACCACTTAGCTCAAAAGTCTGGTGTGGTTAATTTCAAGGCTACACTTGTTTTTCTTACATTCCAACTATGTTAACTAATGCACTCCCAGGTGCACAGTGGATAAGAGATACGGGAACTTAGCAACAAGCATTGACCCAGTAATGAAATCCTACACCAGCACTACTATAAAGCTTTTAACTCTTTAAAAGGCTCTATGTTTTAGGCTTTCCATGCCTCTCATAGTTGGGAGGCTGTAAATAATATGCGTAGCTGCAAGAGTCTGGATAAACCTGCCAAGCAAGCTAGAATGTTAACAGAGGGGGTTTGAATTGAAATATTTCTCTCATGTCCAGGAGACTTATTAGCTAGAGCCCTAAGTTGATTATCTCCAGAGAAAGGTGGTTGGGGATAGCCCCATGTTAATGTCAGAGGACTTGGTGAAAGTCATGAAATAGTAAAACAGATAGATTCTGGTTTGGGGGTAGATGCTCAAGAAGCGGGGCTCCTTGAGGCCTGATCTTGCCTTTGCCCGTCAGGCCTCTTCCACATGACCTTTGCCATGGGTGGGATTCCCCACCCTGGCTCCGGGCATGCTAGTTGTGGAAAGCTTCTTTTATTATTTTTTATTTTTTGGCTATACCATGTGGCATGCGAGATCTTTGTTCCCCAGCCTAGGATTGAACCCTTGCCCCCTGCAGGAGAAGCACAGTCCTAACCTCTAGACCTCCCGGAAGGCCCATCTTTGATTTTTAAAGTTGTCTTCTTAAGGTTTCTAATAGTTGTTCACCTTATAAGTCTCTCCACTATCATGCTTTTGCTTACAGTGTTCACACTGCCTGAACAGGTCCTTCCTTGCTGTTTACCAAGTCCTTTTCTAGTCTTTACATGCCCTTAACAGAAATTCTACTTCTTTGATGACTTTCTTTGTCTCGTGTGCCTAAGGTCACAAGTGTTTCTTCAGACTCTGTGACATGCCTGTAGTTTATTAGCTGTTTATTTTAGAGGTTATGAAATCTCTTGTCTTTATTTTATTTTTAGGAGCTTCCTTGCAGACAGGGAGGCTATGCCTTCTGTTTCTTGGAGTCTTCTGAAGTACTCTGCATATAGTAGATCTTTAATAAATTATGTATTGATTATTCAATACATAATTATGTAAAATTATAAAAAGCAGCACAGACGTTCAGTATAGTAATTGGTAAAGTTCCCCTCTTACATTTGGTTAAAGAAAAAAGAAAATGTTAATGTATGGTGTTGGCAGGGCTGTAGCAGGCACATAGATTTATGTGACCATCAGCCATGTATGTGAGAGTATCACCACACCCTTGTCCCATGTTCTTTGGGCGTTATTTTTTTAAATCTTGACGGATTTGATTGTCAAGAAATGCTTTATCTGGAAATTCTTAGATGAGCTAGTGGGGTTGGTAATTTAAAAAATACATATTCACCATTTGTTTCCTTTTATAATCTGTCAATGTTTGTGGCACACTTTCTCATTGTATTGCCTTAATTTTTTTTTCTTGTACTACCACATGCTGCGTCATGGGAAATTTTCATGTAATTATGTGTTTCAGGTCTGCAACCAAAGATTCCTTAATAATCATAGATGAATTGGGAAGAGGAACCTCTACCTATGATGGATTTGGATTAGCGTGGGCTATATCAGAGTACATTGCAACAAAGATCGGTGCTTTTTGCATGTTTGCAACCCATTTTCATGAACTTACAGCCTTGGCCAATCAGATACCAACTGTTAATAATCTCCATGTCACAGCACTAACTACTGAAGAGACTTTAACTATGCTTTATCAGGTGAAGAAAGGTGAGCACGCTCCACTGGTGTACTGTAAATTCAATGTTCCTACCCTTGGAATCATTAGTAATTGCCTTATTCTACAGTAGGATGAATTATTGATGTTTTATCTGTAAAATGTTTACCTGTTTACAGTGTAGGGACAGGGACATGGGTACGTTATTTACATTTCTACGTCTCATAATAGAACCATTCATTTTAAAACAGTCACCAAAAGCATGATCTCTACTCTGAACATCATCACGGATTTTATACTGCCTCTCAGGTCACCATGTTTTCTTGTCAAATTAGCTGTGGTGGTAGCTTAATCACTAAGCTGTGTCCAACTTTACAACCCCATGGCCTGTAGCCCGCCAGGCTCTTCTCTACATGGGATTTCCCAGGCAAGAATGCTGGAGTGGGTTGCCATTTCCTACTCCTTTTTATATAAATAGCTTAAAGTTAGGGTTTCCCGAGATCTTGAAATTGTTGGTAGTTACGACTTACTTGTTGGTATTTCAACCTTTCAGAAAAGTTTGTTGTTAGTGGGTCTGGCAGCTAATCAGATGACTACATTGAGATTAACATACTGTAAAGTTTTTATTTAACATTTCATTAGACATCAGGATAGCTTTTTTAGATGGCTTTTTTATTTTCCATGAACATGTTTTTCCTGTTATCTGTTGATTGCACATAAATGAGGTACTATTTTTAATTCTTTTTTGCTTATGTTTGTATCCTTTTGAGTTACTGTTTGCATCATTATTGTTAATAGAGAATATAGATACTCTTGGTTAGACCTGGGATATAGCATGAAGTTGAGGTTTGGTTTTTAAAAAGTGTTCTGTGTGATAAAGAAATGGGTTCAAAATATTGAAAAAGATCAGGTGAAGATAGGAACAGGTTTGTCCTTCACTGTGGATGTTTATCAAACACTTGCTTCTATTTTATTTTTGTTTCTCTAAGTTGTATAAAATATCCAGCTCCAGAATGCTTGGGATGTCTACTAGGCCAAAAGAAAATTTACAGTTGAGGCAAAAATGGGAGCTCTATGATAACACTGTGAGCATTGTTGATACTAAACGTTGGGAAGGAATATCTTCAGTCAGTTTATTTTCTACCCACAGGGGTGAAGATAACATGCCTGCTTGGTAAACTTACTAGTCTACATTTGGGTCAAAAATTTCATTGTCATATGAAGTATTTTTTGAATTAAATGTTGCTCCTAATTAGAGACACTTTGTATTTATCTCTCTCTTTTTTTTCATAGTACTTTAGTTCCCTTTTGAAATAAGAAAACCTCAGAGATATTGTATTGATTAATCTTTCTTCAGATTCAGTTATTTGTCTAGACCTTTGAGGATTATCTATCAAGCCTTTTCTCTGTTTTTATAATTTTTCCTACTACATTTGTCAAGGATAAAATATAGTGCTTTATTGCCAAGTCATAATCACTTTTCAATGGAGGCTTAATTAAAATTCCTTTCAGTGACTCTGAAACATTTGGCTAATGCATTTGAAAAATGCAAGATTAAGTTTCCTGATGACAGAGTGAGAAAAATAAATTCTACTTACATACATTGCCCTCTCTTCCTACTCCCCAAATTTCTTGTAGGTGTCTGTGATCAAAGTTTTGGGATTCATGTTGCTGAGCTTGCTAATTTCCCCAGGCATGTAATAGAGTGTGCCAAACAGAAAGCCCTGGAGTTGGAGGAGTTTCAGAATATTGGGAAACCACAGGAATGTGATGAAATGGAACCAGCAGCAAAGAGGTGCTATCTGGAAAGAGAGGTTTGTCAGATTGTTCTTGTAGTTATTTTTTCCTCTGTATGATTCTATTTAATTATTGATCATTCATTATTGGTTTCTACTAACATTTCTTTGCATGGCAAAGAATCCATCTGTATCATTTTGGTTTCACCACTACACACATCTGCACAATCAAAAGATATCATTTCAAGTACCAGATTCCAAAAATAAGAGGATAGGAATGTTACTATAGGTTTAAAATATGTAATGCAAAGGAGTTATAAAAGTCCACACACATCTTTGATTACCTATAAAGAAATAGATCAAGTCCAGTTAAATTACATATTTACTCAAATGCTTATTAGTTAAGATAAACACAGTTCCTGCCCTCCAGTTGTTTAGTTGGGGATGTAGTAATAGTGAACATGTCATAGAGAATGTGACAGGTGTTTACGCAGGAAAGCTTTCTGTGGGCAGGCTTTTTAGTTTTTGTGGGAGAAGTGGATCTTAGTTGGACCTTCTGAGTGGTGGGTGAAATTGAGGTGTTCACACAGAAAGTATAAGCATTTATTTGCCTGGTGTATTTTTTAAAAATTAAAGGATTATTATTAATAGTTTTCCATAATATGAGAAATAAAAGAATCTTAGTTTACTTCTGGCAGCATTTACTGTGATAAAGCATTATGACAGCTTCTTGGCACATTGTTAGCTTTTACCCAGTGAAATTTTTGTTCTTATTTGGATAGATGTTACAATAGCAGATGATGTGTGTGGTTTTTGAAGATTTTATCTATTGTGTCTGTACGAGCAGGAGAAATGTATTATAACTTGTTAATAGTTTTACCTAGGGAAGATTGCGATTTTGGATGTGAAATGGTCTTGGTATCAGCACCACAGCTATCCATGATCCAGGATTAGGTAGACTCCTTTATGTAACTGGTCCAATTAGAACAGAAATCATATACTTTTGATAACGTTATTTGTAATGAATTTTTAAAAAATTCTTAAGGGAGACATATAACACAGAATGATCAATGTTACTCAGTCTAGATTTATTGGGGGGAAAGGCACTTGTTATTTAACAGAGATGTAGTTCTTCTTTATCTTCTCATTTGGATTATCTGCCTTTAAACTTTAATAAGGTATATGTGGCCAACTGGCTCCTTGGTAGCAGACTTTAGTTCCGTTTCATACATAGTGATAAACATTATACCTTTTGCCAGGCACTGTTCTTAGCACTGTGCACATACTAACTCTAATTCTCACAGCAGCCCTGTGTTGTTCATAATATTATTGTCCCTATTTTATGGATGAGGAATATGTGTTAAGGAATTTGCCCGTGGTTCACACAGCAAGTAACAACCATGTTCTTTAGAATGGCAATAAGCAGGTAGTAAAATAAAGAAGAAACATCCCATGTGTATGTATATGATTACTAAATTTTCAGTGACTGTTTATGCCTCACAGTATTTGCAAACCTTGAGTTCTTTTTTCCCCAGAAGGCTAAGTTATGTATCAATCACAAAACCTGAGGGATTTAGAAACTACTAAAATATTCAGTCCCTTTGTCATTAGCAGCTGAAAATATAGTTATAAATATCCTTTTAATGACTCACTATGAAGAAATACAGTCAACTGAGGGCTTGCTATAAATTCTAAATGGTGTGCACTTTTAAGAATGTTTAAATATTGGGTGGTATGTTTAGATTGAAATTGTAATGAAACAAGTCATTACTATTTAATGTGACTTTTAGAAAAGTCATTTTTAAAAGACTAATGAAATGTTCACATGTTTTTTTCAGCAAGGTGAAAAAATTATTCAAGAATTTCTATCCAAGGTAAAGCAAGTGCCCTTTACTGAAATGTCAGAAGAAAGCATCACAAGAAAGTTAAAACAGCTAAAAGCTGAGGTGATCGCAAAGAATAACAGTTTTGTAAATGAAATCATTTCCCGAATAAAGGTAACTGCGTGAGTAAATTCTGCTAATGGAATGAAGATAATATTGATAAGCTATTGTTTGTAACGCTTTTGTATTGTTTTATATTAACCCCTTTTCCATACTGTTGGCAATTGATGCCCATCGGGTATCAAATTAGTGAAATATTTAGTATACTTTGCGCTCCCTGAGTATATTTTCAAAAATCTTTATTTTGAAAAATGAAAGTTGTAACTGAGGAATACGTAAATAGACATGGGCAGTAGTAGGCAATATGTTAAATATTATAAATAAAATCATGTGTTAGTTTTTAGAATTTGATATGTGTTGTATTTCTTTGTAATAAGACTTTTACACATTTTTCCATATTCCTGAATGGTAAGAAACAAGTAGCCTAGAGACTTGTAAGAAAGTGAGGGATCTTAAAGCAGCTGAAAGGAACTCATTTCAGTGGTTCTGCAGTGTCCATCTGTTGGTAGGAGCCAGGTTGGCTGCTTGCATGTTAGCTAAGGAACTTAGAAATCCAGGTCCTGGTGTGATCCTCAATCCCATCTGACATTCTCCCACCCCTGGTCTGTGATGAGACTTAGAAACCTGGATTTAAAAAATCTTTCAGATTGAACCCTGATTTAATGGAGAGGTTAATAAGAGTCTAATGGCTGGTCCTGCTGAATGCAGAAAGGACAGCCTTTTTAATAAAAGGTGATAGGATGATAGGTTATTCATATAGGAACAAAATGAAATTGGATCTGTATTCCATATCATATATAAAAATCAACTCCAGTGAATTTTCTACCTAAATGTATATAGCAACACTACCAAGTTTTTAACGTTGTAGTTCTATTGAAAATGATATAGGGAAATATTTTTGTGACTATTTGGGAAATATGAAAATGGCTTTGGAAAGGATTTCTTAAGTCAAATACCATCTTAAGTTTGACACACTTAGCTATATTGAAATTGGGAAATTATTTTCATTAAAAGATATCACAAAGTGAAAAGACTACAGGTGACTATTGAACAATGAAGGGGTTCGGGACAGTGACCGCCTCCCCCCCTCCCCCGTGCAGTTAAAAATCCACATGACTTTACAGTCCCTCCATAGATTCAGCCAACTGTGTATCATATGGTATTGCAGTACGTATTGAAAAAAATCCAAGTATAAACAGACCACACAGTTCCGTGTTGTTCAAGGGTCAGCTGTAGATCCATAATGGAGAACACATTGGTACCACATAAAATATCAAAGAATATGTATCCAGAATATATAAAGAGCTATAAAAATCACTAAACAGATACAACTCAGTATCGCCCATTAACAAAAAGACAGCTCAGTTAAAAGGCAAAGGTCTGAATAGATAATTTTCCAAGGAAGATATGCAAATGGCCAATAAGCACGTGAAAAGATGTGAAATGTTATCAGGGAAGTACACACTAAAACCACAGTGAGCTACCACTAGGATAGCTAAAATCAAGCCAGATAAACAGTGTTGAGGATGTGGGGAGATTGGAACTCTTCTTGCACTGCTGTGAAAGGGTAAAATGGTGTAGTCACTTTGGGAAAACAATTTTTCCTCTAACAGTTAAACAAGAGTTACCAGATTATCCAGGATTTCCATTTCTAGGTATATATCTAAGAAAAACATGTCTGCACAAAAACTTGTACACAAATGCTTATGGCAGTTATTTATAATAGCTAAAAAGCACGCAAGTGTCCATCAATGGATTAATGGGTGAATATACAAAATGTAGAGTATCCATACAATAGACTATTAATTGACAATAAAAGGAATGAAGGACTGATAACATGCTAAAGCTAGAATGAGCCTTGGAAACATTAGTGAAGAAGCCAGTCTCAAGAGCCTACATAATAAGTGATTCAGTTCATGTGAAAGTCTGGAATAGGGAAAGCTATAGAAACAAAAGTATTAATATAGATTAGTAAAGAACTGGTGCAGAAGGAAATGGCAGCCCACTCCAGTGTTCTTGCCTGGAGAATCCCAGGGGCGGGGGAGCTGGGTGGGCTTCCGTCTACAGGGTCGCACAGAGTCGGACATGACTGATGCGACTTCAGCAGCAGCAGCAGCAGCAGCAGCGGCATAGAACTGGGGGGCTGGGAATGGATGGCTAGGGAGGTGACAGCTTAAAGATAATGGGGTTTCTTTTTGAGTGAAAATGTTCTAAATGGTGATGGTTGCATATATCTGTGAATATGTCTAAAAACCGTTGAATCATACACTTTATTTTTTTTAAATTTATTTATTTATTTATTTTTAAGAATCATACACTTTAAATGGGTGCATTGTATGATGTCAATTATATCTCAATAAAACCTTTTTTAAGTTTAAAATTTTGTATTGAAGTATAGTTGATTTACAGTGTTGTGTTTGTTCCTAGTGTACAGCATAGTGATTCATTATACATATATATGGGTTTTGTTTCACATTCTTTTCCATTATGACTTATTACAGGGTATTTAATTTACTTCCCTGTTACATACAGTAGGATCTTATTTGTCAATTTTACATATAGTAGCTTGTAATTTTCACTCCCTCGTCCCCTTTCTCCTTTGATAACCATGTTTGTTTTCTATGTCTGTAAATCTGTTTCTGTTTTATAAATAAGTTTATTTGTATTATATTTTAGATTTTACATGTAAATGATATCATGGTATTTATCTTTGACTTCACTTAATATGATAATCTCTAGGTCCATCCATGTTGCTGCAAATGGCATTATTTCCTTCTTTTTATGGCTGAGTAATATTCCATTGTATGTATATGTACCACATTTTCTTTATTCATTCATCTGTTGGTGGATGCAGGTTGCTTCCATGCCTTGGTTATTGTAAATAGTGCTTCAGTGAACATTTGGGTGCATGTAAGTTTTTGAGTTACAGTTTTCTCTGGATATATGCTCAGGAGTGGGATTGCTGGATCATATGGCAAATCTATTTTTAGTTTTTTAAGGAACAGCCATACTGTTTTCCATAATGGCTGCACCAGTTTACATTCCCACCTACCCTTTTCTCCAGTAACACTCATTTTAAGAGAAGTTCTTGCACTTTACCCAAGAGGAAATCGAAATGATCCATATATATGAAAAAATCTTCAATCACTAGTCAGAAAAATGAAGATGAAAACGATTCCAGGTTACACCCTCCCAACTCCATTTTCCTCACCAGACTGATAATCCTTTAAAATGTGACAATACCAATTATTGATAAGGATGTGGCACAACACCGCTAGTGAGAATACTTATCTAGTTAAGTATAAAATTTGCATGTGACCCAGCAGTTCTGTTCCTCGCTGCATACTTTGTACAAGAGATGCTTGTACGTATTGTGCAGTGATAGGTAGATAAGAATGTTTGTGAGAGACCCAAACTGGAAATAACCCAGCTTTGAAAACAAACTATAGCTACACAAAATAAAATAAATGGAATCTTTAAAATAGTAAGCAAAAGAGATGACGGATAACAAGTAATACAGTTTTTCTCCCAATCATACGAAGTTGAAAACTTAGAATACCATTTAATGGTGCACTTAAGGGGGTGAGACTGAAGAAGAGCAAGGATGTGACTGAGTAAGTCAGGAGAGTGGTTGGGGATGCTGATGGGAAGGGGCTTCTAGAGGATTTCTGAGGTGCTATAGTGTTCTGTTTTTTGACCTGAGTGGTGGTTATGCAGGTGCTTGCTTTATGATTATTGCCAAGTTATACAATTATGTTTTAAGCACTTTATGTTTGATATGAGAACACATGAAAATTTAATACCAATAAGTCCTTTAAAATGTTCATCTTAATTTACCATGCTGTTACTCATCATCATTGATAATTTGGAGTGAATGACATCAGTTTTTCCTTTATGGCTGTCAAATGCTTGGAGAGAAAGCAGACTTACAAAGAAGAACTTTAGATGTGTACATTTTTATTGGCCTACAAAATATTGTGGCTACTTATAAGTGGAGGGCTTTTTGATACAATTCAAAAGGCAGTTTTTAAATTCCAGTGAAACATTGCATCCCTTGGTTAGCTGCGATCAGGTGTTTTTAGATTGCTGCACAAAAAAGCATGTATAAAATGGATATCAGCCTATGGTTTTAGTTGTTAGGGCTACAGGAAATGGGGCAAGGGGTGAGGTGTTGATTCTAAGAAAACATGTAGTTTCTCAAGCTCTGATAAATCAGGGTGCTTTCATTTTTCTAAAAGAGACTTAATGTTTTAGTTCTAAGATGTTTTTGAAAAATGAAGAAGCTCATAATAGACCTGTAGTTTAAGATGTTTCAGACTTAAGCTGTGCTTATTACATGAATATGCTAATGAAGCAGCCCGTCTCCTTCCTTTTGGAATGGTAGATGTAAAGCAAAAGATAAACTAATTTCTGACCTGAGAAAAGACAGTTGCATTTTAAAATGCTAATTGCAGTGTGGTTTGGTTTTCTTCCTCCACTCAAACGCGAACTTGGATAATGCCAGAATAAAGCTGAATCTATAAATATTACCCAAGATTTAGGACTCAGCCATACTGTTACCATGAAATCTGTTGGCCACATCACCACATTTCTGAGAAAATACATGGCTTTTTTACATTTTAAAAAAGTTAGCACTAAGAATCCATCCAAGATGCAATTGTTTTTGTAATTAGATTTTTTCCCTTAAAATACTCTTTTGAGGGCAAAAACTGTAACAGAACAGAAGAAAGATGTTTTAGGATATATTTAAAGACTAACTTTTTCCCTGTAAAATCTCAGTGTTCCACATACTAAGCACATCCTGTTAGACTTCATGAGTATTAAATATATATTCTATCCTTGGTCTTTCTGCATTTAGCTTTTTTGGGAAGTATGTTTTTACCCACAACATATGGTATGAGCTGCTGATTCAGTACTGAGTGGCTCTTTAAGCTTGGTATATTCTGTTGATTAAGATGGTATGCAGAATAGTCAGAAGGAAAACCAGTGCCTGGTCTGAAATAAATTAATGTTAATCAGTTTATGGGGAAGAACAAATGAGTAAAGAATTTTCATATACAAAGAAAATTTCTATTATTACCTTCCTAGGGTCAGTGTGTTTGGTATAAGGGAATAGGGTGTAGCTAGGGAAGGTGGGTGAAAGCACCCAGAATACTGCACATATTTCTTTGGCTGCACCTGGTCTTGGTTGCAGCACGTGGGATCTTTAATTGCAACATGCAAGATCTAGTTCCCTAACCAGGAATGCCCCTAAAACAGTAGTTTTCTGCCTGATGTGTTCATTCCCCACTCCCCTTCCCTTGATAGAGCTGCTGGTTTCTCTTATATTCTGCTCTAGGATTTACCTATTTGGCCAGCATTCAGGTATCTGTGAGCATTGTGGTAGAGAGCCAGGGTATCCACAGGAAATAGTCCTTAGCAGAGCACCTCATTGTAGGTAACAATGCCACCTGTTCTTTAAGGAGGAAAATGGGGAGCCCTTGTATTGCCTTTGACACAGCAGTTTCCCACTGTCCTGGAAGAACAGTGTGTCATGTGACAGACAACATTCAGAACATGATCCAAATTCAATGTATGTTAGCATATTTTTGCTTCAGCGTGTGGTTTGCCTAAATAGAAGTGCCCACGCACATCTTTGATCCAGCTTTGTGGGCAACTCAGCAGTGGCATGAACACTACAAGGTGTTAGGCGGCTTTCACTGGACCATCACAATCCTATTTCTAGACTTGGTAAATATAGGGCTAAACTGCTGCTGCCTTGCTTTACTTCAAAGAGGTAAAGAGAAATGATAAACTCCCTAAAAGTGTTAAATTTAGAAAGAAGGATAATTCTGTCTGGACAATTTTTTATTCTAACAAAAGAACAATGGCAGTGAATTTTTCACTGTTTAAAATCAACCAGTAAATGAAATCGACTATAAGGATTAACATCTGTGTTATCACACTATTACTATTGCATTTATTTCCTAGAAATTTGTTGACACTTATCTGTTATAATTAGCAGTCAGTTTAATTTTATGAATAATCTTGAATGGAGATAGTTTAAAACCAAACAAAGTTTAGTTAAATCTAAGACAATGAACTACTTTCAGTTCAGCCACTGACCTGAAATTTTATGGTGCACTGCCCATCTAGCAAGACTTGGTTTATCAATTTTTTCTTCACATAATGATCAGGATTTTATATTCTTATCAATTCTAATGTGATGTTTTATTGCTAAACGTGGTCTGACTCGGCTAAATCCACCATGAAAATGAGTTTCACATCAAATCCTTAATATTACAAAATAGGTGAATGATTGATGTTTAGTCACTAAGTCGTGTCAGACTCTTTGCGACCCCATGAACTGTGACCTGCCAGGCTTCTCTGTCCTTGGGATTTCTCAGCAAGAATACTGGAGTGGGTTGCCATTTCCCGCTGCAGGGATCTTCCCAACCCTGGGATCAAACCTTAGTTTCCTGCATTGCAGGCAGATACTTCACCACTGAGCCACCAGGNGGGGGGGGGGGGGGGGGCGGGGAAGGTGGGCAGAACAGATCTTAAATCTGTAGCCCAGGAAGACGACAGTAGCCACAAGTCCAAGTACAAGGACTGTGGTACACTACACAAGATGGAACAGGAGACAGGCTATGGAATTAACGTGAATTCTCAACCTCTCAGTGTGAAGCAGGCATCAGTGGCCTCCAACTCGCTGTCATCTGCCTCTATACATAACATGCCTCTGTTTGATACCTTCTGTTACTCCCAAAGTGACCCCCAAAATTCACTGCCTCAACACACACCAGCATTTGTGAGTTTCAGAACAGCCAAAAACAGCGACTGAAAGCCTTCCAACATAGCTCTGTCCCTCCTCGTACCTAAAATGAGCCACTGTTCCATTTCCACAGGCTTTTCTTCAGCAGATTGACAAGGTAACATCTGCTTCAGAAACAGATGTTTATGCCAGAATTCTCTTCTGCTCATTAATGCTTTTCCGGTTAACATCTAACTATCTCACTCATTAGTTCTTAATAATACTTTTTGTATCCAAGCCATGCCAAATACGCGCTCTTTAGAGTTCTGTATTATTGTTGCTTCTGTTGCTGTTGAATTACGCTGCTGAATAAAGGAAAAGTAAAAATAAGCCCCTCTAAGAAGGCTGCTATGTGTCAGAGCTCTATCTTTGTGAACTGAACAAGCTGAAATCAATTAAAAGTGTGTTTAGAGAATGCATCTCAGCTGTCTAATTGCACCACCTCTGCTTTAGGGCCAAAGTTTGACTTCCTGCCAAATTGCCATCAAAATGGGCGTCCATCAGCACTGCTACAACTGCCACTTGCCTGGGCGTGATTCAAGAGCTTGTTTAATGAAGGAAGCCCAGGCTGCTCTGAGGCTTGGTGCACAGGCTCCTACTTCCCAGAGGCAGGCCTCAGCGATGGTAACCAGACAAAAGACACCACAGAGCCCTCTGGGATGAGAGTTCTGGGATTGAATTATCGATCCCACCCAGCCCCCATGGTCTGACAGGCCTAACAGATTAACTCTAGGGAGCATTCACATGATGGTCTCTACTGGCCCACCTGCAACTTCACATAAAGAGAACTGCTTCAAGGAAAGCAGCACATCTTTGCTGAGTACCTAGCTAGGTACTGTTGATCCATCCATTATTAAAACCACAGCACTGTTTCTATGGTTCCATACCCAACAGAAGCAAAGGGAAAACGAAAAAGGTTCAGTTTTTCACTATTTGTAATACAAGGGCACAGGTTAAAATTATATTTGAAACACTTTTTAGAAACACTTTTAAATACTTCCTGGTGATCCCAAGGATGGGCTTTTACGTTTCAAGAAGTCAACACCATAGTCAAACAACCAAACAAACCAAGAGAGAAATAAGGCTACTGTTGGTCTGTAAGATAAGGCAAAATCCAATCCTCCAGGGAACCTGTGCCAACACAATGTACAATGTATTGTTTGGGGTTAGGAGAAAGAATGTTTAATAAATCATCAACTACTGTTTCCATGGTTACAACAGATGTATAGTCACCTATATTGTTTAACTTGGTGTGATCAGTCTTATAGGAAAGAAATGATTAAGGGTCTTGGTAATAAGCAAATATGGAACTCAGTTTACTTAAAGGCTGGCTGCTGCTGCTGCTGCTAAGTCGCTTCAGTCATGTCCGACTCTGTGTGACCCCATAGACAGCAGCCCACCAGGCTCCCCCGTCCCTGGGATTCTCGAGGCAAGAACACTGGAGTGGGTTGCCATTTCCTTCTCCAATGCATGAAAGTGAAAAGTGAAAGTGAAGTCGCTCAGTCATGTCCAACCCTCAGTGACCCCATGGACTTCAGCCCTCCAGGCTCCTCCATCCATGGGATTTTCCAGGCAAGAGTACTGGAGTGGGGTGCCATTGCCAGCATACTATCCAAAAAATCTGAAATAAAATAGAAATTTAAGTCCAATCAAACAAATTATCAGTCTCCAGACTTCTTGGTAGCCAAGGTCTTTTTATTCCAATGAACTTGACTGCAGCTCCATAACATGCTCTGTTCTTTTTATAGCATGCTCTTTCCTTTTCACTGAAGTGGCTGCTTTTCAGCAAAATTACTTGGCAAATACTGCTTTATCAAGTATAAATCAGATATGCTACTCTGGAATCTAAACCCACAAAGGATATGCCCCCAGAACACTACATAATAATGAAAACTAGAAATACCGCATCATTGCTGCCAAAAGAAATGGAAAAATATGAATGAGAATGATCCCTGGGTGTGTCTTCTACGAGAGTCCACTTAAATAACATTCAACATTCTCCACTTATTTAAATCTCTACAATCTGATGGGCTTACACAGTGCAAAACAAAAATCACATTTTAGGAGGAAATTAAAATGTTCTGAACTGCTCTGGGTGGTGCTGGCATTGTGTAAGGAATGGTGAGTACTAACCACAGTCAGAATCTCTCTCCCTCCAGTTGGCAGATACCATCTGAGGTTTCAAAGCAATGTGCGAAGGGAGTTCAAACTAGAGATTCAGGGCCTTCTCCCCAGCTCCTCTCTCCAGATGCATTCCAGAGGGAGCCAGGCGATTGTGCAGGGCAATGATGATGTAGGTGCAGACCAATGCCTTCTAACCCCCAGTCCTCTTGCCCCTTAAAACACCCCCCACCTGCAGACCCACTCTCCCGCTGCCATCTTTACTCACTGTGAACAGTGCTGCCTAGGGCTGCGGGACGTCTTTTCTGAAGCAGTACTACTTTCATCTGCTTGGACTCTCTGGTCAGACCGATGGCTGATAGCTCTCTCCTGTGACTGAGGCTACAATATTTTCTCAATTATCCCACAAAGAGGTAAGTGAACAACAACAACAAAAAGACGATATTCTTCCATCTCTAGTAGTTTTCTAAATCTTAACTAGCAAGAAAAACTTCCTTTCCTATGAGGGGACTGGCTTTTGTTGTTGTTGTTTCATAATTTTAGTAATTTATTTGTTTATGGCTGTGCTGGGCCTCCACTGCTGCATGTGGGCTTTCTCTAGTTGCAGCAAGCGGTGGCTGCTCTCTAGAGGCAGTGTGCAATTTCTCACTGCAGTGCCTTCTCTTGTTGTGAAGCAAGGGTTCCAGGGCACAGGCTTTAGCAGTTGCAGCACATGGGCTCCATAGTTCTGGCTCATGGGCTTAGTTGCTCCTCAGCATTGGGATCTTCTTGGACAAGGGATTAAACCAGTGTCCTCTGCATTACAAGGCCAATTCTCAACCACTGGACCACCAGGGAAGCCCTCCTGGGTTCTTTTTAATTTGAATACATTAGGTGCTATTAGAGACCATCCTGGACTCAGTTTCCCCAAGACACAGAGCAAGGTCTAGCACTAGGTCATCAGGTATGGGTCTATCAAGGGCATGAGTCAAGCAAATGATGTGAGGCCAAAGGCACACAGCAGATTATCTTGGCATTATCCCCTAAGCTTGGAGATGTGGCCAAGCAACACAGTTCCATCTCCACCACCAATGGCTGAGCTGTTGGTTCACAGGCAGCTGAGAATGGTCCACCCACGATACATTTCTTGGTAGAGTGGTGACTGCAGGTAGGGCAAGAATGATCATCTGGACATGCAGGGTTGTAGCTCTTCTTGAGGAAAGCAGATTTTGCATCAATCCCTGGAGGTGGGGGGTAGCTGTCACAAAGCTGTCCTCATCATGACTGACAACTTGACAGCCATCTCCAGAGCTAACAAACTGAGAAGGGGAAGAAGGTGCAAGGCATGACTGCTCTCTTGCTCCACGATGTCTCTAAGTAGCTTACGTGCCGTCAACAATCACTCACCATTAACAGGGGTCTAGAGCTCCAAGAAACAGGGTTTGAGCAGGGTAAGAGCTGAATGAAAGTAGAACAACGCCCATCACACTCACAGACCAGAAGAGAACAGAGACGACTTGGGGCGGGGTTGGGGGGGGGAACTACAGACTTACCTGTCCCCATTGCCGAGGCCCATGAGGCCCATGATGGCCTGAGATCGTCACCAGAGCACAACATGGCCCAGGGCTTTGACTTCACCAAAGCCCCACTTGAAGTACTGGAGCCCAGGAGAGACCCTAACACTGATGAAGTTGGCAGGTTCAAGGTGCAATACTCATTGGAAAGACCCAGCCTTTTCTCCTAAGGACAGAGGATGAAGAGGCTGTCGCTCCTCTAAGAAGGGGTGACTCTTCCTTTAGGTGAGTAAGCCAAAATGCTGAAATTTCTGTATCTTCCAAGGAGAACTCCAAGTACTGCGAACTCTTACCCCTAGAAACAAACCTATAAATTCAGGTGGCAGAGATTTACCTTCAAGTCACAGGAAGATCTAGACCATCAAATTGGGCTTAGAGTAGTATTTTAATCTCACACTCTTTAATCAAGTGACTATAAGGTATACGTAGAATCCATGTACCGTACACTCCCTTGTCTGATCTATTTGAATAGATAATAGTACAGAGCCCAGGCTTTTCTAGGCCTCATCCCCAGGTGATGGCCCTCTGGCTAGATGGCAAACCAAGGAAGGCAGCTCACGTTCTCAGAAAGGGAGTTCCTCAGAGACGGCCTCAGCTCTCTCCAACAAGCTGTAATAAGATCCACAAATGCACCAAGCCCATCTTATTTGTGTGGCTCTATTAGGAATGCAATGATGCATCAGACAAGTGACCAGCCCTCTGGGTGCTTACGTTTTAGTAGGGGATAGAGAAAAGTTACACAAATAACTTGTAAACATGGAGAAAGATACATGTCATAAAGGGGAGGAATAAGTTATTTTCACCTTAGATAGGAAAGAGGAAGAAATGGGAAATATTTTTTGAACAACCAGCAGGTATCCATTTGGACCAGATGCTGGGGATTCAGTGACACATATAAGTCACATGTTGCACTTTGAGGGGTGTAATACATCCAATAGACAACTATCTACAATAGGTGTGATGTGGAAGACCAAGAATAGACATACGTGCAAAGTGCTTCAGGAATGAGAAAGAGGAGCTCTTTTGCCGACGTGAAGAGATGAATTCACTAGAGATGCTATCTGAGCTGGTTAATGAAAAGGTAAGCCCACATTTCATCAAGCAGAAAAGAGACGAGAATTCCAGGGAGGAGGCACTACCTCTCCATGAGGGCTTTTTTTTTTTTTTTGCCCCATCCCTACCACCCTTGATTCTTGAGGGTCTAGCAGTGCCTGAAACATCATGGATGTTCAATCAAGGTTACTGAATGAGTCAGAGAATTCAGGACACAGATGGACAGAATACCCTTTGGGGGCAAAACTGTAGTCAGGGGAGTCACTGGGAAGATTCTTGTTTTTGAAAAATGCTTCCAGCAGTCTAGAGCGTGGGAGTGAGCTGGCTCCATTAGCGAGAAACTAGAAGGTTCGGGTAGCAGAATACTATACATGGTCTGAAGGGCCGGGAAGACTGGGATGTGCAGAGATGATCATAGAAGGCAGTTTCCAGAAATTTTTCAGATACTAAATACAGGGATTTATTACCCCAAAGATACTATTCAGAGTATTTGTCTCTCTCTCTTTTTTTAAAAGGCATTACCTTTTAAAAGACTTATTTTCTGGAAATAAAGAACTTTTCATAACACATACTAATGATTTAAAAATAAGCTATATACAAAACCAAAAGACTTTGATACAACTAAACAAGGTCAGTGGCTACCCATCTGAGGAATCCTGGCAACTTTGTAAATATCAGCTCAGTCTGGGGGCTGGGCCCTGGTGACAAATGCATTTTCCAATTTCATGGAGAATGAGATAAGACAGCGCCAAGGTTGTGCAAGGATACAAAATCGCAGAGTACATAAACTGGAGGTTTTAAACACTATTTTTTAAAGCAGCAGAACCCTTACCTTAAAATCATAGGCCATAACCAGCAGGCAAATCAGATATGCAACAAGAACGTTTGTTTGAGATGGCAGAGTAGGGGCTGGAGAACCCCAGGGGGATCATTTTCTGTCCCCTCTCAGCCCTGGAGGCAGCCCACAGAGACCCTGAATGAACCCACCCTGGAGTCCCCCTGGGACACCAAGTACTCTCCTCAATTCAGGAAGACTTCCCAACTGGCCCAGCTTCCACACCAGAGACCCAGGTCCTCAGAATGACAAGATGTACTCCAAAGCCATCTGGATTGGACTTCCGGCTGCTTCTTGTATAATCACAAGTAGGTCTGGAAATATGAGTCATGGACAACAAAGGAAAACTCCCCAAATCTGTCCATACATGGGAGAAGTGAGAGTAGCACCGGGTGGGTTCCTCTTGACGAGTCCTGGAGCTGGGGTTCTGCAGAGGAGATCCTGAGAGCCCCGGGGCAGCACCTTACCCAGGCACTCACACACACGGGGGAAGGCTGCAGCCGAGCCAGAGCCCAAGGCCCCAGGCCTCCTCGGGGTTCTGAGGCACAGTGGCTGTGTCTGCCAAGGTCCCTTATGGAGCTGCTGCTTTCAAGGGAAAAACTGAACTGGGCATATCCTATATCTAGCACTCTGGTATATACATGCAATGCAATGCATTGTGGGTGAATCCAAGGATATTTGGACCTTTAGCAGAGACTGACAAGCTCATTTAGTAGCATCCATTCACAGTCCACCAGAAAATGCTGAATCTCACTTATAGACATGGTGAAATTCAGACAAAGACAGCCAAACAGCACTAAAAGCTATTTTGGACGTGCATATTTTAACACCATAAATCTTTATTTTTCTTAATAAAAGAAAAATCATCTGTTACAGCAGAGAAGGGCCTACGAGAGAGGTTATAATCCCCATTTCAGAGACGGAGAAACTGACAAGGGCAGGCTTCCAGACAGGGAACGAATGCCAAACCTTCCTCACGCACAGCAGCCGTGGAGCGCACACAAAGGGCTTCCACAGTCAGCAAAATGCAGCCTCTGGGCGCCTAGGGAAGGCAGTTTGGAGTCATTAAAAATCAGTCCTGTCGCATCCCAAAAGGACATCTGGATAAACATGCACTGGGGAGACATGACTAGCGGGCTTACCTGAGGAATTTAATCCAAGGGTTGTTAAATTCACAGGACTTCTGCCCTGGTCTGCGCTTTCCCTACTGACAGAGTGGCAATTCTCTAAGCACTTCCAGGAGAATTTACCTTTCATGTCTTTCTCACAAACCCTCTCCAGGAGATTAAAATTAAGGCCACTAATTGTATATAAACCATCCCATCTAAACAGTCTTTCCCCATTCTTTCTGATTTTCTTTTCCCGATCCCTTTTAAAATGGATTTCACACTCTAAAGGTTGCAGGCTGACATCCTCAGGGACCAGTCTTATCCATTTATGTGTAGGATCCAGAGACGATGCTTGCCCTCTCTGCACACAGACTCTAAGCAGATGGAGAGAAAGGAGGGAGTGGGGGATAGCAAGAGAGACAACAGGGTTACCAGAATCCAGGGCTGTCCTACTGAAAAGCAGTGCCCACGGTAACAGCAAGTCTACTCCTGAACTGGCCTATTAGCAAGGCTTCTTTGAATAGCAGGGAACTATTTTCTAAAAGGGACCTTCCTTGGGATCTCAGTGGTAAAGAATCTGCCTGCCAAGCAGGAGACGCGGGTTCGATTCCTGGATGGGGAATACTCCCCTGGAGAAGGACATGGTGACCCACTCCAGTATTCTTGCCTGGGAAATCCCATGGACAGAGGAGCCTCGTGGGCTCCAGTCCATGGGGTCACAAAGAGCCAGACACGACCTAGTGGCTGAGCATACTTTCTAAAACATACGGATTTGAATATGCAGCAACATCTTTCATACTTGCGTTGAATACAGTAGAATGAGAAAGAAACTCAAAAAAACTCCAAACTCTTTCTGATTCAGAGGTTTCCTCCAAACCCCTTAACGCAAGTGTATTTGCTCTGCAATTTGGTCCCGGGTCATCTCTTCAGCCCCCACGTTCTCCTCTTCCCCATCCCCTCATGATTCCCCCTCAACATCCTACAACCCAACTGCACCACTGTTTTCTCCTTTGTCCTAAAATGCCCTTCTCCAGACCTCCACCCCCTCACCTGATTTAAAAGCCCAGCCCTTTCTTGGCAAAGCCTTTCCTGAAACCCACTAGCAGGTCCGAGTGTTCTCCATGCAGGGAACTGCATACCTCACAAGTACCTCTAGTCTCCGCTCCCATTCACCATGTACAATTACTTGTGGAGAGTCAGCTCTCCCCACCAGTGATGAGTTTCTTGACAGCGCAGTCAATATCTAATTTATCTTTGTGTGGTCTGGAAAACTCTGGAAGCAAAGTGCCAGACACATAGCAGGTAGTCAGAAAATGTATGCTGAAAAAAAATGGAGGCTGTACTCCTAGCTTGACTCAGCAAAACAGACCATTTGAGTGACACAGTTGGATGTGTGAAGAGTTCATTGCAATAGCAAGAAACTGGCAACCATCTAAACAGCCCTCAATAGGATGAAGTGTAAACAATCTGCCCACATTAGGGAAGACTCTGGAATCACTGATAGAGTCTATTGATAGAGGCAAGTCTATGTTACTGACATGGACAAAGGAAACGGAATAGCATGTGGAAAATAATGGAAAAATAAATAAGGAAGTCTTAGCTATAATTATCCTGGAACAACAAATGATACTGCAGATTTGAGAGGTTAATTCTAATTTTTCCATCCTATGCATTTTCTTAAAAGTTTGAAATTTTACAAATATATCTTATGCTTAGAACTTTATAAATGGATATATTTTTTAATTTTTGAAAAAATTTAAGAAGGATTTCAAAATTTCTATTAAGTTGAATTTAAAAAAAATGAAGTACAGTTGATTTACAATCATTCATTTGTATTCATTTCCAGTGCACAGTAAAAGTGGTTCAGTTATATATCTACATACAGTTTCCCATCATGGTTCACTCCAGATTATTGGATACAGTTTCCTGTGCTAAAGAGTAAGATCTTTTTATTTTACTCATTCTATAAGTGGAATTTAATAGAAGTGTCCAGGTTAACAATCCTCACAATTAAATCCATCTAGTAGATGAAACACTCTGTTATGGACCCAACAAGTTCCTTAAAGTATAAAGACAAATTAGTGGAACCATGCTGTGAGGGCTCAGGACAATTTCCATCATGTTTTAGATCAGCTTCTCTCTGGCACAAACAATGCTTTGGAAAACTAGCCCCTGCTGGCCTGATATGCAGATGTATTTCACAGTAGNATTATTGGATACAGTTTCCTGTGCTAAAGAGTAAGATCTTTTTATTTTACTCATTCTATAAGTGGAATTTAATAGAAGTGTCCAGGTTAACAATCCTCACAATTAAATCCATCTAGTAGATGAAACACTCTGTTATGGACCCAACAAGTTCCTTAAAGTATAAAGACAAATTAGTGGAACCATGCTGTGAGGGCTCAGGACAATTTCCATCATGTTTTAGATCAGCTTCTCTCTGGCACAAACAATGCTTTGGAAAACTAGCCCCTGCTGGCCTGATATGCAGATGTATTTCACAGTAGATATCTACTGGGCACTTCCCATGAGGAAGGCACACATGCACGGCAATGGATGCAAGAGAAAAAGTGAATGACATAGAGTCTAGCATCTCCAGGCTCCTCCTCTCCCAGGGGAGACCAACACCAGGCCTTTCAAACAAAGCAGAATAGAAGAAGCACCACACCAAGGAACAAGCAAATGGGAGAGGGAATAGTTTTAACAGGATAACTGGAAGATCTTGGGGAAGAAAAAGATGGAAACGGGGTCCAGAAAGTTTAGTCTGACCAGCTAGAGACAGGGGAGAATTAGAGAGGTGTCTGCCTTGTCCCGTTATCTTGCTGTCCTGGCACTATGGACTTCTGGCCAGTCCATTTGGGATATTTAGAAAATCCCAACTTTCAAGGACTTTCTGCATGCAAAGTCAATGCAAAACTCACACATACATATATGCATTTAAAGCTCTATCGGGCCTATAAATCAATTCACCTGCCATAAACCACAAGGCACTACACCAAGTATTAAGCCTGACACACTATTGCCTTCCATTCCCAGGGTGCTGATGTAGCTCTCGAATACAGGGTCACCTCAGTGTGTACAAAATGCTTTGGCAATTTAGTTCCTACTTCACAGTTTAGAAAACTGATACCCAAGACAAGCAATCTCCTGAGCAGCCAGGAACTACACCTCAAAGCCCTGTGCCTGGTTTAAACCTATCTGCTTATACCAAACCCTAGTTAATATGTTGGTCTTGGAAGAAAATTACTCCTCCAATGCTTAACAACCCACCTGCCAATGAGGGAGATGTAAGAGAAGTGGGTTCGACCCCTGGGTCAGGAAGATCCCCTGGAGAAGGGCATGGCAGGCCACTCCAGTATTCTTGCCTGGAGAATTCCACAGGCAGAGGAGCCTGGGGGGATACAGTCCATTGGTTCGCAAAGAGTCAGACATGACTAAAGTGACTTAGCACACATGTGCTTAACACCGAGCCATGAGGGCTTCTAAGTCTCAGATTATCTAGAAAGACCATCAGTGAAAGGTATCAACAAGGGAATGCAGTGAAGACTGGAGGAAAACCTCCCTCCTTGTACAGTCAGGAAGGAACCAAGCAAGTGTTAAGCAATTACTCCTCATTCGTGTTGCTTTAAAGCAAACATAAGTGCTCTTGATTACTGTTATTGGAATGTCTAAACTTTTTAAAATAATAAGTACCACTTAGGAGCAATTGTTATTTCAACTGTGAATTAAGATCACAAGTCTTTTGTTTAAAATACAACCATGGGTTCTACCAAACCCTTCTAAAGGTGCACGGCTGTGATTTGTTTGCAGGCTATGTATGCTTCAGTGAAATTTTTCATTTCAAATTAGGTTGGTTTATGGCAGAAAGGGCTAAATGAAAAGTCATCAGACAGATCAAGAAATGGGGCCATTCTTTACCTAGAAGGAGCAATTAGCTGAAACATCTGGGAAAGTTTATCTTTCATATACTGTCGATTTTAAAAAGGTATGAAAGAATCATTCTAAAAACCTCAAGAACACATCTAAATACTGTGTACCCCACTGATCATTCCTATCTGCCTATTTATTCAAATTGAAGTAGGAGTTGCAGATTTTCCTTGAATGAGATACCGTACCTTCCAATATGGCAGAATTCCAATATGGAATTCTACAATGTGCTTCTGGTTCTCAAACTCCCAGCACGGGCAGGTTTGGGCAGATTCATTTTGCATCCATCTATCTACATATAGGCTCCCCTGGGGGCTCAATGGTAAAGAATCCTCCTGCCCATGCAGGAGAAATGGGTTCAACCTCTGGGTCGGACAGATCCCCTGGAGAAGGAAGCGGCAACTCACTCCAGTACTATTGCCTGGAAAATTCCATGGAGCCTGGTGGGCTACAGCCCATGGGATCACAAAAGAGTTGGACACGACTTAGTGACTAAACAACAAAAGTAATCTACATATAGATATACAGGAAAAGTGCCTTGTTCTTGGCTTGTTCATACCACTCATTAATTGTCTGTGGAATGATAAAATTTAATAGGTAACAACTGCTTACATTTATCTATATGGAAGCCCCAGCAGGGACACAACCTGCTATGGTGAATTCATTTGATTATCTCCAAAAATACAGTCTATTTTGTCCTCCAATGGATCCCCCACAGGAGAGAGAACAGCTTCCTTGGAACACTACCTCCCTTGTTTAATTTTCTAGATAAATTAGGGAAGATCCAAGGAGAATGAGAGATGCAGGCTCATATTTCACAGGCATTCTCAATAGTTATCAGACATGAGATTGTTGTTAATCAGACATATGTTGATTGCTATTTATTAAAATGTTACTTATGACTTCCAAAGGAAAACATACATATATCCCCTAACAAAAGAAAAAAAAATCTCCAAAACTATTTTCATCAAGTTTGTGTACCCTGTTCAGATCTATTTTTATTTCCAGCAAGTTGAATTCATTCCATTTTTAGTGGCAACTCCTTTAGGAAACACTCAAAACCTGCGTTTTGAGAAATGAAGTTAATGGGCCAGAACTGGTTTATCATGAAATACTCATCAAGTCAGGAAATAAAGTTCAAAGCCTTCTGCCCTTAGGTGAAGGGGACTGTTTGCAGGACAATCTCAGAGTAACTATCTAAAGGTCATTTCCCAGAGTTAGTAAAGAGAGTTCTAGTAGTGATGGACTTGGATTCCGTGCTATTATTTCCTGTCATACACAATTTATAAAGGAGAGAACACATTTAATATACTCAATACAGTGGTCAATCACCTTAAATTACAAACATAATTCAAAAGAGCTGGTGTATATTTACATATATATATGGCTAAGTCCCTTCGTTGTTCACTGAAACTCTCACAATATTGTTAATCGACTATATCCCCATACAAAAATTTAAAAAAAAGTTTTTAAAGAGCCAGAAGTCAGCCCTTTCCTCTGTTTGCCACGTCTAGTTGTGAGAGGTCAGTTTTTAAATGTCTCCCAACTGGAAAGAGCACTTTTGAAAAGCTGGCAGAACGGGGGTTCCACACGAAAGCAGCGGAAGGGCTTGCCCTTGCTCCATGGCAGGGCGCCCAGTACCCAGAGAGCAGGCACTCGTTTGCAACGAGGTCTCCACTTCCCCAGAAGGTGAAGGGCGATGGCACACTCCCGTACTTCCGGACTCTCTTTCTCAATGTGCCTTATCAGCCACCACGTTCTCTGTCACCAACACGTGCCCTCATGTTACAGTTAACTAGATCACAGCTTATCTTACACTCCTTACAGTTTAGGTTAATGTCTGTCTGATGAGATTTGGGAATGGTTAATCACTTGCCTGGTACATGGATTCTTAGCAGCTTTAATTTAAGAAAAATATACTTACTACTTTACCTGGAAGTCCGGCACAGGAGACCACTCTCAGCCCATCTTGTCTGAAACAGTTCTCCTACTGTGTGGAATATTAGCTTATTATAAGATAGTTGCTTCCACCCAAATCCTCTTGAAAAAGCAGGCAGGCCTTATTCTTGCTTGCACATACTCACCACTCATTAAATATTTGCAGAATGAACAAATTTAAAAGGTAATAACTGTTTAAATTTATCTACATGGAATTACCAACAGGAACAGATCAACCCACTACAGTATATCCATTCAACCCTTCATTCTTTGATGTCATCAGTACTGAAAGTGCACGGGAAACACTAAGATGAATTAAACAGATACAGCCCCTGCTCTTAGGATGTTGACAGTTAATGGAGAAGACAGACACTGAACAAGCATACAAATGATAGTCCAACTGCAAACTCTGACGAAGGATATGAAGGAAAAAGCAGGGGTATGTAGCTGCTGCTGCTGCTGCCACTGCTGTGTCACTTCAGTTGTGTCCGACTCTGTGCGACCCCATAGATGGCAGCCCACCAGGCTCCACTGTCCCTAAGATTCTCCAGGCAAGAACACTGGAGTGGGTTGCCATTTCCTTCTCCAATGCATGAAAGTGAAAAGTGAAAGTGAAGTCACTCAGTCGTGTCCAACTCTCAGCGACCCCATGGACTGCGGCCCACCAGCCTCCTCCATCCATGGGATTTTCCAGGCAAGAGTACTGGAGTGGTTGCCACTGCCTTCTCCAGGGGTATGTAGAGGTAGTAAGAAACCTTGAGACACTGAGGAAAAGACTATTTATTCAGAGACTGGAAGAAAGAGCAGGAATTCAGCAGGGAGAGAGAAAATGGAGAGAGGATAAGAAAAGTTTTCTAGGCATTGGGAACAACATGTCCAAAGGGCCTGAGGTAGAAAAAGCTTGACACATTCAACAAACTGATAAGGATGACTAACTATAATTTAGCAGTAGAACAGTGAAGCAGGAATGACTGTGGAAATCTATTCTTTCCTCCCTTGACCCAAGTAAATAACCTTCCTTCCTTTAAAACTGGGCTTCCCTCGTGGCTCAGATGGTAAAGAAACTGCCTGCCATGAGGAGACTTGGGTTTGATCGCTGAGTTGGGAAGATCCCCTGGAGAAAGAAATGGCTACCTACTCCAGTATTCTTGCCTGGAGAATATCATGGACAGAGCAGCCTGGTGGGCCACAGTCTATGGGGTCACAAAAAGTTGGACATAACTGAGTGACTAACACAAGGTTCCTTTAAAATTATAAAACAAAATCTATTCAAGGCTTCTGTAAACCTGTCGAAGGGTTTCTAATTTTGTCCTCAGGTTAAAGAAAGTCTTCCAAACAGAAGAGGGATAGAACCAGACCTGCATTTCAGAAACAACATTCTCCCTTCTCTGCCTTGGTGGAGGGAAAGGTGGGGAGTAAGAGCAAAAGTGGGAGTTCAGCCAGGGGGCTCCGGGAGCCAGTGGAGACTGGGCCTGAACCAGAGTGGGGAGCGGGGTGTGGGTTAGGTGTGAATGTTGGAAGAAGTAACTTCCAAGGTCCTGGAGGATGGATTCGATGTGGGGGTGAAGTAGACAGTGTGTGTCTGTGGGTTTATTCATTCTCAAAGCTACCTTAGACCACCAGGGGCAATGGCAGTAGGCCCAACTCCCAAACCACCCTCCAGGCACACACCTGGGATGGGAGGTTTGTTGGAATGCGTGGTAACAAGCCCGAGGTCTGGATCCTAGTTCTGCACAAGCAGTGCGTGCATTTCTCCCAGCCCTCGTCACAAGTTCGCATCCCTCGGTCCAGGTCCTGGCTGCCCTAAAGGAAGCAGCTGGGCTCATCCTTGTCAACAGTGGTCTCGGGGTTTCCATGTAAGGAGCCCCTTCCTCAGCTCTACCAACCTGACATGTTCAGGGCTGCCGATGACTGACTACACAATGTCACAGGGACAGTGAAACCTCATCTCTCCTCTTCCTGGAGTGGCCTGTAAACATCCTTCCTTTAAAATAACAAAATAAAAGCCCTGCTTCCCACTGCGAGTTCTGGCCTTGGCTGCCCCCACGGTCAGGGCGACAGCTGAGGACCTCTGGCCTCCCAAGCTTTTAGTGGTTGCTCTTTATTCCCTCTGCTCCATTCCCCTGACATCCAAAGCTCTTCTTAAAACATCCTTTGATATCCAGTTTCCCTTTCATACGGCCCCTACTGTCAAAAGCAAGGTTTTGTTTTCTCGCTGGAGGACTGATCCAAATTTTTCTGCTGTGCACCCACCACTTCCTAGCTGTGCTCTTCCATCCCCACGCCAGACTGGTCGTCCTCACAAGCCCCCAGCCTGCTCTTCTCCAGTGACACCTCCTACTCTGAAAGATGCCCCCCACTTTTCCTTCTGTTAATATCAAACAGTCCTTTACCTTTTCCCTTGCTTGACTACTCTTTCCTCTGTGACAGTATTTTTTTTTTTTTTTTTTTAACAAAACCAGATTCCTTCCAATAGAGAACTGGGTGCTTTTCTAAAGGGACCATCAGATAAAAGCCCTAGAAAGACACAAACCACATTCCATTCCAATTCCTCTATCTCAGAATCAGCTTGATCTCTGACTTACACTGTCTCTTAACTTTGAATGTTCAGTTGGGTTAAAGCTTAACAAAAATGATGGCGTGTCTACTGTCTACTTGGCAAAGGGTATCAATGATATTTCTATTCAAACACCCTCACATCTTTCTCACTTCTTAGTCCCTGCACTAATTTTAGGTGGATAACTGGAGACAGGGTGCTCCGGAGTGGGAGGAGAAGGAGGAGCAAACAGCTGGCTAAACACAGGAAGGCAGAATGGGCCACGAGTTTCAGTCCCCAAGGGGGCAGGGTCGTGTCATCGGGTGGGGAGGACTAGCGACGAGCATGGGGAAAGGGACAGGGGAGCCAGAGTCCTGACTGCACGGGTTATCAGCTGCCGGATAATTGAGAGTTAACTGGATGAGAACTTGAAGCGGGGGAGCTTTTGGCCCACTCTAACCCTCACCCTAGTCCATTGAGGGCTGAGAGTAATGACTTCCCCTCACGTGATGTCAACCAGGGGTTGAGGGCTTTCTCCAAGCCCTCGCAGGGTGGGTGGGACACTCAGAAGCAGAGTCCTCCCTCACATCCAGCTGACTTTGCAACACAATGGCAAGACACCAGAAGCACAAAAAAAGACCACTAAGGCACTAACCCATACCTTCCGTGGTGTCCAGCTCTGTCTCCTCCAGGCAGCTTCTGTGGGCCACTACAGGAGAGCTCTCAGACCCGAAGGCAGTGGGTGCAGAGAGCTCAGGGGTCCATTCTAATTCCCACGGCGCTTACACTTTCCTGGCAGCTCACCCCCAGAACAGATCCCAAACACTGTGGCCAGCAAAGAACTGGATGAAGGCAACACCAAGATCATTTGCATGCTGGGGACAGGCCACACCCCATCCCGTCCATGTACACAGGCAATGTGCCCAGGGAGTTGGACCTAAAAAGCCCCCGGCAAGCACCACAAGTTTTACAGAATGAAAGGGGAACAATAACCAACTCAACGAATCCAGAGGGAATAAAAGAGGACTTCTTCCCCTCCCATGTTGTTCACACTATGCCAATTACAAAATAATTCACCAGCTTATTTAACTTCCTTAAAACTCTGAACACCCTGAGTTCATAAAAGTGAACTCTGTGCAGGAAGGAAGATGTATCTCATATGAACAAGGCTGCATTTGGGAAGGTGGGAAAAGCCACACCTGTTCTTACCCTCCCCTCCCCCTTTCTCCCCACTCACCTGTCACCTTTCTGTGCTTCTCTATTGCAAAACCAGCATTCCTCTCACGGTTGGCTATGCACAAAATATCCTTCTGTTCTCCTAGTCACATCAAAGCACCTTCACGCTATGCAGACAGGTCATCGAGGGAATGCAGAAAATTAACAAACCCACCTAGGTTATTTCTATTAAAATTAGCCCCTCAGCCTGTAGGCTCTGTCAGTTTCCATAGAACACAAACTCTGACAAGTCTGTTGAAAACTCTTAACCTTTCCAGGTTGTGTCAACAGCTTGCAAACACAACAGGAGGATGGCACCTCCGCGTTCAGTCTTCTCTTTTGAAATAGAGGAAGTATCAGGGTCCACTCACTAGCAGATTTCACCTTTATCTTCATCCTCCATCTCCTTGCTCATCATCCACTGCCACCTACGGGGCATACAACCACCTAACTGGATAAAGACTGATGCCTTACAA
The DNA here is from genome assembly GCA_006410875.1 of Neotragus pygmaeus. Taxonomy (NCBI): domain Eukaryota; kingdom Metazoa; phylum Chordata; class Mammalia; order Artiodactyla; family Bovidae; genus Neotragus; species Neotragus pygmaeus. Next base: position 571,802 of record SJYV01025490.1, read on the forward strand.
TTGTCTGTAAGGTCCTGACAGAGGTCTTATTCATCTCTCCCTCCATATCTTATTGCACTCTCCTTTTCACCATACTCAGGCCCACAGAAGGTTGCTTCCTTACTTCTTCAAATAGATCAAGTTCCATCTGTCCCAGGGCCTTTGCACAGACCAGCCCTCTGCATGGGGCCCTCTTCTCCCTTACTTAACCCTTTCTCATCCCTTTGGTTATCAACTCAAAAGTCACTTCCTCAGACCAGGGGGCGACTCACATTTACCCCGTCATAGGTTTTATATATTTATTTTAAGATGTGTTCCATAGCTGGTAACTATACATGGCATTTATAAGATTATTTAAATAAAACTCTCTCTTCCCTACCAGAAGATAAGTTTCATGAGAGCAGGAACAAAGTTACAATTTGCTCTAACACAGAACTTGACATATAGTATGTGCTCAGTAAGTATTTAATTATTTTATCATGTTATTCTTACAGTTAAAAATTTTCCAGTAGCTCCCATGACATTTCACAAAGTCTGGAGAAATCTCACCAAATCATAGGAATTCAAGTGGATTTTTTATTAATCACTTGAATATCTTTCTCCTGCCAAGGTCATTGTACCTCATCTGAATTGATCTCTTTCTCTCCCTCTGCCTGTTCAAAACTAATCAATCCATAAAAATGTAATTACATAGGAGGCAGTTAACCCAGTGGGAAGAGCATCACTCTGGATTAGCGTCCTAGGTTGAAATTCAGCCTTCACTACTTTTTGTGTGACCATGGACATGGCACTTCCATGCCCTGAACTTCTCTCTTATAAAATGGAAAATGTCATACTAACATACCACTGTGAGAGATAAATGACATTTTTTCAAGCATTCAACACAGATCCTGGCACATAGTAGATACTATATAACTATCAGCCCCCTTATACAATGTGAAAAAAAAGCCTTCGTTTTTCAGGTTAGACTATCATAAACCAGGGTCCATATGCCTAAAAGTTGACATACTGTAGAAGCAACATGAGTCAAGTTCACACACAAAACTCATTGCCAGGAAAATCAAGAGTTATTGTCACTAGCTGGCATGGAGACCCTCATCACAGGTATACGGGCTCATTTCCATTGAGGTCACATGGAGCCTAGAGGTAAGTGTGCTGCCTGTGGTAGCAAAACAATTCATGTTACAAAGATTTCTTTCCCAAAGTGCCCAACAAAATCCTAGTTTCTATCAAGGCTCAGCAAGGAAACCGACCCTGGATAGTCATTGGAAGGACTAATGCCGAAGCTGAAGCTCCAATACTTTGGCCACCTGATATAAAGAACTGAGTCACTGGAAAAGATCCTGATGCTGGGAAAGACTGAGGGCAGGAGGAGAAGGGAGCAACAGAGGATGAGATGGTTGGATGGCATCACCGACTCAACGGACATGAGTTTGAGCAAGCTTCAGGAGATAGTGGAGGACAGAGGAGCCTGGAGTGCCACAGTCCATGGGGTTGCAAAGAGTCGGACCCAACTTAGCTACTGACCAACAAGACTTCCTAAGAGCAACTAAAAGCAGAAAGACAGGGTAAGGTTGGAAAACAACTTTGACAGAAAAGCAGCTATGTGCTAGGTACTTCCTCAGATTCATTGAAGTCTTAATAATCCCAGAAGAAGGTACTGAGTCTTCCTAGAAGACTTGCTCTCCTCCTACACACATCTTCCGAGCATGGTCACTGAACAGCTAGCATTTGTCTGCCTTGGCCCTGGCTACATTTATTTCTAAAGTGGGAGTGTATTTCCCTGTTTCCAAAATCACTACAGTAATTACTTGCTGTAACCAATGGGCTGGAATCACCTCTGCTCTGCTTATTCCTAATACACCCATCAACCAAATCTAAACACACAGGAGACCAGTGATAGAGCATGAGCTATTTTTGCATGACTGCCTATTTGAACAAATTCACAAAGGCCTCCAAGTGCCAGTAAGACCATAAGAATATAGAGGTTTAAAAATGATAAGTGGCAGTTTTGCCAATTTGTACAGAACTACAGTATTTTTTTAAGGAAGTCCACTATTCTCCATCTCCCCCAAAGTTCTTTGTTCTTTTGCTCTAACAAAATAAATTATTCTCACCTTGGGCAAGTTGGTAGGAACGTGAGAAAATTATATTAAATCAGACATCCTTGAGATCAAAATAGATTGGAACAGGGGTTCTCTTTGTTTAAAATAGTTCTTCAAAGAGAAAGCAAAAAAGCTTAAGGGAAGAAAAAAGTTGTCAAACACCCTCCAGCACTTTGGAAGCACCTAAGATCTAGGAACTATTGATATGTTAATTAAATTTACTTTTATCTAGGATAGGTGTTTGCTGGTCATGGTCCCATTACCCTGTGGCACTTTTCGGCCTCTTGAATAAAATTTCATTTCTTGAAAGTCATTAGAAAATGCTTGCTTTACTCTATTTTAGAGTGGCTTCCTCTCCCTTAATATACTTTAGTGAGACCTCATTCGACTAGGATGTTAACATTATAAAGTTCATCACCCAAGTTCAGGGAGAATCTGCAACCTCATTAACTTCCTCCACCATAGGCCTTCTGCCCAGATAAGGAACCAATCATCTCAGATAAGAAGAAAGTCAGACTTTTGAGTGATTAACAATTGTGTTGACTAGCTGCCAGAGTGGGCCCTATCTAGAACTGTAAATATCTAGAGTCCCTTGGACTGCAAGGAGATCCAACCAGTCCATTCTGAAGGAGATCAACCCTGGGATTTCTTTGGAAGGAATGATGCTAAAGCTGAAACTCCAGTACTTTGGCCACTCATTGGAGAAGACTCTGATGCTGGGAGGGATTGGGGGCAGGAGGAGAAGGGGACGACCGAGGATGAGATGGCTGGATGGCATCACAGACTCGATGGACATGAGTCTGAGTGGACTCCGAGAGATGGTGATGAACAGGGAGGCCTGGCATGCTGCAATTCATGGGGTCGCAGAGTCGGACACGACTGAGCGACTGAACTGAACTGAGAGAAGGAAAATCCTTTTCAGCAATAACCCACTTCAGTAATCTATTTCAATCTATTGCAAAGCCTTCACTGCTGAAAATTCTTCCTCATAACCAACATAAATCCCCTGGGACAGTTTAACTCTGATTCTATTCCAGGAAAGATGCCCTTTCCGGGTTCTTGAAACATCTTCCTTGTACTGGTCTTGGTCTCAAACCAATCAGGAAAGAAGGTCAGGCGGAGTACAAAACTGAGACCATCAAGAGCTGAATGAATCCAAACCTAAAAGTATCCAAGGAGTATCCCGTGGATTTGAAGTCAGTTGATGTTACTTGATTATAAGCCCACATTTTCTTTTCCCTTAAAAAGCTAATGGCATCCATGATGCCATCACTATCAGAATTTTTACTTTCTTCTGGAATAGGGGTTGTTAAAATATGAACTGTGGGCTGAATGCCTGTTTTTATAAATCAAGTTTTCTTGGGACACAGCTGTGCTCATTTGTTCATGTATTATCTATGACTGCTTTCTCGCTACAGTGAAGGACAGAATTGTAACAAAGACCCCACTGCCCACAGATCCCCAAATGTTCACTATCTGGCTATTTACAGAAAAAGTATGCAGTCCTTTGTTACCATCAAAATGCACAGTTTCAAAATACTAGTCTAAGTCCCAAAGAGAACCCTTTGGCTATCTTAAAAACCAAGGCCAACTGTTGCATGCTGAATGCAACAGTGATAATGATGAAGACCAGGAAAAGAACCAACATCGTCACCTTGTCATATGATCCAATTTACCATCAGCATCTACAAACCCAGTTTTGCCCCTTTCATTTGATTGTATCTTATCAAAAAAATTGGGAATGTACCACTACTGCCTGTAAAAAGCACTCAATAGCAACACCATAATAACAGAAATAGATAACCAATCAAAGGCACCACACACATGATACATTATCAGGTGATCAGGATATAAGCTCCACAAGGGTAGGTTTGCTGGCTCCATTCACTGTAGACTTCTCAGTACTTTAGAACAGTGAGTAGCACAATGTAGTTATCCAATGAATGTGTGTATGCTCAGTCGCTCAGTCATGTCTGACTCTTTGTAACCCCATGGACTATAGCCTGATAGGCTCCTCTGTCCATGGGATTTCCCAGACAAGGATACTGGAGCAGGTTGTCATTTCCTACTCCAGGGATCTTACTGATCCAGAGATCGAACCTGCAACTCTTCCGACTCCTGCAATGTCAGGCAGATTCTTTGCCACTGAGCCACCTGGGAAGCCTGGTACCCAACGAATGCTTGAGGAATAAGTGAGAGTTCTCACAAAAATGCCTCAGAGCTCATTCTGGCATTAGGCAAAGTGGCCAAGCAGAGATGTGAAACTCCATGGTTTCAGTCTCTCAATAGCTCACTGCCTGTGCCAATATGTGGTTCAATCAGCAAGCCCTCTTCTAGCCCATCTTGTTTTCAATTAAATAAAGACCCTTCAGCAATGGGATAACTAAATCTAACCTGGTAAGCATGGTAAGCATTTATTGGGGGTTGATTTACTTAGTACTGGATTAGAAACTACAAACCTAAAAAGAAACACGAGATGTTTTTTGCCTTCAGCACATGCAGAACAGTAAAGCTATTAAAAACCTGAACTCTGGAAAAAAACAAACTGCCCAACCTTCCCATCCTGGCTCCATCATCATTTGTTATGGGACTTTGGGCATATTATCCAACTGCCCAAACCTCTGTTTCCCCATCTATAAATGGGAACAATTATAATATCTAACCAAGGGTTGTTGCACAGTTACAGTGCAACATTTATATACTAATATTAATTAATTATATATTATATATAACATATTAATTGTATTAATACTTATATTAATATAAGTGCAATACACTTATATTAATGAGTGGCTTACTATACTTTTTAAAGAATTACTTCCTTTTATTCTTCTATTGTCTCCTGGGCTTACTATATTTCTTTGATATTTATTTTCTATGGGAAAATAAGAAACCTGCAACTGAGGCAATTAGTGAGCAATAATTTATCATTCATAATTTTGAAATTCCATGTGTGAGTAGGGTTTATAGTTAGAGAACAGAATCTTTTCTAAGTCCTGGAATGCTCTTCCCCTAACACATCCCTTGGTTAATTTCCACCCATTGTTTAAGTCTGATGTTCAATGTCATTTCTCTGGAGCAAACTTTCCAGACCAATCCATCCTCCATTTCGGACCAGTATCCACCATATGGTACCCTGTTTGCACCCTGCACCTCCTTTCTGTAGAGACACCACTACTGAAAATACTTGTGCAACAAACTGTCAACGGTATGTATGAAGCTTTTGGTTTCTGTGTGTCTCATTTTCACACACAGGAAACCTCCATAAACGTTAGTGGATTGAATGACTGTGTAGTATGGAACCCGAACGAAGCAGAGAGCATCGTGGCTTCAAGAGTTTTGTGGGGAGGTGAAATTCAGGGTAGTTAAGAGAGTAAAATGAAGAAATGAAGAAAGCTGACTGGTTTGCAGGTCTTAAGTTGTTTGTTTGTTTGTTTTTAATGTAAGAAACCACAGTAGTATGTAATTTCTTGAGAAGAATGTGTACAAGCTCATCCTCAATCTTAGATGTTCCTTTAGGTAGTTAATGGAAGAGACTGAGCTGGGTCTCTTCTTTTGAGACAGAAGGGAGATTTTCAGAGAACATCCATGCCAGCTGGTGCACAGGTTCCTTTGCACATATCTGAAAATTATCAGAGTGCATTCCTCAAGGAGGGAGAAAACCTACGGAGGGAGATTTTTCCATTCAACATTGACTTGATCATTGAAGGCAATACTATAAAACAAAGTAATTTTTTACTCCGTTAATTCAATATGGTTCTTGAGTTGTGACTATTCATGTGAAGTCTGTTACATATATTAAATATATATATATACACAGAGACATATACACATATATACAATCTCTTCCTTCTGTTCTCTAATTAGCACTCATTAAAAACTGTGAAATTCTGTCACTAAAGCACAAGGTAAGAGTTCTACTAAGATTCTCATCTATGCCTTGCTTCTCAGGATATTATCAAGTATGTCCATATTCTAGGGAAAGTACAAACCTTATCTCCACTTAGCTATCAGAGATGGAAGATTTTAAAAACTATGCAAAAAGAATGAGTCTTAATATGCAATGCAAATGAGTGAATTTTATAAAAGGCAAAGATAAAAAAATTATAATCCCTTTGGCATGCCATTAAGCAAATTCTTCCTGAGGATTATGAGTTTTAAAAATGCTCTGAACAATCCATTCATTCATTCAGCTAATATGTGTTGTGCATTCATTTATTCGTTCATTCCACTGATTTACCAAGCACCGTTTATGGACAGCTACTGCTGGGTGTGGGAGGTTGGGGTCACTGGATTCAATGTGTAGCTGAGTAACGAGCGCCAGTAGAGACAGAGATGACGTCACCCTGCACTTTTCAGAGCACTTGTGTACCAGGAACCACACAGGTCCTCAACCCGGGCATTACCAGTCTGGAGCAGAAAAAGTACAAAAACTGAGAGTAAGCCTTTATAACCTTTCCCATAGATCTGACAGTGTAATTTTACCTCTGGTAACTCTAATAGTTAACGGGGGCTTGTGTTTAATTGTCTTTTTTAAAAATTTTATCTTATCAATCCACTATAGGCTGAAGGCAAAGAGAGACCAAGAACCCTGCCTGAGGGAAGGAAAACTGGCATAGAACCCAGGAGAAAGAGACAACAGGACAGAGAGTGAGCAAGAAAAGGAGCGCGCGTGTAGCTGGAACTAGGAAGCAATGAGCAGTCCTTAAAGACTTCCTGGAGGCAGTGGCATCTGAAGAAAGTCTGACAGGATAGGGCCAAGCCTGGGAGAAAAGACCTTTTGAGGCAAAGTGAAAGGTTGAGGTTCAGAAGTACAGGGTTTTTATAGGGTATAGCAAGTATCAAAGAGGAGAATAATAGCTATAATCGTGGCAAATATGTATAGTACATGTACTGTGACATGGGCTCTGTATTGAGAATATGGTGGGAGTTATTTTCTTTGTTCTTCCAATAACCCCTCGGGACACTGACTTGGGAAAATGGTTCTCAGATAGATGGAGGGGGCAAGGGTGCCCCCTGGGCAGGCAGGAGACAGATGCCACTCAGGGAGGAGCAGGCCCCAAGTCTGTTCCTCCCACTGGATGAGGGTGGGGCCTCACTGGGACTGAGTCGGGTTAGTCAATAATCTCTTCAGATGAAGGACAGAAAGTTATCCTGGGGGTTCTTTCAAAAGGGTAAGGTGAGCCCAAGAATGAATGAACAGATGAGCAACAAACACGGATTCCCCAGAGAAGGCAATGGCACCCCACTCTAGTACTCTTGCCTGGAAAATCCCATGGATGGAGGAGCCTGGAAGGCTGCAGTCCATGGGGTTGCTAAGAGTCGGACACAACTGAGCGACTTCACGTTCACTTTTCACTTTCATGCATTGGAGAAGGAAATGGCAACCCTCTCCAATGTTCTTGCCTTGAGAATCCCAGGGATGGGGGAGCCTGGTGGGCTGCCGTCCATGGGGTCTCAAAGAGTAGGACACAACTTAGCAATTGAACAAAAACAGCAACCTACCAGTTAGTACAGAAATGCTGCACTTGCTTTTACTTAAGTGTGATGTGATGCGTATAGATGATTTGATCTTAAGCCCAATGGCATCCTGAGAGGCAGGAAGAGATCCCGGCATAGCAGGTAGGGAACAGGAGATGGAGGGAGGCCCTGACTTCTGGATTCAGGATGTGGACTTGGAGCCTGAAGATAGGAAGGAGTTAATGCAGAGCATAAAAATCCTATGGGTAGCTCTTTGCTTCCACAAAGAACACTCTTTGGCACAACAGAACAATACAGTGAAAATGACCAAGCTACTCATGTGGCCCTAGGTCACAGTCCTCTTGGGGGAAAAAAGTTGGGCTGAAACGACACAGTCAGCTCTTCTAAAGCAGGTTCCTATGATGCCCAGACATTCCGAAGTCTGCACTTTGCAGACAGAGCCTTAAAATGTCTAGCTAGGGAATTCTTGAGTCTGCTTTAAAATTTTATATATATTAAAATACTAAACATATTTAAAATTTATAATATCAAAATATCCACACATATATATATTCATATGTATACACATGTATATATACACCTCTACCTTTTCTTGAGAGCCCGCACAAAAGAAGGTCTCATCCACTTACCAATTTGGGAGACACTTCAGCAACTTTTAAGATGTCAAGCACCATAAAATCAAAGTCCCTGTTATTGTGGTAAATTGGCCTTCATTGCCAAAGCAAAACTAGATTCAGAGTTAACCATTGTAGCCACGAATAGCTATTCCTGAACGGCCAAGAATCATGATTTTTGATGTTTTTCCATCCAAAAGAGGGGAACATTATTCACCAGGGCCTGAAACTGTTTCCTGCCCCATGAACCTAAATTCCTACGCCAATAAGACCGTCTCCACAGAAGCCCTTAAAACAGAAATGTCACTCCACAGAGTTCTTGTTGCAGCCAATACAACTCTAGGTTTAAACTTGACTGCAGAGACTGAAAATCTGTCTCGCCGCAGAAGCAAGGAGAGACCTCTATTTTCTGAAACGCCTGGAGACTGATGTCATTGTTCTGCCTCTCCAATGCCATCACTTCCCAAAACCCAAGTGAACTCTGGAGAACGTGACAAAGACCTGAGATTTCAGTTTTATCCCATGGCTGGCATGTATTTCCAAATTCATTTAGTGCTCAGGTAAGTCTCAGCTTTAAAAAACATGGTGAGGATAAAGACTAGATAGTTGACTCCACTGGCGTCTGTGTCATAGGAGAAGGACAGCACTATTAATATGATTTCCAGCAGAAAAATCCATTGCTGTTAGGCAGGGTTCTCCAATTTCTTTACTACAGCCATATTTACTATAGTGGTTGTTGCCATGATTTAAAAAAAAAAAAAGCCATTAACACATACCTCTAACACCTGAAAGAACTTACTGATGATTCCTCCAGGAAAAATTCTATAGAATGTTATACCTAAAAAAGGGTTGAATAGGTGGCTGGTCCATGACCCACCCTTCCCCCACTCCCCAGGAGGAAGTTGGTTATATAAATAAACGGATTTTCTGTGAGGACAACTATCCCTACACCTTGCTCTAGTTACAGCAATTAGCCTAAGTAGGCTTTGTTGTTACTTCGTCACTAAGTCACGTCCAACTCTTTTGCGACCCCATGCACCATAAACTGCTAGACTCCTCTGTCCATGGGCTTGTCCAGGCAAGAACACTGAAGTGGGTTGCCCTTTCCTCCTCCAAGGAATCTTCCTGACCCAGGGACTGAACCCGTGTTTCCTGCATTGGCAGGCTGATTCTTTATCTCTGAGCCACTGGAGAAGCCCTCTTAGCGGGTTCACCCCTTCTGATTTACAGTCCTGGCCAATGGATGTCCACCGGGACATGGCCACAGACACCCCCCCAGAGTCTCTGGACATTGGCTTTTTTCCCCAAGGGTGTGAGGACTCCTTCATGACATCAAAATATGATGTTAACTTCCAAATCATTAAAGTTATTATTTTAGCCCATTAATTGAGAATGCTCATAAATTATTTAGCCATGCTTCAAATATTTATAAATTGCAAGGCCGTCTACATTTATTTCGCAAAGAAGACTATAGAAGATGTGTGTGCAGTGAGTGGGTAGGTGCTGTTTGGTGGTGGGAGGTATCCAGATTCCCACATCCCTGGTGAAGACTCAGGTCCATGGGGACCCAGCACCCACAGGTTTGGCATCTCGGGTTCGGCTGCATGAAGACACTGCTCCCTTTCATATTTCCAGAGTGCAGGAAGGAGCTGGCTTTCAAGTCTTTTAATTTTGCCCCTTTAACTGGGATGTGCTCCACTATGAAGGCTTTGTAAAGGATATTCCAACAAAATGTAAATATGAGCCACATTCAAGAGCGCCATTTAAAATGAAAACCCACACAAGATCTCTCGGCAAACCACTGGCTTTAAAGGGAGCCTGGCTGACTTGAAAGACGGGACACTTGATCCTGGACTCACTGCACCACCCGGCTTCCTGCCATGGCTCTGCTGGTTCTGACCATGGAATTTCCGAAATAGACACCCTCCAACAAAGCCAAGAGCACATTTTTGTGGCTACAGAGTGAAGTGAGGTTTCTCTTTATTAGAGAGAGATGGCATTGCTACATGCATGGACTAGTTTTCCCTCAGAGGGTACCAGTCTAAGCAAGCCCAAGAGAAGTGCAACAGGAAGAGATATACCACATGATTCAGGCACCACATGGTTTGGGAGGCAAGCGGGCTCCTAAGAACCCTGGGAAGGAAGAAGCAATTTCAGCACCACAACTTTTCTGAAGCCAAAGGAACATGGACTCCAGAACTGAATGATGCAGTGATTATTCCACAAGGACCACCCACAAACCAAAAAGACATGAAGTTATCAATGAGGGGGGTTCCTTGATGGGGGAATCATGAGCTCACTTCTGTGAGGGCAAAGAAGAAAGCTACTTGGGGAGGGTGAAGAAGAGTGAGCCATGTGTAGGTAAACTGGTTCAGTGGCTCAGTGTAAAATACAGATCTACGACTAGTAAAATGCCTCTGAAGGCAACCCACTGCTGGTCCTGAAACACTGTCTTGAAAACACTGTCTTGATGGAGAATGAACCATTTTAGCAGTAATGGGCCCGATAAATTGGAAAGGCAAGATGACCAGGGTAAGTCTGTAGTCATCACTCAAGTGTGATGTAAGATGGCTTTGGAATGAAGATGGTGGATATAGAAATGTGAATTAATCTGGAACCTCAGAGAGATGCCTTCCCCCTCCAAGCAAGATATCAGACTTACTACCCAACTGTGGGTCTGACTGTAGCATTTTAGGTGTAGACACTACAGGATAGGGGTTGGCCATATGCACCACTGGCCTAAAGAAAAGAAAATTCTATGATAACCGCAGAATAAAAGGATCCCCATTTTGTCTCTTCTCTTGAAACCCTCCCAGCACCAGCACCATCCCTGAACACCCCATTCTTAGATACCCCACGCCAAGCGGGGTATCACCATTCCTTTGAGGTGAACTGATAACGATGATGCAGTAAAACAGAGAAGTCACCCAGCTGATGACAAGCCATCACTGCCGTGTGACCTTTCCAGCTGGAGAGAGTGAAGCTCAGACAAAGCACTTAGTCTATGAAGGAGGCCATGAAGGCCCGTGAGGATACAGTTTCCCTGGGGAACTGAGACCTGGGCTCCGTGGCACTGGATGAGCCCCGTTTTGGCCTCCGCCACTGTCACACCGGATAAAGCTGAAAGAACAATTTTTCTGAGCCTCGAGATTCTGTATTTGTAAACAGAAGAGATATAACTAAATGGCTCCTAGGTCCCTGTGAGCACTAAATTCTCGTGTGATCAGTGCTTCTGAAATTGGGCTGTGTCCAGGTGGGGAAGTTCATTTACCCCCTATCTGGCTTACGCTCACAAAAGGGAGTGATTTCTTCCCTCTGAGGCTCTCATCTTGCCCATTATTCAGAGTGAGCTGCCTCCTGGAGTGCTGTCAAAATACATCAGCTTCAAAGACAAACACACACCTTTCAATCCAAGGCCAAGATAGTTTACTGTATAATTTATGATAATGTTAAGTCTGCTTCTCATAAATGTTAATGGTTCCACTTTTTCCCTTCATAGATGGGTAATTCTTAGAAAAGCAGCTGGATGCTAAAAGTTACATTTTTTTTTTTTAAACAACAAAACTGCCTCAGCCAACAAATCGGATTAAAACAAAATCAGACCCCACTAGGTTGCAGGCACAAAGACTCTGTTAATGGCAGTAAGCAAACCCAAAATAAAACCATTCAAAGTTCTGTTCTCCTGTGCATCTACCATGATTTTGTTAAGTTCATAGTCACACAGCTTTGTCCATGTTAGTGTGTAAATACTAACAGAGAAAGAGTTCATTATCTTACTCCACGTTCTTTCTATTCCTATCAGTTGCTGAATTTGTTGTACATTAGTCTAACATGTCTAATACATCTGAGTGCCACCAGAGTAAATTCTTTCCTGCTAGAAACATTTTGCCATCCAGTCTTCAACCTTTTCTCATTTATAGAATTAGCAAACTTTAATTTGAAGTAGAAATGCCATCCCTTCATCGTTTATACCCTATAGAATTGCTTTGACTGTTAAGTGTGTTTGAGGAAGGTTCTCTCAGACATTCAGTTCAGTTCAGTTGCTCAGTTGTGTCCGACTCTTTGCGACCCCATGAATCGCAGCACGCCAGGCCTCCCTGTCCATAACCATCTCTCAGAGTTCACTCAGACTTGTGTCCATCGAGTCCGTGATGCCATCCAGCCACCTCATCTTCTATCACCACTGGGTATTGTTTTTGCTTTGGCTCCATCCCTTCATTCTTTTTGGAGTTATTTCTCCACTGATCTCTAGTAGCATATTGGGCACCTAATGACCTGGGGAGTTTCTCTTTTGGTATCCTATCATTTTGCCTTTTCATACTGTTCATGGGGTTCTCAAGGCAAGAATACTGAAGTGGCTTGCCATTCCCTTCTCCAGTGGACCACGTTCTGTCAGCCCTCTCCACCATGACCCGCCTGTCTTGGGTTGCCCCACAGGCATGGCTTGGTCTCAGACATTAAGAGATGGATTTTGAAACCACTTGAATCTTTCAAACTCATTTTCTGACAAGAGAGTCAATTTCAGTTTAGCTAGTGAAGGTGAGGCTTTTGAAATTCCAAATTTTGAACCATCAAAATAAGACTGTAGGTCTTCTAAATTACTGACTCTACAAAATACAACAATAAACAAATTATAACCAAAAAAAGTTTTCAAAATTCCGCACTAAAACACCCACAAAATCATATGAAAGAAATAAGTTAAATGTCTTCAGATTGCTTGGTCTCAGGACACCAAGGTTCTAGCTTCTCTTCCACTTGATAACTCTGTCACATCATTCGTTCTTTCTTTATTTCATTATTTCCTTCAACTAAGACATGCTGAATTTGACAGCAAGACCCTGCTCTGGACATTGGTTATAAAGAGATGACAGAAGATAGTCTCTGCTTTCAAAGAGCCCACAGTCTGGGGGAGAAAGAGACATGCAAACAGATAATGCTACAGTGTGGTGGGTATGTTGATCAAGACCCTCAGAGAGTATAAGGAAGAAACGTGGGTGGTGATGAGGGCAGAATGTCAGAGTTACAGGGTGTTTTAAAGAAGGGGATGCCTCCATGGAGCCTTAAGACCTACCCTGTCTTGGCTTCCCAGGCCAGCTGTGAGGCTCCTGTAAGATAAAGCCTGGGAAAGGGCCTTGTGAACTAAAGCATAAAAGAGCGGGACTGGGATTATTTTCCATGGTGAGAAATAGCAAGCAGCAGCATAGTGAATGAGTTCTTTGGCATCTCTGGCTGTGAAAGAAAACATCCAAACATGATTTGCAAGAGGGTTTTTAAAAATCCAGTTTCAGCCAATTTTCTCAATTTTACCTGTATTTAGAGAGGACTTAAAATGCAAGGACTATACATCTCCATTTCACAGATGAAGAAATTTTGGCAAAGAGCCCCAAGAACTGGGGAAGACTACAAAGGAAGAAAGGTCCAAGAGCCACTCAGGCCCAGGGGGTGGTGATGGTGGGAGATGCTATTTTCCTTAAATCGTATTCTTTTTTTAGAAGATTTTTTTTTTTTTTAATGTGGACCAGACCATTTAAAAAGTCTTAATTAAATTTGATACAATATCGCCTCTGTTTTACGTTTCTGTTTTTTGGCCCTGACGCATGTGGAATCTTAGCTACCCAACCTTGGTTCAAACCCACACTCCTGCATTAGAAGGCAAAGCCTTAGCCACCGGACCATCGGGGAAGTCCCTTAAGTAACATACTCTTCTCAAGGATGACACTCCTGCCAAAAATGGGAAGAGTGTTTTTTGTTGTTGTTGTCGTTCATAAAAACACATCAGAAAGTAAACAAAATCCACATTATAAACATCCCAAATACCTGTGAAACACTTTTCTCCACCTCTTTCCAAGGCAGACAGAACACAGCAGGTGTTAAGACTCATTTCATCTTCCACTTGAGATGAAGGTGGCCCTGACAAGCTTGTCATAAGCACCCCTGATATGGATTTGAAATACAAGAGGAAATAAAATGAAAAGAAAGAAGGAATCTGGGAGGGTTGGGATTCTGGGAAGACACTGTAAAGACAAGATATCCACGCGAACTGGGGAGATTCAGTGAACACAGAAGAAAGGGCAGCCACTAGGCAGAATGAACCAAAGCACAGGGACCAGCAATGGCCCTGTCCAGACACACGACAGCTCCCAGAGATGCCATCAGGAGTCACCCGTGACCAGGGCTTGCCCCATTGCTGCTTCTACAAAGAATTAGACTTAAGTGCCCCTGTTCCCTGAACCCCTCCATCACAGCTAATTCTTGTGTTGAGAAGCGAATGGCGAGCATGATGAGAGAGTACCAGAGCTGACACGTGTATTCCACGCATGCTCCCTTGTGCTTGCCCTGGGGGATGAAGAGCCAGAGCAATCCAGTCTTTGTGCTAAAGAAGCTCCTAGCTCCCAGGCACCCACACGCTCTGCAGCACACGGTGCTGGGGGCAATAAAGGAGAAGGGTATGGTTGCTGGGGGCAGCCAGACAGGGAAGAATAAGAGCTTTGTGAAATGGATGGTGAGAGGAAAGAGCCTGGGCCCAGGGGTGTGAAAACACACAGGGCATTTTGAGGAGGGGGGGATAGTTAGTGTCAGATCCAGTGTGGGTGGCCATCTGCTTGGGCTGTGGTTCTCAACCCTGACTGCCCATTAGACTTAACGGGAGAAAAAAATACAGATGTCAAGAGTCCAATGTGATGTTATGGGTGGTAGCACATGGCTGTGTTCCTATGTAAAAATTCAAACCATACCCTAAAGATTTGTAGGCTATACTGTCTTAAATCACACCTTCCTAAACAATTAAAATCCCCAGGTCCCATTTCAGACCAATGAAGTCACAATGGAATATGCAAAAGCAGGGCTGAAGATCCTTGTCCTGGGGGAGAATTTTTTTCCTTTTTTTTTTTTTAAGTCCCCTCATTTTAAGGTCACAAATCTTCTTTAACAGGAATTAAAAAGTTATATTCCACTATTTGCTAGGGAGAAATTAACACAAATAAAATGTATTGGGGGTACCTTCAGTGATGTTTTTTAAATAAGCAGTAGCTTCAATTCTTTCACACCACCTTGTAAAATAAATAGGTTGAGTCCCCTTTTACAGATGAGGAAACTGAGGCTCAAAGAAGTTACTCTCTTGTCAAAGGGCACACAGCCATTAAGAAGCAGAACCGGGGGCTCTGTGTGGTGCCCGGATGACTAATTTTTCTGAAGGATCCATGCATCTTTTCTGAAGGGAATTTAGTAAATACCATCAAATGGCATACACATCAAATGACAGGGAGCCCACCACCTTCTCTGACTCAAGCTCTAAAAACCTCTTAAAACAGGAGCTTTTTGCTGCTTATAGGAATTATTTCTGCAAACCAGTAAATCTGAAGTCAGCAATGCTTAAATTGCTCCTTGAAGCCCGTAGCCACTTGCATGCCTCTTTGTCTTTGGTCGGGGGGTGGGGGTGGTCTCCTCTCTGCAATTCATTTCAGCTTCAGTCTATACCAGAATCTCCAATCTGTCATGCCAAGAGCAAGAAGAAATACCCTCCTAACAAGACTCTGGGCAACACTAGGGCTGCCTGCAATCTAGACTTTCAAAGAGTCATATTCTGCAAGAGCAGCTAACGAAGCTCACAGCAACAGGAAAAACTGCACAAAAGCAGAAAATGACAATTTAAAATGTACACCCATGGAGTGATGGCATTAAGGAAATCCTCAAAGCCCCTAGCAATGTAGCTGCCAAAAGAAAAAAAAAAAAAAAAGACTTCTTATACACACACACACAAAGGCCCAAGTTATAATAAGGATCCATATACATACCACAGGTTATGAACATTACTGCAGCATTTAAAGTGATAACAGTATAATATTAAATCCTGGACAATATAAGACAGGTTGCTTAAGCATAAAGGCTAACAGAATCTGGAAACACCAGGGAAATAAGAAGCACATGCAAGAGAAAAAATATTCACTTGTTATTTCTGGATCACTTTTCCTGGTGCCTGTAGGAGAGTCAACAGTGTTTCTAGATGACATCTCAGTAGTTCCCTGCATTCACACAACTTCCTTCTTTCCCAAGCCCAGCTCTGCTATTTGAGCTGAAATGTTCTGCCTACCTTCATTCCATCTTATTCCTTCACTCCCCGTTCTATTTCTACAGTTTCGCAATGGATAACAGAGACAGGGAGGAGGGGCATCAAGAACTAAGATGCACTTGAAAAAGGACACGTGTGGAAACCTATACACCCATCATCTCCCTAGAATCCAGACATAAAGACTATATAGGGAAAGTTAGAACATACTGAAAAGCGTCCATTCCAAACTCCTGACTTCAAAACTGAGGAAACCAGGCTCAGGGCAGTGGGATGAGTTGCCTGAGATTACAAAACTGGCTTCCTGGCCAGAACTGGATCTAATCAAGTCATAACTTACACTTTCCATGTGGTTATATCCTTCCCTGCTATCTTACAAATAACGTACTGAGGGTATCCCTCACACAGACAGTGTGACTTTTTTTTCGGAGCTAGTCAGGGGTGGATCTTAAAGCCAGGTGTCTGGAATCCTCCTCTGGTATCCAGAAAATGACTTACGTTAGGTGTGTGGCTGGTAGGCAGACGTCCCTACCTGCACCAGGCTTCATAGTCCAATTCATCCCAGTGGAACTAAGGCATCCCTCACTGTCCACATCTTGACTAAAGGAGACCACATTACTGTGTAAAATATATTCAGGTTGCTTAAGGCACATGCTGTACTGAGAAAACTGAGACAAAAGGCTAAGAGTGTTTGGGCAGTGGCAAGAAGCTATATTACAAAGGTACATCACTTTCATATTCATTTGCACATTTTTCCTCATAAGAAAATTAGGCTTTAATGTAACCTCAATTTCAACCTTGTTGCTTTATTGCCTAAAGCCCATTAGAGAGCTATTTCCCAGGGCCAGGAACTTAGATTGAAGGTCAGGAGGCTGGAGTTTTAATCGACTCATGATGAAACTTCTTTCCCGGGGCTCCACTCCACTGTCTGGCTCTGCTTTCCTATGGGGGGAGGCAGGGTGCATCCTATATGGGTGTGAGAATTTTTCGTAATACACCAAAGGCTCAGTTAACTGCTTCTGTGGGTGTGCGCATGCCTGCACTAGGCAGTGGGGACAAAGCTTCTTCTGACTCACTGACAAGTATACCTCAAAACAGAACAGCTAAAGCACCACCCTAAATAGTGGAGGTAGGCACCACCTTGTCTGTGTCTTCTTCCTCCTCTCCCTTCCCCTGAGGTAGACCAGTGTGTCTAATCCACTTTAGGATACAGGTGAAGAGCCTCTGAAGAGTTTCCTATGGCTCAAAACAGCGAATTCCCACTCTGCCCCCCAAATTCCTCAGACAAATAAAACTATCTACATATTAGGAATGTTCTTGTCCTCTGGCTCTTAAAAACTTAGATCAGTATGGAAAAGACCTAGGTGGTCTTTAAAAATTGCTGATCCTTCAGCTCCCCTGGTCCCTCCTGATNCTTACACTTTCCATGTGGTTATATCCTTCCCTGCTATCTTACAAATAACGTACTGAGGGTATCCCTCACACAGACAGTGTGACTTTTTTTTCGGAGCTAGTCAGGGGTGGATCTTAAAGCCAGGTGTCTGGAATCCTCCTCTGGTATCCAGAAAATGACTTACGTTAGGTGTGTGGCTGGTAGGCAGACGTCCCTACCTGCACCAGGCTTCATAGTCCAATTCATCCCAGTGGAACTAAGGCATCCCTCACTGTCCACATCTTGACTAAAGGAGACCACATTACTGTGTAAAATATATTCAGGTTGCTTAAGGCACATGCTGTACTGAGAAAACTGAGACAAAAGGCTAAGAGTGTTTGGGCAGTGGCAAGAAGCTATATTACAAAGGTACATCACTTTCATATTCATTTGCACATTTTTCCTCATAAGAAAATTAGGCTTTAATGTAACCTCAATTTCAACCTTGTTGCTTTATTGCCTAAAGCCCATTAGAGAGCTATTTCCCAGGGCCAGGAACTTAGATTGAAGGTCAGGAGGCTGGAGTTTTAATCGACTCATGATGAAACTTCTTTCCCAGGGCTCCACTCCACTGTCTGGCTCTGCTTTCCTATGGGGGGAGGCAGGGTGCATCCTATATGGGTGTGAGAATTTTTCGTAATACACCAAAGGCTCAGTTAACTGCTTCTGTGGGTGTGCGCATGCCTGCACTAGGCAGTGGGGACAAAGCTTCTTCTGACTCACTGACAAGTATACCTCAAAACAGAACAGCTAAAGCACCACCCTAAATAGTGGAGGTAGGCACCACCTTGTCTGTGTCTTCTTCCTCCTCTCCCTTCCCCTGAGGTAGACCAGTGTGTCTAATCCACTTTAGGATACAGGTGAAGAGCCTCTGAAGAGTTTCCTATGGCTCAAAACAGCGAATTCCCACTCTGCCCCCCAAATTCCTCAGACAAATAAAACTATCTACATATTAGGAATGTTCTTGTCCTCTGGCTCTTAAAAACTTAGATCAGTATGGAAAAGACCTAGGTGGTCTTTAAAAATTGCTGATCCTTCAGCTCCCCTGGTCCCTCCTGATTGGTCAGGGGTGCAGCGTAAAGCAATGGGATTTTTTAATCACTTCTTCCCCTCTTCCCAGGGTAACTGCAATAAGCAAGCAAGTCTGAGGAGCACTACTCTGGCCTAGGGGCTTCCCAGGTGGCGCTAGTGGTAAAGAACCCACCTGCCAATGCAGGAGACCTAAGAGACGCTGGTTCGATCCCTGGGTCGGGAAGATCCTCTGGAGAGGAGAATGGCAACCCACTCCAGTATTCTTGCCTAGAGAATTCCATGGACAGAGGAGCCTGGCAGGCTGCAGTCCATGGGGTTACACAGAGTCGGAAATGACTGAATCGACTTAGCATGCACCCACACTCTGGCCTAGGTGAGACTTTGAAGCATGCCTCTGACATCAAATGCTCCCTATCCCCCGCCCACCTCTATCCAGAGAGAGGGAAAGCTGTCTACACCCTGCATGCCCAGGCCAACCTTTCCAGCCACTTGCCATCTCTAGGTAGGATGCTGGGGAGAAGACAGGGACAATTCACTAACTGCTTCTGAGTCCTTTAAGTTTCCTTTTCTACTAAATAAAACGCTTATCAGGCCTCAGACTTCCTTAAGTACACGTGAACAGCCCTTGGCAGCCCAAGCAAGGTTCCTTACCCCTCAGCAGCCAGGACCACGTGGGCGCTGCTGATTCCCTTCAAAGCACATTTCCCTCCCTGCTCCCCAAGGCCAGGCTCCCACCTCTTGGCCAATTATGCAGCCTGGCAACCCCCACCATTAAGGTATCAGCTCCTTTTCCTTAAAGCCATTCCCTTATCAGGGCTCAGAGATAATGCCAACACTAGGAAAATACTATTTTTATATTCCAGTGGGTACAGCTTATAATAATTCATGCTGGTAGGTTTTGTTTCCCATATATGCGGATCCTGACTGCAGTCTACCTCCAGGCAGGAACAAAATGCATGCATGTTGGAGGCAATGGGGGAGGCTCTTGCCTGCCTCAAATGCCGATTCAGCACACTCTCTGCCCCTTGAAGAGTGAAGGGTGGAGGGGCTGCACACGTCCAGCTTTTCATAAAGCAACTCAGCAAGACTAACAGCAGAAGGCTTTCTAGCCAGAGAATCACAAAAGGAAAAAGTCCTGGAGTTCCCGACATAGGTCACTGCAAGTGACCTATTCTCTGTATTTATTCAACCAGTTTTTAGCTTTCTTTAAAAAAACAAACAAAAAAAAAAAATCAGCATCACTCTTCCCTAATTATTTTTCAAATCTGGCCTAGAAGTAATAAAAAACTCAGTAATAACCTAAGTGCTGCAGTGAATGAGCCTCAGAACTCTGAAGAACAAGGTATGCCTCCCTAGGCCTCAGTTTCCCCATCTGATAAGGAGATCACACTTCACTAGGTGACTGCTAATCTTCCACCCTGACCTCACAGGACTCTGAGACTGTAATCCCTTTCTATTCCATTATCATCTTTAGGTCTTCTTTCCAGCATCTAATCTACAGCAGGAGCTGACACTGTTATCTCTCCTTGTACAGTCCACCCCAGTCAACCTCTAAAAGGGTGTGTTTGGGTTGGCAGAGGAGTTGCATACATACTCAGTCACTCAATGGTGTTCGACTCTGCAGCTCCGTGGACTACAGCTCGCCGGGCTCCTCTGTCCATGGGATTTCCCAGGCAAGAATACTGGAGTGAGTTGCCATTTCTTCCTCCAGAGGGTAGAGGAGAATCAAAATGACTTAAAATTTTTAAAAGTCTTTGTCAACTCTTCCTATTATTATAGCACAGTGGTATGAAAATTAATTGGCTATAAAATATAAAACTACTTCTTTTTCTCCACTACTGTCATATTTTACATTTATTAACATTAGTATTCTTATCAAAAGCCAATTATTACATAGTTGCAAAAAGCACATCTTTTGAGAGCAAAAAGGATGAGGAAATGCCAGAAAGTTATTAAATACTCTATATGTATATGTAAAGTAATGGAGTTTTGTAATATTCTTGGTATTACAGATAGATAGAGAGGTATTATCAAATTACAAAATTCAAGACTGCTGATGTTGTTTTTCTGCAGAGCAGTTTAGATTACAAGATATGTACATTCCACTATTCTGAATGGTGTTCAAACAAGTGGGCATAGTCCATTAGTTTTGTTAGAATTCATACTTATTTCAATTATATATCAAACAATTCTATTTATTAGATTATAATGGATGTTATTATTCTATGAGCAGTTTTTTTAATTGACAATGCTTCTGACTCCTTTAGCAAATACTGCTAAATTTTTGCTTCTTTTTCTGTTCATCCCCATTTCTCCTCCTAGCTGAATCACAACTACCAACAAAGATGAACCTAAAATTTATGTTTTCCATCAAGCTCTGCTATCAAATGCTTTTGATTTGAATAAAATCAGTGTCATTAGCACATTTAAAAAATTCAATTAGCTAAAAGGTAGTGAAAAATTGTCACATTTACTGTGAGCAATATTGTAAAAGCCACAGAACTGTAGCACTGAAATCAAAAAAGCAAAATTTTTTAGTTGAGTTGACACCAGTATTAATGTCATTTTTAGAGGTCTCATATTACATTAAATTATAGCTCTGCAGCTGTGAAATGAGCGCTGGGAGGATTTCTGGTCACTTTTCTCTAGAAACTCCCTCTTCAGAAGCTATGAGGAATTAATCTTCATTGGCATTAACCATACCTTCAGTCAACAGTCAGACGTTGATTTTCCCTATCTTTGAATCAACAAAGGCCCTCTTTTTTTTTTTTAAGTAATTACTATAGGGGACAGTGAAGAATGCTTAAATGGGAAAATTACCATTTTCCAGAGAGTTATTAATAAGTTACCACTTGTTAATAGAAATCACTTTCTATTCCAGATCCAAGTACATACGCTTCATGACTTACTTCATTTGATAATCATACCTGCCCCCCTGCCACACACACAGACATGTATACACACCTAATAATAAAACTACTTATCTTCATTTTACAGGTTTAAAAAAAGAAAACTGGAAATTTAAGAAGCTAAGTATTGAGTCCAGGGACTCAAGACTGGAAGAAGCAGAATCACTGTTGGAACTTGGCAGATCACGATGGAGCCCATGCTCTCTTCACCTGGCTGTAGGGCTGGAAAGTGAATGTGTTAGTCACTCAGTCATGTCCGATTCTTCACGAACCCCACAGACTATAGCCCACCAGGCTCCTGTGTCCATGGAATTCTCCAGGCAAGAATACTGGAGCAGGTTGCCATTCCCTTCTCCAGGGGATCTTTCTGACCCAGGGATCAAACCCAGGTCTCCTGCACTGGAGGCACATTCTTTACTCTCTGAGCCACCAGGGAAGTCCTATACGGCTGGGGTGAACCACAAAACAAGATAAAACACCCAACAATAAAGTGACTTAGGTTGTTAAGTCAATAAACTAAGGCAAACAACAGAGCATGCATTTTATTCTCCCAGTATATGTTTGGTGGAGAACAAATTGCCCTGGGAGAGGTATTGCATAATTTCACTTGGAGGATCATTCTTCTGCAGCAGCAAACAGAAACACACACACTAAAATCAGATTGCAATTAAAATCCAATTATATTATATTCCAATATTAGACACCTACCCAGGAAAGATTCAGCAGGGACCTTCTCTGGAAGGCAGTGTGTCAGTCTTCAAACTGCTTCCAAGTGTGCTTCTGACTCTGCCCTCTGACCCTGAGCATGTGGTAAACAATGCCTGGCAGCCTTTCTCCAATAGCAAAAGGACTTGGTTTATTTCTCATGACAGAGCAACTTTAATAACACCATTACTAATTTACTTCAGAGGATGACATAGGAATATTAAGTATTCCTCATGTATATTATTAAACAAATTAAACACAGCATTTCAACTGGTGGGAATCAAGAGATGGCGTTTGTGTGCAGTCAGGAAAATCAGGGTCACAAGAAAATGTCCCCTGTGTGACTTCACATCCTCTATGCCCTTTGTTTCAACAACTTGTCATTTCACTAAGTTAAAACGTTCAGCAAATACTTATCCCAAGAAATAGTCATTTCTCCACCACCCCAGATTTTCTCTCATCACATGATTTACAAACCCAATTAATGGCAATAACAAATATGCAGTCTATCTGAAGATGTAAGAATTTCCTTCCGGTGGCCTTCTAGAAGATATGCACTGCTGGCATTTAGGCTGATTTTCTTTAATTTGACAGAACATTACAACTACAGAACTCAGGCTTCCAGTATTTGTCAACAGTTGTCTTCAAGTTCATTTGTCATCGTTAACATGGGCCATCCAGAAAATCACCCAGCAAAACTCCATTCAGCCGTCTGGCTCTCTAGTGAGGACAGAACACTAGGGCTGGCTCTCAATATTTTTAATTTATGAAAATGTCTAAAGGCCAGAAGTTGAACCCCCACAGTTCCTTTTTAAGTGGTCTGGCATATAGACTCTAGGTCTACACTATATGCACCTTCTTACAGCTATAGGACAGGTGCTAATTAATCTACCTAATTATGTAGTCAGTGGGAGAGGCTTACCCATAGGATTCTAAATCAGATGGAAAAAAAAAAAGGAGGGGGAAAGGGAGGGAAAATGCTTTTGGTTTCACACTGAAACAATTTCAGGAGTCAGCTTCCTTGTCATTTCTACTTTCGTCGGATTGATTCTTTATTTCTCCTATATCGTGATTGATGTGTGGCTTTTTTTCTCTTCCAGGTGTACACCTAAAAAGCACTAAGGAAAAAAAAAATGGTAAACTGACCTGAGGATGACTGGTTAGTGTTTATTTTTTTCCAAATAAAGAAAAAAATCCAAACAGCACACAAACTCCAGATCAATTCAATGAAACATGCAAGACCCCCAAATGGTGCTGTTATTCCAACAGGCTTCTGTTTGTAGTAACCACTCACAGGGCTCATCACTAGAATTCCCCGGGTACCCATACAAATGAATTTAATTACAGATATCACGAGCACGGGCCTCTGAGGCTGTGGATTACATTAGGTAACTCAGGGATGCTGGGAGAGAGAAAACCTGGGATATGCAATGAATTTTGTCGCAAACACTCCCTTGGTCTTTCCAGCTTTACGGAAGGGCTGAGGTGTTCTTTCTGTGGTTCTCAACTGCCAGCTACACATATGAATGCTATGATAACTGTCTGAAAAGGGGAGAGGAGAATGCTTTCTGAATTTCCTCCAGGGGAATAAAAGCAGATCACAAGGGATATATTCTCTCAGGGCACAAGCTAACATTGGCAAAGCATCCCAAGAGAAAGAACGTCAAATGATAAGTGAAGTCCAAGGGCAGGAGCAGATTGTGGCCAGGAAGAGAGACTCACCCATTCAGTCCTACACACTAATTTCCATGCCACCCACAAAGAAACACAGGCCACCACAGGCATGTGTCCATGTCCCATTCCTTTCTTTGAATGCCCCCAATCCTTTGGACAATAACAATTTAGTGTGCTGAGTTAAAATAGCTGAAAATATTTTATTTAAAATAATTTAAGAATTTACATGTCTCGTTAACACCAAATGACTTTCCAGCTGGGCAGAAAATCAAAATCTGCATTTGGCAGTTTTACAAGTCATTATGGAAATATGTCTACTCTTTATTTGATCTCCTATTTCTAGATATGGTCTAGATATGGTCTCCCAGATATTTTTCTCTTCTGTGGATTACTGCAAGTATCTGAAGAGGCTTAAAAAAAAAATCAAGCACCATGTGTGATCTGAGGGAAAATTAAGAAAAAAGTAAACTACCTGGCAATTTAAGATAACATGTTTTTAAGAAAATAATGACAAGTGAAAGAAGCCAGACTCAAAAGGCCACTTATTATATAATTCCATTTATATGAAATGTTCAGAATAAGCAAACACACAGAGAAAGATTAGTGGTTGCCAGGGGCTCAAGGGAGGGAATTCTGGGAGTGTTGGGAGTGACTGCTAAGGGCTCAGGGTTTCCATTCGGGTGTGTGCAAGGTTCTGGAACTAGAGTGGTGATGTTTGCACAACACCGTGAATGTACTTAATGCCACTGAACTGCAAATTTTTTAGCAGCTAAAATGGTCAGTTTTACATATATTTATTTCATCACAACTAAAATGTGACAAGATTTTTTTATTTCTTTAATTGGAGCATAGTTGTTTTACAGTGCTGTGTTAGTTTCTGTTGTACAACGATGTGAATCAGCTATGCATGTGTGCGAGGTCGCTTCAGTCATATCCGACTCTTCATGACCCTGTCAGGCTCCTTGGTCCACGGAATTCTCCAGGCAAGAATACTGGAGTGGGTGGCCATTTCCTTCTCCAGGAGATCTTCCTGACCCAGGAACTGAACTTGGGTCTCCTGAATTGCAGACAGATTCTTTACCAACTGAGCAACAGGAAGTCCCTTTACACATGGTAGTATATATAGTTGGGGGTTCCCTGGTGTATACACAGTCAATAGTGTGTATAACATATAGAGTCAATGCTGCTTTCTCAGTAGTGTTTATAGGGTATATAGTCAATGCTACCTTCTCAATTCTCTCCTCCCTCTACTTCTCTCCACGTAGGAAAAAAAAAAAAAATGACAGTTTTAAATGGTAAAGTGCAAAGTTTGGATTAAAATGAATGGCAGATGAATCAAAGGATCAAAAACTCTGGGTACTTGGTTATCCCACCAGGGCTTCCTGAAGGATTAGAGAAAGAAATGCCTCCATCTACCTTCTTTCCTAATTCAACCTTCTTATCCTATCAGCCTGAAGCTCAGAAATTCAAGACAGAGAAGACAGGAAGGACAAAAGACCACCGTCTCTCCCTCCCTTCTTCGTTGCAAAGTCCTCAGAGTCCAGCTAAGCAGGTAACCAAACCATAGCCAGCTAACAAAGTTTCAGATGTTTTCAATTTCTTAAGATTGCTTGCAAACAACAGGAAGTTGAAGATGATTGCTCATCAATTCCAAAATGCTCTGACAGTTACGACCTGATCATGTCTCCCTTATCAAGAAGGAAGGAGAAAACCAGGAAGGAAGGAAAGGAAGCAGAAAGAAGATGAAGAGTAGGAGAGATGACAGTCTCTGTAGAAGAGTTCTCTGGAACCCTGAGTGCCCAATTACTATTTTTCCATTGGTCTGAATAAGAGGCATAATAATCTTAGTTACAATAACGCTGGCATGATATTTTACAGTTTCTTCATCCATACGATGGATGGCAGCAAGTCAGACATGTCTGGGAAGTGATGATATACACACAAATATCTGGTGGTTGGGAATGGTAATTGTCTCTACACGATCTCTGAAGAGGTTGGAAGTGGCTTCGAAATCCTCTACAATCCCCTCATCTTACAGATGGGAAAAGAAGTCCAAGAAGATGAAAGAAGGTACCTGAAGACCTACCAGGACAATGTTTTATGACGGCCTTTGAAGATCGAGACTCTGAAAATTAAAGAATAAAGTGAAAGCTTTGTCGTTAGCAGTGTGCGATGTTTTGGCAGTAAGGTGGTGGTTAAATGCAGAATTTACAATTAACAGACAGGTTCAAACTGTATTTTGCCACTTAATAGCTAAAAGTACTTTGAGTAAATAATTTTATCTCTTTCAGTCTGATTTCCTCATCTATAAAATAGATTTTAATTTATTTTTAATGTTACCAATAGGATTAAGTGAGGAAAATGCAGATCAAGGGTTAGCACAGGACTTGGAACATACATCTTCGATATATTAGTTGTTGGTGACGTGGCAACTGTTGAAATCCACTGTGCAATGGCTTTTCCCTATATATTTCTTGCAACCTTATGTATAGTTCAACATATTCATCATAAAGTATTAGGAAATGAATTGAAAAAAACAAACAAAAATAAGTGAGGGCTTCAAGAAGCAACAAAGAAGAACAGGCTGACATCCGTAGTTCTGGTATTAATAAGACCCAGCTCATCAATAGTGGATGAAACCCAGGTCTCTTGTCTCCAGTATAAAAGATTTCCCAATACTCCACGCATATAAATAATTTTAGCTCATATACATATTTCCCAGGATGCACCCACTACCTAAACCCTCTACAATATTCAGTGACATACAACAGAAATCATCTCAGAGCTACCTCACCAGTGTGTTTTAGGGGAAGAATTAGCATGCTCTGCTTGAGTGGCAAGGTCAGACCACTTTTAACATTAGGTGTGAACATGGCTGTCTCAAACATTCCCACTTTACCTTGGGCCTATTTCAATAACTTTCCAGTGGACCACATCCTGTTCATGTCTCAGCAAAATGTTTCCGCTATTGATGTATTTATCTGTTAATGCAGTTGTCTTTGAAGTTTTTGATCCACATGTGGGAGAAGTCAATCTAGACTCTTTGTCAAGGAAACTTCTAGCAGATAGAAGCAGCACTAGGAGGGGCAGTGACTCCGGCTTCTCTGGAGGGAATACAGCTGCAGTCTCTTCAGAAGCCAGTTTAGTGTTGGGTGCCATGGGGGTGGCTTTGATCATTCATTGGAAAATCCAGAAACCGGGGTCAGATTACTAATGCTACAAAAATAATAGCATTAATAGCCAATGTTGCTATACTGTTTACTATCTGTTAGGTGGTGTCCAAAGACTTTTGGTATATTAATATGTTAAATACACAATGAAAGTCAACATTTGAAAATTCAAGTCCCACTTCTGTACAGTGTACAAACCAACAGCCTGAGCAGAAGGTCCAGTGCTCACAGAGTCGGAGGGAAGGAGCCTGGGATTATTGAAGGGATTCCTGCCACCGAACGGTTCTAAGTGTGATTCCTGTCTGGTAAAATGTCATCATTGGCAAAGGGAGAAGTTTTCATTTGGAAAAACGGCACTGAAATGGAACTGGGGGGTGGGTGCTGAGATCCTGATTACTAGAGGATCTGGAACATATGGGCAGACTTCATGTACCTCTGGGCATTCCCCATTGTCTCTCTCTCTCCCCTTCCTGCCCTCCCTCTTTTTACAAAAGAGAAATCAGATTTACATTCAAGCCTTTAAAAAAGAAGTACTTTGCTCACTAATCTGTCTATTCTCTGTATAAAATGGAAGTAGAAATTCAGTGAAATGCATAATTCAGAGTGGTTTACAGAAACCATGCCATTCCAGAAAAATAAATTCAATTCATTTTAATTTCCCCAAAGTATAACCACATTAAATGCTAGCATATATACATGAAAACAAGAAAACTATTAATTTTTTTATATCTTAACGGATGTTTGAATGATCAATAAACAATGACCTCCATCATAGCAAAACAAAAACTATTCAGCAAGGCGTCTCCTATGTTAGACTGTTACTGCTGTTTAAAAAATATTGTCTCCCATAGTAAAGTATAATCATCTTTGTTCCTGATTTATAGGCATCAAACATTCCAGTTCAGACTTTTCCTTCTTCTCAATATTATCTTTAATAATCTCATGGTACTGCAATAAGTAATGTTGAAAGATGAATGATAAAAAGTAAATTTCAATGTGCTATAATTACAATTCTTTGAAAATGAATTGTAATACTTAAGGATTTGTTCTTTAGTGATTATAAACATAAGCAGAATTTCCTCTGGCTTTTGGATACATTCGCCTGTAACAGTACTGCTGTCAGAAAAGCAAACAACTGAAAGAACAAACATCGACTTTACCCACTGTTCTATAAATAAAGTCGAATTGCACTGCTGGCGGGGGAAACACAGTCCATACGTTTGGAACCGTCATTTGCCAGGTACAGTTATATGACTGACCTGTATAAATGTGTGCTGTTTTCACTGGTGACACTTTTATAAATATCAAGAACTTGCTGAATAAATCCTGCTATATATCTCTTTGGATCAAAATGGAACACTCCACTGTTGTGAAATCTGGCAGTTAATAAATATAGCCTACTTTTCATTAGATTTTTTTCTAACTATGGGAACACAATAGTTTGATAGTAACTAAGCATGCTTCAAAAGGCAAACTCGTCAAAACTGAAAATATTAGGAAATGTATAAAAGAAATAGTTTTGTTTCCTATTCCCAAACACACATTTTCTTTTTTTGAAGTACTTTCCAAATTATTAGTATGTATGCAAAATACTGTCAATCAAATAATATATCAGATTCTGTACCGTAACTGCTAATGCTCTCTGGGAATATAAAGAGAAAGCAATTTTGAACACCTTCCTGAACCATTTTACTATGGGATAGCAACACAAATTGGCATTGCCTAACTCTCACTTCAGTAATAATTATAGTAACAGTAGAACGAGTTAAAATTACCTTATCAGCAGGTTTACATAACGATCTTACTGTGAAAACAAAAACTAAAACAAAAATGGTCCGAAGCAAGAAGAATATGGACAAGCATATGTAACGAGCAAGAAACGCAGGAAGTAGCAACCGACTGATGGGAGAGGAAGTTCAGCAGGCACTGTGATGTCAAGCAAGCCAGGAAAAGGGCGGAGTCAGAAGTCAGAGTGGCCAGGGGAGCCCAGACAGACCCAAGGTCATTGGCTTCCAGGGAGGCACTCTCAGACAACGACTACATCTATGGCCACATTTATGGACTACATATATGGTCACAGAGAAGGTAAACCTACTGTCTCTGCTCTCCTGCAATTTGAAATCAATCAGCCATTTGTTGAAATGGACTGGTTTTCTACAGCATCCTACTTATGGTTCCTTGCAAGTTCCAAGAATCTGGGAACACTTGCCTTCATGCCACAAACCCTTGGCCCTACCTTTTCTGATACCTAACCTCTTTCTACTCTATCACTAGGTTCAGTGAAAATGATTCTAAGGGCAGCACAATACACTGAAATTTTCCCCAAGGAAGGCAAATTCTTGTGAACATCTTACCAAAACCCAGCTGAAACAGGAAGCCAAGTTTGTTTGTCAAAAGCACTGGCTGGTTTCTTTTATGATATGCCTGACTCCTTACAGGCTCAGGCAGGGAGATCTTGGATTTCTGGAATCACAGTCGACTAAGTGAGCAGCCTAGAGATTTTTTTTCTTCAGCATTAGAACTCTCAGTTCACACCCACATTTAGCACCCTCATTTAGACATTTACGGCTCATTGAAACTTTACTTCCCTCCCTCGGAAATCTTCAAGTCTGAGAACTGGCTTGGCCAGGCCAGTCTCAAAGTGTTGAACGCTCTGCTGGACTTTCAGGGCTTACTGACAGTTAACAGTGTTAATATAAAAGTTTCTTAGGCTGGCCTAAAAAAGACTTCTCCCATCTAAGAACAGCTAGTCTAGGGTTAGCAGAGAGTATGGGCCCTGCAGCTACCAACAGTGCTTGAAAACCAGGTCCCTGGTAACACTGCACCCTGTTTCTTCATTGATGAGGCCAGAGGACAGAAACAGGCCCTCGTCAGCTCCGTACGGCAGCATCAAAAGAACACACATAAGTCAGTTAGGAGAGTACCAAGAACAGAGCAGGCACTAAGTAATTATTAGCCTTGATAATTAACCCATAAGGAATTGAGCAAGAATTCCTGTTCTTGTCTTTTGAGTAAGAAAAATACACGAGTATGCAATGATTCAAGTTTGATTTCTAAAAAAAGGTAAATGTGCATCTCATTTTTAGATAACCAGATATACAATTTTCAAACCTCACTCAGACCTGTTCTGGTTGTCCTTAGCCCAAGAAAGATACCATAACTATGTGGCTGACAGGTATGATCATACCTGGAGTATTTCTATCAGAGAAGGCAATGGCAACCCATTCCAGTACTCTTGCCTGGAAAATCCCATGGACGGAGGAGCCTGGTAGGCTGCAGTCCATGGAGTTGCTAAGAGTCAGACACAACTGAGCAACTTCACTTTCACTTTCATGCATTGGAAAAGGAAATGATAACCCACTCTAGTGTTCTTGCCTGGAGAATCCCAGGGATGGGGGAGCCTGGTGTTAGTTCAGTCTCTCAGTCGTGTCTGACCTTCGACCCCATGAATCACAGCATGCCAGGCCTCTATGTCCAACACCAACAACCAGAGTTCACTCAAACTCATGTCCATCAAGTCAGTGATGCCATCCAGCCATCTTGTCCTCCGCCATCTCTTCTCCTGCCCCCAATCCCTCTCAGCATTAGGGTCTTTTCCAATGAGTCAACTCTTCTCATGAGGTGGCCAAAGTATAGGAGTTTCAGCTTCAGCATCACTCCTTCTAATGAACACCCAGGACTGATATCCTTTAGAATGGACTGGTTGGATCTCCTTGCAGTCCAAGGGACTCTCAAAAGTCTTCTCTCCAACACCACAGTTCAAAAGCATAAATTCTTCGGCACTCAGCTTTAGTCACAGTCCAATGCTCACATCCATACACAACCACTGGAAAAACAAAAACCAGAGCCCTGACTAGAAGGACCTTAGTCGGCAAAGTAATATCTCTGCTTTTGAATATGCTATCTAGGTTGGTCATAACTTTCCTTCCAAGAGTAAGTGTCTTTTAATTTCGTGGCTGCAATCACCATCTGCAGTGATTTTGGAGCTCCCCAAAAATAAAGTCTTACACTGTTTCCACCGTTTCCCCATCTATTTCCCATGAAGTGATGGGACCAGATGCCATGAACTTAGTTTTCTGAGTGTTTAGCTTTTTCTTAAATAAATGTATTTATTTTAATTGGAGGTTAATTACATTATTGTATTGGTTTTAGCCAAAGCAATCTTGAGAAAGAAGAATGGAACTGGAGGAATGAATGTTTAGCTTTAAGCCAACTTTTTCACTCTCCACTTTCACTTTCATCAAGAAGCTTTTTAGTTCCTCTTCACTTGTTGCCATAAGGGTGGTGTCCTCTGCATATCTGAGGTTATTGATATTTCACCTGGAAATCTTGATTCCAGCTTGTGCTTCTTCCAGTCCAGCATTTCTCANTTTTTAAAAACTGTATGCAAAAGCTTTTAAGTTTAATTAGGTCCCATTTGTTTATTTTTGCTTTTATTTTCAATACTCTGGGAGGTGGGTCATAGAGGATCCTGCTGTGATTTATGTCAGAGAGTGATTTGCCTATGTTTTCCTCTAGGAATCGTTAGTCCAGGTTTGATGCATGAGAGAGAGTGCTTGGGGCTGGTGCACTGGGATGACCCAGAAGGATGGGATGGGGAGGGAGGTGCGAGGGGGGTTCAGAATGGGGAACACATGTACACCCGTGGTGGATTCATGTTGATGTATGGCAAAACCACTACAATATTATAAAGTAGTTAGCCTCCAATTAAAATAAATTTATATTTTAAAAAACTGTATGAATATATATCTATATATGTAAACAGAATCATCCTTGGGATATATACACCAAAATAATAAGGGTTCNTGGTGGATTCATGTTGATGTATGGCAAAACCACTACAATATTATAAAGTAGTTAGCCTCCAATTAAAATAAATTTATATTTTAAAAAACTGTATGAATATATATCTATATATGTAAACAGAATCATCCTTGGGATATATACACCAAAATAATAAGGGTTCTTTCTGGGTGGTGGGAATTTTAGATGATTTTGCTTTTCTGCTTTAGACCTTTCTATTTTATCTTCTGAATTTTTGTTATGACTATTCCCGCTGCCCAGGAGTAAAGTCATCTTGATGGGCATATAATCTATTTTTATCACACAGGGTCCCATGCTTAGAAGAATCCATGTTTGGCTTCATATTCTGTTGTCACTATTTTGAAATTCTGAATAATTCAGGAACAAGGGACACCACATTTTCATTTTGCACGGAGTCCTACAAATTACATAGGTGGTCCTGTCAGGAGTATGGCTTGCCTCTTCAGTTCTCACCCAGAAATGTGTTGCTCTACAACTATCACAGGTGGCTGTGCAGGCACAGGAGGGTCAAGAGGAGCTACTCCATGTCCAAGGTCAAGAGGGGTGGCCATGAGGAGATACCCCTCATCCAAGGTAAGGAGCACCAGCTGCAAGCTTTGCTGGAGCAGCCATGAAGAGATACCCCATGTCCAATGTAAGANCTGGGAGGGATTGGGGGAAGGAGGAGAAGGGGACGACCGAGGATGAGATGGCTGGATGGCATCACGGACTCGATGGACGTGAGTCTGAGTGAACTAGGAGAGATGGTAATGAACAGGGAGGCCTGACGTGCTGCGATTCATGGGGTCGCAAACAGTCAGACACGACTGAGCAACTGAACTGACTGAACTAACTCACCGATTATGCGGAAGGCCTTTGACTGTAGATCACAACAAACTGTGGAAAATTCTTAAAAAGATGGTAATACGAGACCACCTTACCTGTCTCCTGAGAAGCCTGTATGCAGGTCAAAAAGCAACAGTCTGAACTGGACATGGAACAACTGACTGGTTCAAGACTAGGAAGGAGTATGACAAGGCTGCATATTGCTGCTCTGTTTATTTAACTTGAATGCAGAGTACATCAAGGGAAATGTCAGGCTGTGTAATCAAAAGCTGGAATCAAGATTGCCGGGAGAAATATCAATAACCTCAGATATGCAGATGACACCACCCTTAGGGCAGAAAGTGAAGTACTAAAGAGCCTCTTGATGAAAGTGAAAAAGGAGACTAAAGAGCTGGCTTAAAACTCAACATTCAGAAAACTAAGATCATGGCATCCAGTCCCATCACTTCATGACAAATAGATGGGCAAACAGTTGAAACAGTGACAGACTTTATTTTCTTGGGTTCCAAAATCATTGTTGATGGTGATTGTATCATGAAATTAAAAGATGTTTGCTCCTTGAAAGGAAAGTTAAGATAAACCTAGATGGCATATTAAAAAGCAAAGACATCACTTTGCCAAAAAAGTCCCATATAGTCAAAGCGATGGTTTCTCCAATAGTCATGTAGAGATGTGAGAGTTGGATCATAAATGATGCAGAGCACCGAAGAACTGATGCTTTTGAGTTGTGGTGCTAGAAAAGGCTCTTGAGAGTCTCCTGGACACCAAGGAGATC
Organism: Neotragus pygmaeus; assembly: GCA_006410875.1. Lineage (NCBI taxonomy): Eukaryota > Metazoa > Chordata > Mammalia > Artiodactyla > Bovidae > Neotragus > Neotragus pygmaeus. The sequence continues at coordinate 605,392 of SJYV01025490.1, forward strand.
AAACCAATCAATTCTAAAGATCAACCCTGAACACTGACTAGAAGGACTAATCCTGAAGCTCCAATACTTTGGCCACCTGGTGGGTAGAGTTGACTCATTGGAAAAGACCCTGATGCTGGGAAAGACTGAAGGCAAAAGAAGGGGGAGGCAGAGGATGAGATGGCTAGATAGCACCACTGACTCAATGGACATGAATTTGAGCAAAGGGAGATAGCGGAAGACAGGGAAGCCTGGCGAGCTGCAGTCCATGGAGTGGCAAAGAGTTGGACACGACTTAGCAACTGAACAAAGAAATGATTCTCCATCAAAATACTGACCAAAAGGACATTATTAGAATACCCAGATTCACTTGTAGGGATTAAGTGTATTATTCTACAAGCTCTATAATAAACAATTTAGTTTCACATACTAGTTGTAGAAAAGCTACTGCTCTTAAGGATAGATCATTTACTTTTCTCTCCTGACAAAGGCTTAAAATCAACATGTAGTAACAAAAATTTCGGAGATATTAATTTGAACCATTTTTCGATATATATATTTTTAAAACTGCCCATTTATGGCTTAATTGGAAGCCTAAGAAACTAATTGTGTGTGCTTTGTAAAGGGGAAGAAAGGCTTAAACATACACTTCAAACAGGAATACAGTTTAATTTCTTGTAGTTTTAAATATTAGTGATCAAACATAACTGAGAACAAAGTAATCAGTCTGTTCACAGGATTACAATGGTAACATTAAAATCTAATTTCGGCTGAAGTCAGTTACCGGCTCAGATATGTTAGGTTTAAATTTGTCTTGTGAAAACTGGTAGTAACAGTGGGTAACAATGCTTGCTTTAAAGTTAAGGGATGTTTGATTATGAGTAAGGAAAGCATTAAAGTTGATTCACAACACGCAGCAGAATTCTGTTAATACAAGGTTCATTATTTCATGAATTTGGTTAAACTGTAAGATAAGTTGTATCTCCCTAGAGGTAACCAATGCACACTGGAAACAATGCATATAAATATACCGACGATCTATAAAGGCACTGCTAATCCTCCAACTCAAACAAGTTTCATTATGGAATGAAAACAGGGAATCCTTTTAGCTGAATGTTTAGTTCTCATGCTAGCAAATAATGCCAGAATTCTGTTTCTAAAATGGAAAGAAGAAAAAAAAACAAAACAAAAAACCCATACACACACTATCTAGTAGGAATGGTGGGAAAGAAATGATAAGAAAGGATTCTGAAGGAGGATTGAATTTGAGCTAAGAAATGTTAAAAAGTCATGGAACAAAGCACAGCTACTTCACAAAAGGAACAGTAATCACCCCTCAGCTCAATGAAAAAGAAAGAAAAAAGAAGATAAAATGTTTTAGATAAAAATCTAACTTCAGTAGTATAAAGAGAGACCTCTCTTTGCAGAGGGCATCAATGAATAAATCCTGAACCCAGTTACAGCCTGGATTCCTATTCTAGAATCTCTGTTCGAAGTATTAAAGTGATTGACAGCATATTCAAGAACTTTTTCTTTTATATAAAATGAAGATGCAATGAAACACATGTGCAACAAAAGAGAATACTTACTTAGCGGTCTAAAATATTTTTACGTATATCAAAATCATCTTTTATATTTGAAAGCTGTAACAGTTCACTTGATTTAAAATATGTTCATTTTAGAAATTTAGGAAAGAAGAGAGAAAGGGAGAGAGGAAGGAAATGGATCATAGGGCACTATTCTGGCTTTGAAGAGTAAGAACATACACAGTGTGGACAACATTATAATAGCTTTGTATCGGGGCAGATGGTTACTAGATTTATAGTAGTGGTGATCATTTCTTAACATATATAAATGTCAAACAATGTAGTATACCTGAAACTAAGGTAATGCTCTATGTCAACTATATGAAAAAATAATAATAATAATAAAAAAGAATGTAAAAAAGTCTCACAGAAGCCTCCCTTAACTCTGGAGACCCAAAAGAGTTAGGAACAACCTTCATGGGCTTCTCTGGTGGCTCAGACAGTAAAGAATTCATCTGCAATGCAGGAGTCCAGGGTTCAATCCCTGGGTTGGGAAGATCCCCTTTAAAGGGAATGGCTACCCTCTCCAGTATTCTTGCCTGGAGAATTCCATGAACAGAGAATGGTGGGCTACAGTCCACGGTGTCATAAAGAATCAGACATGATTGACCTACTAATACACATACATACAAAACATAAAGCAAGCATGTGAAAATGAGTTCTGTCATCATACTGCTTAAATAATATTCCTATTACTTTAGGGGAAACTTTAAAATCAGATAATACAGGGAGGAGGAAGAGTGAGAAAATTATACATACATATTATTTTTATTTGTTTCATCCATGCTAATACGTTAGATCATCAGACTCAATCAAAAAGAAGCAGTCGCAGCTTTTTGTTATAATAAGAAAAATTATACACTAACATGTACATGGGGGAAATGTTTTAACAGGTAATATAAGCTCAAGTTAATACAACTGGCTTGCTATACCATAGTAAGTATTCTGACCTAATGATTTTCATTCTGAATAATGTTAAGTATTCATGCAGGATGAGACCAGGAAACTGTTCATATGGCACAGATGACATTACAGACAGATAATGCTTTCTAGTTGAATGATTAGAAGTATTAAATGTATTAAAAATAGTTTTTACCACATGAGATTCAAAAAAACACCAAACAACAAAAAAAGGTAAATCTAAAATAAATTGACTTTAAATCTGTTTAAATATTTACTTTTATGAGGTAGTTTAAATTTTTAGTTGTAGAATTAAGAGAAAATGATAAAATCATGACGTGTTCGAGTAAGACTCACGCAACACAGACATACTTACCATCACATGAAAGGGAAACATAACTTCCTAAGTCATCAGACATGTGTCGCATCACGTTTCTACCCCTATTAAGACCAAGGACAATCCAATAATCTATTGCTGCTCCAAGAATTCCAGTCAATAAGTAAGCTAGTTCATGTCTGAAGACCTAACATTAAGATAGAAAAATATTACTAAAACATACTGAAAGGTATCATTTCTATTATTTTGAATATTTGCTGAGGCAAAATATAGCTATTAAAAAAAAAAAACGGGGCATGCTAATGCTAAAAGGTTACTCTCAAGAACTCTAGCAAATTAACTCCCTCTTTTCATTCTTTCTATCTCCTTTTTTCCCTCCTTCCTCTCCTGATCTATATTTACATCTAAATCTATATCTATATGACAAAATAGTTAATAACATTTACAGCTCTCATATATGGAAAGCTTGAAACAAACTTTTAAAATAACTTCATCCAATTGTATCCAGTACTTTAGTCGGGCAATAATTCTATTAAAACAATGAAGAAGTATTAGGATTCTTCTGTGGATTTCTATTTACAAGAACAAATGACTATAAAAAAGAGAGAAGTTTAGTCACCTCTGTTTATACATAAAATTAACCTTTACATTTCCCTAAATGGCCTTTCAAAGGAAAGACTTCAGAAACATTATGAATACAAGCTACAGCAAGAGTGTACTTTGTTGTAAAAAAAAAAATTGGCTGATCAAATATAAGTTATTCAGTTGAGTTCAGTTGCTCAGTCGTGTCCGACTCTTTGAGACTCCATGAATCATAGCACGCCAGGCCTCCCTGTCCATCACCAATTCCCGGAGCTCACTCAAACTCACATCCCCGAAGTCTGTGATGCCATCCAGCCATCTCATCCTCTGTCTCCCCCTTCTCCTCGTGCCCTCAAATCCTCCCAGCATCAGANCATGTGAGATGAGTGCGATTGTGTGGTTGTTTGAACATTCTTTTGTATTGCCTTTCTTTGGAATTGGAATGAAAACGGACCTTTTCCAGTCCTGTAGCCACTGCTGAGTTTTCCAAATTTGCTGGCATATTGAGTGCAGCACTTTCACAGCATCATCTTCCAGGATTTGAAACAGCTCAACTGGAATTCCATCACCTCCACTAGCTTATATCAAATACCATATCTAACTTACAGATATCAAGTTTAAACATTGCTTTACATTACCATTTCTATATTAACATTATTGAACTATTATAAGAAATATAACAAGGCATACAAAATTTACTTATAATAATGTTTTACACTACAGTTTAAAAACATCTTTCTAATCCATAAACTATGAAGATGAAGAGGTGTGAAAATGATATTTTTAAACACCTCTGATTTAAACAGACACATTTTTTCACAATGACATTAAACTAGTTAAAATTCCTGTAGTTTTGGTATTTGCTGTCTAGGCATGTTGGATGTGTGAAACAAAATCACTAAATTAACAGTTGGGTAGAAAGCATGTGAAAAGGTTTTAATAAATGTTATGATACCCAAATAGACTATATGCTTTGTTCTGCCACCATATTATACCTGATATGAGATTAATGACAGAAATATCCAGCACTTAGCACTTTGAACCCTCAGTGACTACAGAATTTATTTCTCCTGCCCTCAAAGACAAGGTTCTTACGCGTATATACCACATCATTCCTATCATGAGAAGTTATTAGTTAAATGATTTCAGAAGTGAAGTGCTGTTTTGGGGTTGCTGTACAAACAAGGACAAATGGTCAAGCAGCACATACATCAGACCCACTAAAAAACAAAATGTTTATTGAGGGAAAATTCACAGATAGGATCCTTGGCAGGTGCATAGGTCCCCTTCTGCCCTACCATGATGCTGTTGGGCAGCACATGGTATTCAGGCAGGGCTGGACATCAGAAGGTGGGGGACAAACTCTGAAGATTGGGACCAAAGGAATTCTAAGCTGCATGATTAGGGAAGCACTGCCCTTCTTCTGACATGATCAGGGGCCAAGATACAGAACCGTGACCATACCCTGATTCTGCGAGGTCAGGATTCATGAGCGGGCAAGAGCAGGGCCCCTTCTCCTGCTTCATTAGTAAGTACTGGGTCTTAGACAGTCTTTAACGAACTTTGCAGGAAGCCAACTCTGTTCTGTGCAAAGCTCAATGTAGATGATCATTGAGCAACGGTTCAATTTATGAAGAGAACATAAAATGGGACAATGAAAAATCTCTATTTAAACCAGCAAACTGATCATGCCTAGATTCATACCACAGAATATTCCTTCCAACATATGCGTATATCTGACTTTTAGCAACAAGACTACTCAGGAAGAAAGCATGAGACTGTTCCATTTGATTTTTCAAAGTATTCCACTATTTCAATCAGGGTTACTTCAGCTCCCTGGTCCTCAGACTCTGGATGTGAAAGACGAGGTCAGCCCAGAGTTAAGCTTCTTATAAACCAAAATCCTAACACTGAAAGATGAAGTCCCTGGTTGGCAGGTGTCCAATATGCTACTGGAGAAAAGCAGAGAAACAGCTCCAAAAATGAAGACTCTGAGCCAAAGAGGAAACAATGCTTGGTTGTGGATGTGTCTGGTGGTCAAAGTAAAATCTGATGCTGTAAAGAGCAATATCTCATAGGAACCTGGAATGTTAAGATCGATGAATCAGGGTTAGTTGGAAGTGGTCAAAAAGGAGATGGCAAGAGTGAACATCAACATTTTAGCAACTGAACTAAAATGGACTGGAATGGGCGAATTTAAGATTACCACTTTATCTACTACCATGGGCAAGAATCCCTTTGAAGAAATGAAGTAGCCCTCAGAGTCAACAAGAGCCTGAAATGCAATACTTGGGTGCAATCTCAAACCGACAGAATGATCTCTGTTGGTTTTCAAGGTAATTCATTCAACATCATAGTAATCCAACTCTATGCCCCAACTACTAATGCCAAAGAAGCTGAATAGTTCTATGATGACCTACAAGACCTTCTAGAACTAACACCAAAAAACGATGTCCTTTCCATCATAGGGGACTAGAATGCAAAAGTAGGAAATCAAGACATACCTGGAGTAACCAGCAAGTTTGGCCTTGGAGTACAAAATGAAGCAGGGCAAAGGCTAAAGGAGTTTTCTAAGAGAATGCACTGGTCATAGTAAACACCCTCTTCCAACAACACAAGGGATGACTCCACACATGGACACAACCAGATGGTCAATACCAAAACCAGACTGATTATATTATCTGCAGTTGAAGATGGGAGAAGCTCTATGCAGTCAGCAAAAACAAGAATGGGAGCTGACTGTGGCTCAGATCATAAGTCCTTTTTGCCAAATTCAGACTGAAATTGAATAAAGTAGGGAAAACCACCAGACCATTATGGTATAAACTAAATCAAACCCCTTATGATTATACAGTGGAAGTGACAAACAGATTCAAGGGATTAATCTGAAAGAAAGAGTGCTTGAAGAACTGTGGACAGAGGTTCGTGACACTGTACAGGAGGCAGTGATGAAGATCATCCCCAAGAAAAAGAAATGCAAAAAGGCAAAATGGTTGTCTGAGGAGGCCTTACAAATAGCTGAGAAAAGAAGAGAAGCAAAAGGCAAAGGAGAAAAGGAAAGATATACTCATTTGAATGCAGAGTTTCAAAGAACAGCAAGGAGAGATAAGAAAGCCTTCCACAGTGATCAGTGCAAACTAATAGAGGAAAACAATAGAATGGGAAAGACTAGAGATCTCTTCAAAAAAATTAGAGATACCAAGGGAACATTTCATGCAACGATGGGCTCAATAAAGGACAGAAATGATATGGACCTAATAGAAGCCAAAGATGTTAAGAAGAGGTGGTAAGAATACACAGACGAACTATATAAAGAGGATTTTAATGACCTGGACAACCACGATGGTGTGGTCACTTACCTACAGTCAGACATCCTGGAATGTGAAGTGAAGTGGGCCTTAGGAAGCATTACTACGAACAAAGCTAGTGGAGATGATGGAATTCCAGTTGAGCTGTTTCAAATCCTCAAAGATGATGCTGTTAAAAGTGTTGCACTCAATATGCCAGTAAATTTGGAAAACTCATCAGTGGCCGCAGGACTAGAAAAGGTCAGTTTTCCTTCCAATTCCAAAGAAGGGCAATGCCAAAGAATGTTCAAACTAATGCACAATTTCTGTCATTTCACATGCTAGTAAGGTAATGTTCAAAATCCTCCAAGCCAGGCTTCAGCAGTACATAAACTGAGAACTTACAGATGTACAAGCTGGATATAGAAAAGCAGAGGAAGCAGAGACCAAACTGCCAACACCTGTTGAACCACAGAAAAAGCAAGGAAATTTCACAATTCTAATAGAGATGAGAATACCAAACTACCTTATGTGCCTCCTGAGAAATCTGTATGCAGGTCAAAAAGCAACAGTTAGAACCAGACATGGAACACAGACTGGTTGAAAATTAGGAAAGGAGTATATCAAAGCTATATATTGTCACCTTGCTCATTTAACTTATATGCAGAGTACATCATGAGAAATGCTAGACAATGCGAAGCTCAAGCTGGAATCAAGATTGCCAGGAGACATATCAATGACCTCAAATATGAGATGACATCACCTTAGTAGAAAAAAGCAAAGAGGAACTAAAGAGCCTCTTGAAGAATGTAAAAGAGAGTGACAAAGCTGGCTTAAAACTCAGCATTCAAAAAACGAAGATCATGACATGTGGTCCCATCACTTCCTGCCAAATCAGTTCAGTTCAGTCACTCAGTCGTGTCCGACTCTTCGCGACCCCATGAATTGCAGCACGCCAGGCCTNGACCACATTCTGTCAGACCTCTCCACCATGACCCACCTGTCTTGGGTGGCCCCACACGGCATGGCTTAGATTCATTGAGTTAGACAAGGCTGTGGTCCGTGTGATCAAATTGGCTAGTTTTCTGTGATTATGGTGCTCCCATCTATGGGGTCACACAGAGTTGGACACGACTAAGCGACTTAGCAGCAAAAGCAGGAGAGCAGGCAATTTCCTTCATCAATATATCACTTTGACAGCTCCCATCCTTCACTGATTATCACCTCCAGAAACATGGCCCCTTCCAACATCCCATGTCCTGAGAGATTAAGAGAATTTACCATGTAAGGTTATTTTTAATTAGAGTGATAGAGTTGAAAATTAAAACAATTATTTGGTCTATTAGGAAAAGCACATAAGAATTCTTCTTTTGACTTTAACTACCTGTTTAATCAAGGGGAACATGTTTTTATTCTTCACTATCTAGATAATCATTCCATTCTTTCCTTGGTTTTTGAAAGTGTGTATGAAAGTCAACAATCCTGGTTAATAATTGTTGTTTTTGTCGGTCACTAAGTCACAACAATAATCGTTATTGTCAGTCACTAAGTCGTGTCCAACTCTTTGTGACCCTATGAATTGCAGCACACCAGGCTCCCCCATCCTTCCCAATTTCCCAGAGTTTGCTCAAACTCATGACCATTGAGTCAGTGATGCTATCTAATCATCTCATCCTCTGCCAGTCCCTGCTCCTCCTATGCTCAATCTTTCCCAACATCACAGTCAATAATTAGCTTCCTATTAAAGATGGGGACACTTTTAGGAACAGAAATAAAGTCAAAGGATATCAGAGCTGGTACTCAGACCAGATATTACAAATAAATGAGAAGATAGGTGATTTACATTAATTCCCAAACAGAGGTAAAATGCATCTATTTATGAAACCAGTTTAAAGTTTTTTTGTTCAAACTCAATCAGTTGAGTTCAGTCACTGAGTCATGTGCAACTGTTTTCTATCCCATGCACTGCAGCATTCCAGGCTTACCTGTCCATCAGCAATTTCCAAAGGTTGCTTAAACTCATATTCATCGAGTCAAGTGATGCCACTGAAACTTCTCATTCTGTTGTCCCTTTCTCCTCCTACCTTCAATCTTTCCCAGCATCAGAGTCTTTTCAAATGAATCAGTTCTTTNGAGTCATGTGCAACTGTTTTCTATCCCATGCACTGCAGCATTCCAGGCTTACCTGTCCATCAGCAATTTCCAAAGGTTGCTTAAACTCATATTCATCGAGTCAAGTGATGCCACTGAAACTTCTCATTCTGTTGTCCCTTTCTCCTCCTACCTTCAATCTTTCCCAGCATCAGAGTCTTTTCAAATGAATCAGTTCTTTGCATCAGGTAGCCAAAGTATTGAAGCTTCAGCTTCAGCATCAGTCCTTCCAATGAATATTCAGGACTGATTTCCTTTAGGATGGACTGGTGGGATCTCCTTGCAGTCCAAGGGACTCTCAGGAGTCTTCTCCAACACCACTGTTCAAAAGCATCAATTCTTTAGTGCTCAGCTTTCTTTATGGTCCAGTTCTCACATCCATACATGACTACTGGCAAAACCATAGCTTTGACTATACAGACCTTTGTTGGGAAAGTAATGTCTCTGCTTTTTAATATGCTGTCTAGATTGGTCATAGCTTTTCTTCTAAGGAGCAAGCATCTTTACCCAGGGGTTAAAAACATAATTTTAAAAATTAGTATCTTCCTTCCTTTTTAATCAGGAATGAACTCGGTCAGGGGCACCATGATTTTAATAGTTCAGTCAGAATCTGATACAGACTTTCAATGCTTAAGCAGTAGAAGAACTCACTTTAGCTGTACATTTCTTGAGGGTAGGACCATTCTCGAAGATCAATAATCCTTATAAACCACAAAAAGTAGGCTCCCTTCCCTTTTTTTCTAACAGTAATCAGTTCTTGTTCTTCTTTTTTTTTAATTTTTTAATTTTTATTTTATTTTACTTTACAATACTGTATTGATTTTGGCATACATTGACATGAATCTGTCACAGGTGTACATGAGCTCCCAAACATGAACGCCCCTCCCACCTCCCACCCTACATCATCCCTCCAGATTATCCCCGTGCACTAGCCCCAAGCATTCTGCATCCTGCATTGAACATAGACTGACGATTCATTTCTTACATGATAGTATATATGTTTCAATGCCATTCTCCCAAATCATCCCACCCTCTCCTTCTCCCTCAGAGTCCAAAAGTCTGCTCTACACATCTGTGTCTCTTTGTTCTTCTTTATATTGTTTTGTTTCTAGCATGTGTACTAGTCAAATGTTTGCTGTAACAAAACTTTTGTGTTGTTATCTGTTTATATCATAACTTTGGAGGAATAATATAATACATTCCACTTACAGCAAGTGCAGACACAACCTACCAATAAAGCCTTATTTTTTCCCCAAAGTGTGAGAATAATATCTAAGTGTGAGAGCTTTTCTCACACTTTGATGCTATTCTCACATTTGTAACATCAGACTTTTATTTCTACATTTCAAAAAGTCAAATAAAACCTACCACCAAATACTAAAACCATGTAGCTACAAAATACCAACACATCCTTATGGACAAGTACTTTACGCAGCCCCAGGTAAGTGTAAAGCAGGACTATTAGAACCATAGGTGAACTCAGAGACACCTGAAAGTGACAGCTGGATAATCTAAGGGACACCAAGCAGAGACATTACTTTGCCAACAAAAGTCCGTCTAGTCAAGGCTATGGTTTTCCCAATGGTCATGTATGGATGTGAGAGTTGGACTATGAAGAAAGCTGAGCACTGAAGAATTGATGCTTCTGAACTGTGGTGTTGGAGAAGACTCTTGAGAGTCCCTTGGACTGCAAGGAGATCCATCCAGTCCATCCTAAAGGAGATCAGTCCTGGGTGTTCACTGGAAGGACTGATGTTAAAGCTGAAACTCCAATACTTTGCCCACCTGATGCAAAGAGCTGACTCATTGGAAAAGACCCTGATGCTGGGAAAGATTGAGGGCAGGAGGAGAAGGAGACAACAGAGGATGACATGGTTGGATGGTATCACCAAGTCAATGAACATGGGTTTGGTTGGACTCTGGGAGTTGGTGATGGACAGGGAGGCCCGGCATGCTGCAGTTCATGGGGTTGCAAAGAGCTGGACACGACTGAATGACTGAACTGAACTGAAAACAGTTCAGAGATACCAGTTCTGATCAACCAACATGAGACTGGCATTAAATATGATGGTCACAACAACAATGGTTATTATAACACAAAGCCCCTGTGAAGCACTTGAAACTTCATTCACAGTGCTTTCATGCACTGGATATTCTCTCTTCCCCAAGTTTATGCTCTTAAAATCGGGTGCATAAATGTCATATTTACTTTAGCCGAAGACAAGGTGGCCACACTTTCACATATAGATATTTCTTGGGATCTGCCATGTCGGCATCCACCCATGCCAAGCAGGCATGGTCTAACAGCCAATGAGCAGAGGCCAAAGCTAGTGAAAAGGAGGAGTATGTATCTCTTCAGACCTAGATAAACATAGTCCATATTTCTCAGTATAAATGAAAAATAAGATTTTAACAAAACCTGTTGTTGTTTAGTCACTAAGTTGTGTCTAACTCTTTCGTGACCCCTTTCATGGACTGTAGCTTGCCAGGTTTCTCTGTCCATAGGATTTCCAGTCAAGAACACTGGAGTGGGTAGCTGTTTCCTTCTCCAGGGAATCTTCCTGACCCAGGGATCAAACCTGTGTCTCCTGCATTGGTAGGCAGATTCTTTACCACTGACCTACCAGGGAAGCCCTGAACAAAACCTAGATTTACACTAAAACTGTCATCTGAATTCTAACAACTTGTTCAGTTGCATTTCTCTGCAGGTTCTTGATCACTCATTTGGTTCACAGCATGTACAGTGCAGAAGCAATAGTAGCTGCTGGTCTAACATTCAAAGGTGTTTTCTCTCAATGAAGGAAAGAGGCCCAAATATGGACAATGAGGTCCAACTGCCTTTTGTGTTTGTGAATAGCAACTGTTTTATAGGAACATGCTTTAAGATCTTTCCTGCAAAATTCATCTCTCTCACACACACACTTGTTCTCATTTATTAAATATCTCCTTTCTTGGGCTTGCCCGGTGGCTCAGATAGTAAAGAATCTGCCTGCAAAGCAGGAGGCCTGGGTTCAATCCCTGGGTGGGAAAGATCCCCTGGAGAAGGAAATGGCAACCCACTCCAGTATCCTTACCTGAAGAATCCCATAGACAGAGGAGTCTAACATGCTATGGTTCATAGCACAGAGACAGACACATGTGCCTGTACCCTGGCTGAGCTCATAGTTGAAAGGGATCAGACTGCAGTGCTGAACCACCCTGCTCTTGTCAGTACACTAGGCCTTCTAAATGCAGACATTCTCCAGCACCACAAAGCACACCTCCTCTCCATGCTCAGAACAGAGCTCAAATATATTTACATTTTAAAAATTTAAAACATGTCTGAAATGAATGCCACTCTTGCTGAACAATCAATTTGCATTAAGTTAAATTAACACAATAATAGATAGCTATAAAATTACACTTTTCATGCACTGAATTTAATGATGAAATAATAGGTAGTAACAGGTTGCAATTCTGACATAAATATCACACAATGAGTAAATCCACTCAACAGTAATGAATAACTTTCAATATCCCATTTCCTGGGAAACAATATTGAAAGAGCAACAAATAAATTGCGAAGTTATTGTCCATTAGGACAACATAATTTTCTTCTGGAAAGAGAACTACAATGAGCTGTTAACCTGAGCATATGGTTATAATGGAGTTTTCTGAGCTTGGTTTATATTGGATAATTTAATACAGTATCATCTCTATTTTGACATGTTGTTGCAGTATCATTCATCTTTACGGTTAAAAAATGGTAACTTGCATGCTTGGATTAGGACAAGAACGAAGGTGATAATTACTGGCAATCCAAGAAAGTGAGAAACCTATGTATTTGGTGCTTAAGGTTTATTTGGGTTTTTTAATTAAACATGATTTATTTTTACTTTTTTTCCCCTAATGATCTATGTGCATGAGACACTTTTTTCAAAAGTACTTAAAAAAAAAGACACGTAGAAGTGGGATGAAGCTAGATGGTTCTGTGTAAGCTGAATGATGTCTGAATAAAAATATTCAGAGCAAGCAGACTTTCCACAGTATGAAAACTTACTGCTTCGGGTTGGCTGTCACTACTTCCCTGGGGCAAAGAAGACCACTCTGAAAATGTTCAAATTTCAATGGCTGCCTGTTTTAAGCACAGATCTTTGGAAATCTTTTGCAAAATGTGTGAGCTTTTATATTGCAAGGAATCCAAGTCCCTTCATGCCTTAAAATCAAACTACTACACCAGCAAAAAACTTGTGAACCACACATAGAAAAGCTCCCACAAGATGTGGGGAAGGTCTTACTCTGCACAGTCTAGACTATTGTGTGGAACACTTGTGTGCCCTGGATATTAAGATGTACCATGAGTGAAAAAACATGCTGAGGGGGCAAAAAAAAAAAAGTTCTGCAAATACTGGACTCCACCAATTTTACAAATTGTTTCTTTTAACTGCAAATATGTCAGGCTTTAACATGCTAATGTGCAATGAGAAGCAACCAGGGGAGATAAGGCAGGTAGTGTTTCCCCAGACTAAACTGAACTCGGATATATTATCCACAGCATAACACTAATGCTCTCACTGATTACCAGTGCTCCATGGAACGCAGTTAGGGTAACACTTGTTTAACCTAACAGATGAGAAGAACTGGTCAACTTGCCTGGGGAAAAAAAATAAAAAACAAAGACCAAGTCTTCTTTACTTCCTTACAAAATAAAAACGCAAACACACCAACAAATAAAGGAACACAAAATATTCCTATTCAAGGAATCAGACTGGGGGAAAAGGAAGAAGAGGATTTTAACATCTCAACTTATAAATAAATTAATGGAAAGATTTTTGGTTTGCAGGTAAGAAAAAGTCATCAAGGCAACCAAGGCAGGGACCACCTGAGTCAGCAGCCCAGTGGTAGCCCTGTAGCTTTAAGGGAAAATAGTCTCATCCAGGGAATCAGATTCCTTTGAAAAAGCCTAGGAGTGTGATTCTGCAGGATCTTCAGGTAAACCCCTGGCTCACTTTTCTCTTGATGAAATCCAGCTTTTCTGCCATAGTGGCTGGTATCAGGGATGGGTGACACAGGGGGTGCCTAAGAACTGAGGGGAGAAAACAACCTAAAAAAAAAAAAATCACAAGAAAAACAATCGTCCCCCAAAAGCTTTTTTTCTCTCCCGCCAAATTCTAGCTTTTTCCCAGGTTCTCTTTAAAAATACTATTGTCAAAAAACTGGACTAAAAGGCATTGTTACCTGAATGGAAGTTCCTCTCACCCCAAGAAAGTTCTGCTCTATGCTGGAGGACACAATTTGGCACCTCCCAAGACTTCATTTGCACATTCTCAGTTGATCTGCTATAAATGTAACCACCAGTATGCATTTACATTCACGGTACACTGAATGTACAATGCCGAACTTATTTTTTGAGAGAGAAAATTGCTCCTCTACGTGTCAATTGTCTTATTTTACCCGAATCTGCTCACTTCCAAAAATGCAAAGACAGAGTAAGAAAACTTGGTTCTGAGTTCACTTGGCTCATCTTTAGGCAGAAGGTCTAGCATAGACCCTAAAATTTTCAGCATTACCGTGATTCCTTCAAGGCCTCTACGTTCTGGGTGCTTTTCAACTAAGCTACGAATTATGTTTCCTGGTAGGGGTACTTAACAGACCAGCTCGAACAGATATGCCTCACTGCTCTGTCCAAATCCTACTCATGGTAAAGATTCAGTTTAAATGTCATCTTCAACAAACATTCTACGATGTTCCCACCTGGATGCGAGCTCTCCCTCAGTCATTAATGGTGCTCTGCCAGAACTCTCAGACAATGCCTTGAAAGTATTGGTTTTTAAATTTTTTTTTTTTTTTGAAATTGAGTTGATTTACAATGTTGCGTTAGTTTCTGTAGTTCAGGAAAGTAATTCAGTTCATACACATATATGCACATATACGTTTCTTTTCTAGATTCTTTTCCATTTGGTTATTGAGTAGCATTCCCTGTGCTATATCATAGGGCCTTATTGCTTATCTATTTTATACACAGTAGTGTATATTTTTAAATTTCAAACTCCTAATTTATCCTTCCCTATCCCTTTTTCCTTTGATAGCCATAAATTTGTTTTCTATGTCTGTGAGTCTATTTCTGTTTTGTAAACAAGTCCATTCATATCCTTTTTTTTTAGATTTCATATATAAGGAGTATCATATGATACTTGTCTTTCTCTGTCTGACTTCAGTTCAGTTCAGTTGCTCAGTCATGTCTGACTCCTTGCGACCCCATGAATCATAGCATGCCAGGCCTCCTTGTCCATCACCAACTCCCGGAGTCTACTCAAACTCATGTCCATCGAGTCAGTGATGCCATCCAGCCATCTCATCCTCTGTTGTCCCCTTCTCCTCCTGCCCCTAATCCCTCCCAGCATCAGGGTCTTTTCCAATGAGTCAACTCTTCACGTGAGGTGGCCAAAGTATTAGAGTTACATAATGGTAATTAAACAAGAAGGCCTTCAGGCTGAAGTGGCTCTAATTCCCTGAGAGCCTCGGAGAAGGCAATGGCACCCCACTTCAGTACTCTTGCCTGGAAAATCCCATGGATGGAGGAGCCTGGTAGGCTGCAGTCCATGGGATCGTGAAGAGTTGGACACAACTGAGCAAATTCACTCTCACTTTTCACTTTCCTGCATTGGAGAAGGAAATGGCAACCCACTCCAGTGTACTTGGCTGGAGAATCCCTGGGACAGGGGAGCCTGGTGGGCTGCCGTCTATGGGGCTGCACAGAGTCGGACATGACTGAAGCGACTTAGCAGAACATAAGCAAATCAAACTTGAGCTTATAAATGTCTCAAAGTTACAAAATCAAAATGCTAAGGCCGACCAATCACAAACAACCAACTAGGTTTGAGGCTCTAGCCAGTCATGTGACTCAAGCCTTTCTTAGCTTCTGTACTTCTCATACCCCTGGGTCCTGCAGGTAGGCCTTCCTTCTAACCACTTCTGGTTTGGCACTACCAAATTCGAATCTATTTTTCAATCAAATAAATCAACTCAAATTTAATAAATTTAATCAAATCAACTCAAATTTAATAGGCTTCAGTTTACCTTTTAATAACTTCCCTGGTGGCTCAGATGGTAAAGCATCTGTCTACAATGCAGGAGACCCAGGTTTGATCCCTGGGTTGGGAAGATCCCCTGGAGAAGGAAATGGCAACCCACTCCAGTACTATTGCCTGGAAAATCCCAAAGACAGAGGAACCTGGTAGGCTACAGTCCATGGGTTCTCAAAGAGTTGGACATGACTGAGCAACTTCACTTTCACTTTCACCTTTTAATAGAAAGCAATAGAAAGCTGCAGTGGTAGATGGAAAGATGAGCAATTGTTCAAACCATGGGGGAAGGGGTGGAGCTGCTCAGATAGAGAACCCTGAAACCTTTATTTAAAAAAAAAAAAAGCCAATGTAGGGTCAGGGGTAGGAGGCCCAGGAAATTCAGAGCAGAGGCACAGGGGTTCACCTCAGGGGCATTTCCACAGGGGTCAGGGTTTTAACATAGGTTCTCTAGGGGAAGAGAGAAAAGGAAGAAGAAGAAACTACTGTACAAAAAAACCTACTATATATTCATATTTGGGGAATATTTTTAGTCTTGTGTTTTTGACGTGTGAGCTGCCAGCACAAAATACACCAAACACCTTCCTAACTCCCTCAAACTAAATAAATAAATGAAAAGAGAGGCTGCTGAAAACCTTGACAAGCAGCTTGTCAAGAAAAGCTGTTTTTCACACAAGAAACCTCCTTTCAGAACCCTAAATCCTAAACTCTCATTCTATTTGCAGTACCCTTATCTGTTAGTATCAGAATGGAAAAGTGTAAATTGGACCCTAAAAAAAAATCCTCTTCATTTTTAAAGCCAAAAACTGATCAAGGAGTTCTGTCCACATCTCAAAAGGCTGTATTCACATTTCAGATATATGGATAGAGATGTATAATTTAGAAAGGAGTACATACTGATTTCTGGTGTTGAAGCCACATGCATAGATTTATCTATGTATGATGTCCTTCAATTTATAAGTAAATTTTTATGATCAGTTAAATTTGGAATTAATGTAGAATCTGGAATGAATTTATCAGAACTATGTGTGACTGGAACAGGTTTAAGCCAATACACATGTCATTAAGCAATCTTCTGCCCTGTTATAAAGTCTAATGTAATTTCTCAGAATTAGCAAAGAGCAAAAGAAAAATCTAAAAAACCAGCAAAATGATCTAGTTTAATCCCACTGTCTGGCATGAGAAAGAGGGGGAAAAAAACACTAGAAAAAAAGTGCCATTATTTAAAAATTTTTAATTTTAGAAATCTATTGGAAGAGAGCAAAGATTGCTGAGGCTGAATCAGATGGTGTAACACGACTTGACTTTCTAAGTATAAGATTGACCCTATCCCTGTTGTCAGTCAGATGTTAGGAACATGGTCCCATCAGACATACAAAAAGATCCAGCAAGCCCATCTGGTAGGTCACTGCCTGCTCTTTGGGTTTAAGATCACCTTGTCAAATACAAACGGGTCACGTTTGGCAGATACAGAACCAAACCATGACCAATGTGCACTTGAGTTTGGATCGGCCTAATAGGTCCTTAGTAAGGAGCTGTCACACAAAGCGCACATTCTCGTGGGAAGGAGAAATGGCCAGGGAGTACTGCCAGGCGGGTCCTGGGCTCCATGTGGAAGGGGCAGGAGGCTCGGGTACCGGGAGGGTCTGTCAAGTAGGGTGCACAAAGGACCTCTGACACCAGTTACCTTTCTCACATTTTCCTACAGGGCAACTATGTGAATAAAGAGTTATGATTTCAGACTGATGCAGACCAATTTTCAAAGGCCTTTTCTGAGTGTTGTTACCCTAAATATCTCCAACATTTTTCAGTGGGTTTCCAGAGTGTTCTGGCTGATTTCCACAGCTCCCCACCTTCTCATAGAACTCACACACACACTTCTCGTCTCCTCTGGCATCTCTTGCCAACTGAGGGACATATCTGTTAGCCTTCTGTCTTGCTTCTTCAGCTTGAATAGGATGGGTCTTCTTGAAAATTATTAACTGTAACTCGTCAAGTACTCTCCTCCCAAAACATATTTAGGGATGCACTGAAAAAGACACTCACGATGAGCTGTTTCATGCTGATTCAAATTAAAATACTCAAATATATATTCAAGAAAGAAAACTCTCGAGTTATCTTTTCAAAACACTGATTTCAAACCTGACAAAATACTCCAAAAAATGAAAATTCAGATCCAACTTATAAATTATGTAAAAATATTAACTCAAATATTAGCAAAGAGAATCCACAAGCACAATGAAAGAATAACATACCATGACCGAATAGGACTAAGTACAAGGATACCAAGCTCTTTCAAGAACAGGAAACTACTTTGATAATTCATAGTATTTAATTCAAGAAGGGAGAAAAACCATATAATCATCTCCACAGATGCTGAAAAAGCATCTGAAAGACTCATAGTCACCAATGTGTTAACAAACTAGGAATCTATAAATACTTTATAATTTTTTTAACTGAAGTATAGTTGATTCATAATGTTGTATTAGTTTTAAGTGTATAATAAAGTGATTTAGTTATAGGTATTTCATATATTTCTTTTTCAGATTCTTTTCCATTATAGGTTACAAGACATTGAATATACTTCTCTATACTATACAATAGGTCCTGTGCTATACAGTTGGTCTTGTTGTTTATTTCATCTATAGTAGTGTGTATCTATTCATGCCAAACTCCTAATTTATCCCTTGCACCCCTATAAACACTTCTTAATGTGAAAAGAAACAAAGATATTTTCAAAGCCAGAACAAAGCTTAACAGTGACACATAAACAGCATTCTCACTGAGACAAGAAGCATCACTACCAATACTCCATATTAACAAATTTATACTTTACAATTAGCACCAGTCAGTGCACAATTGGGAGAAAGTCAATGTTATGAACAGAATGTTTGTGCCACTACCTGAAATCATATAAAGCCCTAAGCCCCTAGGTGTGGCTTCAGTGGAAATAAAATGAGGTCCTATCGGTGGAGCTCTCATGCAACTAGATTAGTCCTTACACAAAGAGATGCTCAGGAGCTCTGCTTTTCCTCGTCTCTCATTCTCACCTTGGACTTCCCAGCCGCAAGTATAGAGAAATATAAATTTGTTTTCTAAGCACCTTTGTCTACAGTACTTTGTATGGCAGTCCAAGCAGAGTAACACAGTCACGAACACTTAAAGTTGAAAAGCTAGAGGCAAAAATATTATTTTTTTGCAGATGATACATTTACAAATCTAGAAAATCAAAGAAAACCAACCAAAAATGAATAAAACCATTGAAAGGCAATTAAGCTACATGATTATTAAATTAGATAACAAGTAACAGCTTTTCTTATAAAAACAGAAGTCAATTAAATGTAAAGAAAAATAGTATGTACAAGAGAACACAGAATTTCAAGAAATTTCAAAGTGTGCAGAATTCCTAAGGAAAAAACATCACAATCCCACAGCAAGATGTAAGATGACAAACTGTTCACAAATGCAAAACTCACTGAAAAGATGTTATTTCCTCCTAAGTTACTTTATAAATTTAAAGCAATCCCAGTAAATATGCAAGTAAGAATATTTTTGAAATTTGACAAGTTAATACTAAAATGTACATAAAAACTCACCTGTAAGAACTGTCATGAAATATGTGGTTATTAACCTCACTAGATATTAAAACATACTATGAAGCTAAGGTAATTAAAACAGTTTGTTACTAGAAAACAAAATCAGGAAAATTCAGAACAGACAATACATATAGAATTATATAATAAAGTTGGCATTAAAGATGCGGGAGAATGATGGGTTACCCAATAAGTATCCTGAGTACAAGTAGCCAGTTCTTAGGGGGAAAAACTTTGCTGGTTCCATTCTCATGTCTTACATCAAAATAAATCCCAGATGGCTCAAAAATGTAAATGTAAAAATTAAAGTTGTTAGAACAAAAAAAGAACATTAAAAAAATATTTTTAGCCTAAGAAGGCCTTCTTAGGCAAGGAACAAAAAAACAAATGCCATAAATTTAAAAATAAAGGGAAAGAAAATTGATAAATTTGCATCAGCATTTGAAATGTTCAAAAAGCAAAGAGCAGCCACAAGAAACAAAAAAGCAAATAACGAAGCAAAAATACTTATAACTCTTAAGTGAGACAAATGTCTCATTGCTCCTAAATAGAATATCTTCAAATCTTTTAGAAAAGGACCAAGATCATGGAATAGCGTTAGTATTTGTATTGCATTTTGGGCTCTCTAGGAAGCAGATAGAGACAGAGAATAGGGTGCAGGAGGCTCACTGGAAAGTGTTCTGACAATCAACACCCACTGGGGAAAGGAAGGAACCACAACCACGCAAAAGAAGCTGGGCAGTGATGAAATCCCAGCGAGACCTCCACTGGTTCCACGCACAGCTCAGGGGCTGGGAATACCAAACCAGCAGCAGAGGTGATAGGCCTCTCCAGGCTTATTGACTAAGAGCTGAATATGGATACTCCAGGGCGGGGGAGAGAGACCTCTGGCTTAGGGGGATCTTGTCAGCTGACACTGTTCCCCAAAAGCAAAGAACGTGGCTAATAAACATACTAGAAGATACTTAACTTCACTCACAACTAAGAAAAGGTTAAAATTAGTACCATTTTTCCTACCAGAGAAGCAAAGAGTAGGTGGCAGCCAATGCAGAGTGGTCAGTATTGATACTTACAACGCTAGTGAGGGGAACGGAAACCCCAAGACCTCTTGTGTAAAGATGGGCACAGAAAGAACAGCAATGGTATGGACCTAACAGAAGGAGAAGATATTAAGAAGAGGTGGAAAGAATACACAGAAGAACTATACAAAAAAGATCTTAATGACCCAGATAACCATGATGGTGTGATCACTCACCTGGAGCCAGACATCCTGGAATGCGAAATCAAGTGGGCCTTAGGAAGCATCACTATGAACAAATCTAGGGGAGGTGATGGAATTGAAGCTGAGCTATTTCAAATCCTGAAAGATGATGGTGTGAAAGTGCTGCACTCAATATGCCAGCAAATTTGGAAAACTCAGTAGTGGCCACAGGACTGGAAAAGGTCAGTTTTCATTCCAATCCCAAAGAAAGGGAATGCCAAAGAATGCTCAAACTACCGCACAATTGCACTCATCTCACATGCTAGTAAAGTAATGCTCAAAATTCTCCAAGCCAGGCTTCAACAGTTCGTGGACTGTGAACTTCCAGATGTTCAAGCTGGATTTAGAAAAGGCAAAGGAACCAGAGATCAAATTGCCAATCATCAAAAAAGCAAGAGAATTCCAGAAAAACATCTACTTCTGCTTTATTGACTATGCCAAAGCCTTTGACTGTGTGGATCACAATAAACTGTGGAAAATTCTGAAAGAGATGGGACTATCAGACCACCTGACATGCCTCCTGAGAAATATGTATGCAGGTCAGGAAGCAACAGTTAGAACTGGACATGGAACAACAGACTGGTTCCAAATTGGGAAAGGAGTACATCAAGGCTGTATATTGTCACCCTGCTTATTTAACTTCAATGTAGAGTACATCATGAGAAATGCTGGGCTGAAAGAAGCACAAGCTGGAATCAAGGTTGCCAGGAGAAATATCAATAACCTCAGATATGCAGATGACACCACCCTTATGGCAGAAAGTGAAGAAGAAATAAAGAGCCTCTTGATAAGAGAGGAGAGTGAAAAAGCTGGCTTAAAACTCAACCGTCAAAAAACTAAGATCATGGCATCTGGTCCCATTATTTCATGGCAAACAGATGGGGAACAATGGAAACAGTGACAGACTACTTTTTGGGCTCCAAAATCACTGCAGATGGTGACTGCAGCCATGAAATTAAAAGATGCTTGCTCCTTGGAAGAAAAGCTATGGCCAATCTAGATAGCATATTCAAAAGCAGAGGTACTACTTTGCCGACAAAAGTCTGTCTAGGCAGTTATGGTTTTTCCAGTAGTCATGTATAATTGTGAGCATTGGACCATAAAGAAAGCTGAGCGCTGAAGAATTGATGTTTTTGAGCTGTGGTGTTGGAGAAGATTCTTGAGAGTCCCTTGGATAGCAATGAGATCAAACCAGTCAATCCTCAAGGAAATCAGTCCTGAATATTCACTGGAAGGACTGGTGCTGAAGGTGAAACTAAAATCCTTTGGCCACCTGATGCAAAGAACTGACTCACTGGAAAAGACCCTGATGATGGGAAAGACTGAAGGTGGGAGGAGAAGGGGACAACAAAGGATGTGATGGTTGGATGGCATCACTGACCCAATGGACATGAGTTTGAGAAAGCTCTGGGAGTTGGTGATGGACAGAGAAACCTGGCATGTGGCAGTCCATGGGGTCGCTAAGAGTCAGACACGATTGAGCAACTGAACTGAATTGACTGAAGACTTCTTTGGAGGAAAATCTGGCCTAACTTGCTAAATTCAAAATGTACACATCCTTTGCATCCAGCATCTCCACTTCTAGCAAGTGCTCTTACCAACTGATTCATATTTATATCCCAAATATGAACAAAGCCTATTAACCCTAGTTACTTCTGGGGATTCAATCCAGAAATAAAAGGAGAGAAGATGTGTTTCATTATACACCATTTGATACTATCCTGATTTTTCCCCCTGTATATGTATTACTTTTAAAATAATGCTCTAAAAGAAAATCTGAACATGAAACTTAAATATCTATCTAAAGANCCTTGGACTGCAAGGAGATCCAACCAGTCCATTCTAAAGGAGATCAGCCCTGGGTGTTCTTTGGAAGGCCTGATACTAAAGCTGAAACTCCAATACTCTGGCCACCTCATGTGAAGAATTTACTCATTGGAAAAGACTTTGATGCTGGGAGGGATTGGGGGCAAGAAGAGAAGGGGATGATAGAGGATGAGATGGCTAGATGGCATCACGGACTCGATGGACATGAGTTTGAGTGAACTCCACAAGTTGGTGATGAACAGGGAGGCCTGGTGTGCTGCAATTCATGGGGTCACAAAGAGTCAGACATGACTGACTGAACTTAAGTGAACTGAGCTCTAAAATGAATTCAAGGAATCACAACTTTAGAGAATGAATGTTCTCTTAAATTCAGTTTTTTCTAACTTTCAATGTTTATTGTATTTAAGCTTCATGAATCAATTAACTCAGTACTATTATCATTATTGCAACTTTGAAAGTGAAAGTGAAAGTCACTCAGTCATGTCCAACTCTTTGGAATGTCGTGGACTATATAGTCCATGGAGTTCTCCAGACCAGAATACTAGAGTGAGTAGCCTTTCCCTTCTCCAGGGGATCTTCCCAACACAGGGATTGGATCCAGCTCCTCCTCATTGCAGACAGATTTGTTACCAGCTGAGTCACAAGGGAAGCCCAAGAATTCTAGAGTGGGTAGCCTATCTCTTCTCCAACAGATCTTCCAGACCCAGGAATTTAACCAGGGTCTCCTGCATTGCAGGCGGAGTCCTCAACAATGGAGGGAAAGACATGGCAAGAGAATAAGTAATAAAGAGTAAAACTATATTATGTATTTAGAAGTCCTCAATAAAAATTCACTCCTATTCATAAAAATTCTAACCAGAGTTTTTACCTTTCAAGCTTTATTGATTCCCACAGGGGCTAAGAGAATTTTATCTTTAAGTGTTCCATTTCCCTTTATGAAAGCAAGGTAGGTATGGGTATCCTAATGACATTGTCTTATTTTAGATGACATCTAAGAAATAAATATTTAAAAAATATAAATAAAAAACAAAAATATACCTTTTCTCAGTATTTTCTGCTTTCAAATATGTATTTGAAAATAGTAATATTCACTGCTACAATATTGACACAGGAAGAACAAATCAATCTGTTTAAACAGTGCAAAGGTGTAACATAATAGGTTAGTCCATCTTTTATCCATAAGTTTGCCCAATTTTTCTCTCTACCATGAAGAGTTCCCTAGTTAGTACCATACTATCTATATTCTATTACTCAGCCTCCCTCAGAGTTTTATCTTATTCCATCTAAAATTTCTATCAGTAGTATTGCCTTATTCAAACACCTTTGTGGACTCGCCACTAGTAATCAGTTCAGTTCAGTTCAGTTCAGTTGCTCAGTTTTGTCCAACCCTTTGCGATCCCATGAATTGCATCATGCCAGGCCTCCCTGTCCATCACCAACTCCCGGAGTTCACTCAGACTCACGTCCATCGAGTCAGTGATGCCATGCAGCCATCTCATCCTCTGCCATCCCCTTCTTCTTCTGCCCCCAATCCCTCCCAGCATCAGAGTCTTTTCCAATGAGTCAACCCTT